>OZ009955.1:12217921-12757921 GCA_963932025.1 Erebia epiphron | reverse complement strand
AGCTTTAGGTAATAAATAAAGAAGTACGTGTGGCACAGTTATTCAAAATTCCACCCCCAAAGGGGTTCAATAGGGGTTGAAAGTTTGTATGAAAGTCAGTCATTTCTCAAGGTATATCCATGAAACTTGGTATATGAGCTGTCGGTAAAAAATAAAGAAATACGTAATTCACAGTTTTTGAAAATTCTACCCCCGAAGGGGTGCAATGGGGGAGGAAAGTTCATATGAAAGTCCTTCATTTCTCAAGATATTTCTCAAGTTGTTTCAACGAAACTTGCTATTTTGGCTTTAGGTAATAAAGAAATACATGTGGCACTGTTTTTCAAAATTCCACCCCCAAAGGGGTAAAATAGGGGTTGAAAGTTTGTATGAAAGTCCTTCATTTCTCAAGTTATAGTCATAAAACTTAGCATTTGAGCTTTCAGTTAGATATTCAGCAGTACGAGTTTCACCATTTTTGAAAATTCGACCTCCATAGGGGTGAAATAGGGGATATGAAAGTCCTTCATTTCTCAAGATATTTCTCAAGTCGTATCAACGAAACATGGTATTTTAGCTTTAGGTAATAAATAAAGAAGTACGTGTGGCACAGTTATTCAAAATTCCACCCCCAAAGGGGTACAATAGGGGTTGAAAGTTTGTATGAAAGTCAGTCATTTCTCAAGGTATATCCATGAAACTTGGTATATGAGCTGTCGGTAAAAAATAAAGAAATACGTAATTCACAGTTTTTGAAAATTCTACCCCCGAAGGGGTGCAATGGGGGAGGAAAGTTCATATGAAAGTCCTTCATTTCTCAAGATATTTCTCAAGTTGTTTCAACGAAACTTGGTATTTTGGCTTTAGGTAATAAAGAAATACATGTGGCACTGTTTTTCAAAATAAACTTTATCGCCGCGCGCGAGTTTCCGTATTGCTTTGCATCTTTTCCCTTTCCTACGTCACGGACGACATTGCGAGCTTGTCTAGGGCTGTCAGCAAACAGTACAACAATACAGTAGGTTTTTCGAATTGGTAAGTAAGGTACCTACTCTGACTATGATCGACTGTGTTTACTGTGTGTCGCTACACAGTGAGTTCTTCACTACGCACGCAACTTGCAAGGTCATTCGTCGCGGCGAAGCAGTGCGGCGAAACATAATATTTCGCTCGGAGAGGTAGGTACACTTCGATCACGGAAATATATAAATATATATTCCGTGCCCTTACTCTAAATCGGCTAGGTGTAATAAAAATTAGGGAGTAAGGGCCTAACTAGGGCGAGCGTATTCCCTGCGACTCGTTTGTACTTCCTACAGCTCGTGCCTCCTGCGTGCTCGTGCCTTTAATAGCCTAAATAATGATTATTAAATAGATAAAACACGCAAGCAAGCTAAATTAAACATCGCCGCGCGTTAAACAAAGAGTAAAAAAATACAGTAGGTACTTAACTTTAACTATTAAACAAATATTTTCAAAAAACTATTTACGAAAACAGCGTTAAATTCACTAGCACGTCGCTCGCTTATAACGCGCCAGCCCCGACTGCGTAAGCATTCCGGGAATGAGCGCGATCGTCGGTATTTTCGTCGCGCAAGTACCAAGAGTGACACAGGCCTGGTTGAGGTAGGTATAGACATTCAAATTATTTCATAATCTATCACACGCTAGAACATAATATTATTACTTAACTAGATAGGTACCTAACTACTGAGACAATTTGTAAACAAGCCTACGACGAACAAGTCTGTTTCGTAGAGAAAGTCAAAGATATTTATGGAATGTTTAGGCATACCTTAGTAAGTAATCTGTGCTTTAACAACAAAGTAGGGTAGGTACAGGAGGTAGGGAGGTAGGTACCCAAATGCAATGTACTAAACAACATTCTGAAACTTTATTACAGGATTGTAAAGTGAAGTAAAATTTATGTAGGTATGCAAGTAACTACTTCAATTTAGAAGTGACAGGCAATAACCAAATTTACTGAGAAGCCAATATCAATGAATCGCATTTCTCCGGGAAATTGGTTTAATTGTGAAAACTCGAACGGAGCGCTAGGACATTTTCATTACGACGTTGTCCGGCGCAACACGGTTCAATGTCCAGTCCGGCCTATATTTAACACACTAGCCACCACGCCAGCCGTAAGCCGTAAACTGTACCGTATTAGGTATGTGCGATGCGAACAAACCTGGATAGGTACTCTATCAAAGTTCAAGTAATTTACTTCACCTGGCACTTTTACGATAAGAAACGTGTGGTTTAAGAGACAGCGCAAATCAGTCTGTCAAGCTGGTTAAACAACATTGGCCCAGGTCGGTAACTGGCTTGGTGACCAATTGTATGGTCTGCGGTGACCAACCATGTTGATTGTTGGCACAGATTTGGTCTATTCGTTTACTCCCTGTCTCAAAGAGCACGCAAAGCGGTCGTTTCCAGGTACTATAAATAATAATAAGTAGCTGAGATCTATACGTCTAGATACCTGTGACTTTGCTTGTCTTTAGACACATTCATGCAGAGATTCTTAGGTATACCTTAACCTAATCTCTGCCTAAAACTAGAAATCTCGTTCTCATGGCTTAACTACTCAGTCGAAACTTATGCAGAAGGGGTTCCCACTGCATTAGTAACTCCGTTACTTTATCGGTGTTGTCGAGAATTCGCAGCCCTCAGAATATGATGACGAGTGACAGGAACTTTTCAGATTCAGAAAAGTAGCCTATACTCGTACTTACCTACAGGATTCGAGTGCATAGAGTTTGAAGAAGGATCCCACCACATTATTATCTCAAGGAAACGTGACTTACGACGAAGACATAATAGCTATTTATGCAACTGTATCGTAATGAGGGTCATTTTAATTCGAGTGCTGTTTTTTGATACGAGGCTTGCCGAGTATCAAAATAGGATAGTACGAGAATTAAAATGACTAATTACGTACAGTTGCATACAAGATTTTATCTACGACAAGGACGTCTTTATAATTTTTTACTTTATAAATTAATAAAAAAGTCAAATCAATATACAAATTTCACAAGTTGCAAAAGTAATCCGTTTACCGCGTAATTTTTCTAATTTTTTTTTTAATATTGGCAGTAAGAGTGGCAGTACCAACCATAGAGTGGGTTGGGTACATAGAGTATAGAGTAGGTGGAGATGAAATATATAATATGTACATAGAAAAAAAGCGCGGGAAACTTCTAATTTGGCGGACGGGTTTTTTCGGTTTCTGATTTGTAGTACTTGAAAAAGTGGATCAGTGGAGGTTTTTGGTGTTTAAGTAGTTAATTATTAGTTTCTAGATATTTATATTTTTATTTTAGTTAGTAAATAGTGTACATATTTTTGATTTGGTAAGTTTCCTTTAATTATTATGGGGGTTGATCCCCCGGATGACCCTGGACCTGCAGGAGGTCCAGGGCCATACCCTGGTCCCCCTGTAGGATATAATATTGTTATCGATGATTCTTCTATGGACACGGAGGATGGTCTTATTAATCTCTCGGACAGAAAACGCGCTAAACCCCACAAAAGATGCCGCCATTGCAAGACTAAGAGAAATCGGACTAAAGAAGGAAAATTACATCAAATATGTCAATGTGATGACTCTGATGAAAAATTGACCCCTATTGTTGTTGATAATGCTCAAGATGAAAAAAATGTTCCACCTGTTAATACTGGTGCCTCCTCTACACAACCCATTAGTTCGACAGGTCCCTCACTACCGCAAATAGCTAGAAAATATGTTAGCACTGATTCTGGACCTTTCACTGTTCACATCCAAAGAATAACCACAGCGCCTAATGATCCGGTTACTTTGCATCCAATACAGTTCGGCAAAGATTTGAAAAAGTTTAACATTAGTAATATTGTAAATGGCAGTCTCAAACGTATAGGCAGAAATAGAGTTTCGATGGATTTTAGCAATTATCAGGATGCCAATTTGTTTACAGAGAACCCACAAATAGCTAGTCTTTCATACAAAGTTTTTATTCCCAGTTTCACTGTTACACGAGTAGGTATAGTGAAAGGTGTGCCCCAAGACTGGTCTGATGAAGAAATTCAGGAAAACATCACTGTTCCTATGGGATGTGGTCAAATCATTAAGGTGAGGCGAATTAAAAGAAAAAATGTAACTGATGGTACAGCTTTATTTTCTAACACTAACATGGTTGTATTGACGTTTGATGGTCAAATATTACCAAAAAGGGTGTACATGTGCTATACAGCTCTTTCTGTTGAATTATACATTTTTCCTACCATACAGTGCTATAATTGCCTCAAATTTGGGCACACAAAGTTACAATGCAGATCAAAGCCACGTTGCTTTAAATGTGGGGATGAACACCCCTCAGACACTTGTACCGTTGTTTCTGAAAACGCTCATTGTTTTCACTGCACTGGTCGCCACTTTGCCACTAGTAAGTTATGTCCAGAATTCGATAGACAGCAAAAAATTAAAATTTCGATGGCCCAGAGCTGCATATCATATGCAGAGGCAGCTAAAATCCACCCCCCATCTTCAAAACCTTATGCCGATGTAACAGCTTCCTCTCCTTCCCAATCTGGAAATAAAAATCATCCTACCTCAAACTCAAGTTCATATGTATCTCCTACACTAAACAGTTCTCATAGAAAAACTGTGTTTGTTCAACGTCGTGTTCCTCCTAAACAAACCGGAGGGTATGACCGCACTATGCATGAATCGATTAACAATGAATATAATAATTATAACTCCCAAATGCCTGATGGTTATGTATTGAAACATAGCTCAAATACAATCCCTCAAAAATCTATTGCAGAATAAATTTTAGAACTTATTAAATTACTTTCTAATTCTAGTAATTCATTTTCTAGTAATAACTCTTCACCGTCCAACGCCGCCAACTCATTATTGACAGCTTTAAACCAAATCTTTAATTATGGACCACAAAATCCTACAGTGGAACTGCAGGAGTGCCATAAGTAAAAAAACTGATATTATTTACTTACTAAATAAATATAAGCCTATGGCTATGTGTCTCTCTGAGACATGGCTGAAACCAGAGTTTCTTTTCAGGATATCTGGTTTCGTTACTGTGAGAAATGATAGACTGGATGGGTATGGTGGAGTGGCCATACTCATTAACAAAGCTTTCTCCTATAAGATTTTTTCACTCCCCTCTCTCAGTGATGGCATTAATGCCATTGCTGTGATTGTAAATAAAATTTGTATTATTTCTGTGTATATACCTCATCCTTCTTCTTCCTTATACAATGAGTTTAGTCAATTACTTACTACCCTGCCTAGCCCATTTTTAGTACTTGGGGATTTCAACTGTCAAAATCAATCATGGGGCAGTTCTAGCACTAATTATTATGGTGAATTGATGACAGATATTTTAGACTCTCAAAACATATGTATATTAAACAATGGCACTCCAACTCGACGCACTGGTCCTGGTGAAAGCCTTAGTGCTCCTGATTTGTCTCTCTGCTCTCCGAGTTTGGCATCTTTGATATCTTGGAGTGTACTTGACCATTCTTATGGCAGTGATCATATACCAGTTGTTCTTACTTTACCTATATCTTGCCCTCCTTCTAACCTACAACACAGTTCTAAATTAAAGCATAAACTGCCAGATGACTGGAGTACATTCAAACATTATGTTGAACAAAAACTATCTAGCCTTCCTATTGTTAATGGTGGTAATGAAACAATATGTGCAGAAGAGTTTACTAAAATTTTAATTGATGCTGCAAATGCTTTATTTCCATTAAGAAGTAATAGACAGGGTAAAATTCCGTTTCCTCCTTGGTGGGATCATGAGTGCACTATAGCCATCAAGCAACGGAAGGAGGCTGAGAAAAAATATTGTTCCATGATGACTGCAGAGAATTTCGAAATTTATACCCAAATAGCCCGTTCTACTCGCAAGCTCCTCAAAAAAAAGAAATTTGAGGGTTGGAGACGTTTTTGTGAGTCCTTAAATCCAGATATTTGCCCATCGGTAGTTTGGAAAAATATAAGAAGATTTAAATCAGCTTTCTATTCGTCTTCATCAGGTACATTCTCTATTGAACTAGCCGACCAATTTATGGATAAGTTGGCTCCTGCATCTGCTCCCGACTTTAATAATACCCAATGTTGTATTCCTTACTCGGTAGCTTGTAGTTATACAGACCTTAATGCTCCCTTTTCTTTTTCTGAACTAAAAGGCGTGTTGTCTTATGTAAAAGATTCATCTCCAGGCGAAGATGGCATTACATACTCTTTCTTGATAAACTGCAGTGACGCTTCTTTGAACTACTATTTGAATATTATTAATGCCATTATGTTGTCTGGTAATATTCCTTCTTCTTGGAAAACCCAAGCCATAATCCCTATACCAAAACCAAACAAACCAGCCTCCGATGTTTCTTCTTTTCGTCCAATAGCCCTATCCTCAGTCCTTGCCAAAATAGCTGAGCATCTTGTTAAAAACAGGTTAGAATTTTTCATTGAAAATAGTAACATTTTGACAGCCAATCAGCTGGGATTCAGAAAAGGCCGTAGCACCATAGACAATATTAGTATTTTTGTTTCGGATATTCGTTTAGCTTTCTCGACTAATAAGTCAGTTCTTGCGGCCTTTCTTGATATCAGCTCTGCGTATGATAATGTGCTGGTCTCAGTAATGCATAAAAAATTGCATGACCTTCATGTACCTCAATTATTAATTACATTTATCATTAATATGCTTTCTGAAAGATGTATTATATTAGACCTAAACAGTGGTACTCAACTATCAAGGCTCGTATGGAGAGGCCTGCCCCAGGGGTCGGTCCTTAGTCCATTATTGTACAATGTATATACCTATGATTTAGAGACCTCCTTGAACTCAGATGTAAATGTCTTGCAATATGCTGATGACCTTCTTATATACATCTCGGACATTTCTATAGAAAAAGCTAGTAGCTGCTTAACCACTACTCTTAATAAGCTAAATGATTGGTTAGATGTCAATGGACTGGAATTGTCTGTTAGTAAAAGCACCGTGGTTCTATTTTCTAGACGGAGAATTATACCTGATTTCAGCGTACTTTATAAGGATAATTCTATTCCTGTAAAGTCTGAAGCAAAATTCTTGGGAGTTATTTTAGATTCCAAACTTACTGGAGTACCTCACTGTGACTATATTGTAACTAAATGTGAAAGAAACTTAAACATGATCAGGTGTCTTACCGGTGTTTGGTGGGGTGCCCATCCTTCGACCCTGCGTCTTATTTATAACGCCCTCATTCGTAGCTTACTAGATTATGCCACTTTTATTCTAGAACCCTGTAATGCTGCTGCTCTTAACAAATTAGATGGTGTGCAGGCCAAAGCTTTAAGGATCATCCTTGGAGCCATGAAATCTAGTCCCATTAATGCTATGCAAATAGAGTGTGTTGAACCACCTCTAAGTTTAAGACGTCAATTTCTATCTGATAGGTATTTATTTAAAGCCATGCAATTTTCTCATCATCCTTTACGTGATAAACTTCAACTCCTTTTGACATTCATAGATACTTGTTCATACTGGTCTCGTAAATCTCCTCCCTGCCTTATTAAAAGCTATCGAATATTTTGCTCTATACAAGCGCCGATGTATAATACATTTTGTTATCCTATTTTTAATAGTAAATTTAAAGCATTAATAATCTCTCCGAATGTTAGGATCAATCCAGATATTCCAAGAAACCAATTGGAAGCTCCTCAATATGTGAACATATTGAAAGAAAATGAATTTACGGATTTTCATTACATATATAGCGATGCTTCTAAGCATGCACCAGATGGCACAGTCGGAGTGGGAGTTTTCCATTTTCAGTATAATATAGTCCAAAAAATAAAACTACCGCCTGAATCATCTGTATTTACTGGAGAATGTCTTGGTCTGTTTAAATCAGTTGAATATATACTTCTTGCCAAACTTAAGAAATCTATTATATTTACGGACTCTATGAGTGCTCTGCAAGCTTTATCTAGGTTTCCATTCAAATCTGCTCAGATTAACCATGTTGTTATTAAAATTAGAAACCTCCTAGTTACGTGTGAAGAAAGAGGCTGTACAGTGGTGTTTTCCTGGGTACCAGGTCACTCTGGCATTTCGGGAAACGAACGTGCTGATCAGCTTGCTAATGAGGCTATTTTATGCGGAGATATGGCATATGCAGACTATTGTAACTCTGCCTATGATTTGTGTACATTACCAAAACATTCCCTTCAAGAATCTTGGAGAGTGGCTTGGGCGACCTCTAGCCAGTCAAAAGGTAGAACATATGCTAGGATTCAAAACTTTATTCCGTCAAAGCCATGGTTCTCACGTTTGAGGTTGGGCAGGAGGGTGACGTGTATCTTGACGCGTATGCGTTTGGGTCACGTTTGTTCACCTGTTCAACTGGCGAAATTTGGAATTGTGGATAGTGATTTGTGTGAATGCGGTGCGGTGGGTGACTTGAACCATATATTTTTAACATGCCCAGTATATAACAGGGATGCATTTTACCAGGGTCTTATTCAGTGTCATATACCATTTCCGACTTCTGTTGACATCCTCTTGTCCTCTGATGAACCTTGTGTATATAAACTTTTTTCCTCATTTATCTTACTTAATGATATTAAACTGTAAATATATGTTGTTAGTACTTAAGTATATTAAGTCTATTCCATTTTATATTATTTTGTACCCTTTTCTGATCCTTCCCAAAATTCCGTTTTTTTTTAAATTTTGATTTTACTATTTTAAAATAAGTTTCTCCGTTTTATTAAAAAAAAAAAAAAAAAACTTGACTATGGCTCAAACGCTCGACGCGCGGAGCCAATAAACAAAAGAAGAAGAATATGTACATATTCAATGACGGGTGCCACCATCCGCCATGATGTAGGTATGGCTCCTCTACATACTAAGAACTCTGTGGTTGGGAAAGTGCCAGAACCCAGAGCCGCTAAGCTATAGGTATCCTATTTATGAAGATAACCATATCGATACAGCTACGACTCATAACGATACAGCTCCCATACAACGAACTGTATCGTTATGAGAAGCAAACACGAAAGTGGGTTCAATTCGATATACTTAGTTGTCAAATTCGAAATTGGAACTTTTCGATGCTGGAGTAGATAAAGTACCTAACGTGACTTATGCAAATTATTTTACCCGTTTTTTTGGGTCGCGAGTTCGCGACTCTCAGCAATTAGGAAAAAGATGCAGTGAGAGGAACTTTTCCGATTCAGACTCCGTAGGTATATTCTAATGATATTAATAAAATTAACGATGATCAAAGTAAAAGGAACTTTATTTAAAGTATACTTTATTTTAAAGTATCCCTAAGCTAATTAATTAAAGTCAAAACTCAAAATAAGATAGGTAGGTAGGTATGTAGGCAATTTTCATGGAAAAGGAAGAGGCGAAGTTTGCGTGCCTGGTCGGTGCGCTGAAATCAATAATTTCGTCTCACTGCCGCCGACGAGACTTCTTTGCTGTTTTACAATTTTCCTTTGTAAATAATTATAAGTACATTCGGACATTACTGGAGAGTAAGTTATAAAACAAACACGTGAACGTAGTAAGTGGGTACGGATAGTACGGCACACCTCTTGGACGAATTCACCCAAAGTATACACATGTATACACAGGTACATAGTTACAACTTAAAATACAATTTATTTTTTTATTATCCACTACAAGTTAGCAATTGACTGCGATCTCACCTGATGGTATAAGTGATGATGCAGTCTAAGATGGTAGCGGGCTAACCTGTTAGGGGCATGGCAGTTATATTAAACCCATACCCCTATTCGGTTTCTACACGGCATCGTACCGGAACGCTAAATCGCTTGGCCGGTACGGTGGTAACTAGCCACGGCCGAAGCCTCCCACCAGGCTAGACCAGGGAAATTCAGAAATTATCAATTTCCAAACCCTGCCGGGGATCGAACCCGGGACCTCCGCACGTTAAGGCAACAGCGCTCGGCACTGCGCCACGGAGGTCGTCGAAACAATAAACAAAAAGTGCTCTTTCTAATAATTTTAGCCTGTAAATTAGCATGTAGAATAAATGAAGTAAAACCTACTAAGAAGTTACTAGTTAGACTATGTAAATATTTGTTTTTACTGGAGAAATATTGTAATTTGCAAAGCGGTCGTACCTATTAGTACCTAAGTATACCTACCTAACTACGTATATAAGGAACACTATCCGTAGGCAAAAACGTGCATATTAAGAATTTACATTGTTTAAACACGTATTTTCCTTGTTCAATATAATATCATATCTACTTTCCAGATGGCGGCGATACGTAGTCACGTCCTCTGGAGACACTAACAAAGTTTCTGAATTCAACATGACACAGATGAAGAGAGACAATTATTATCCCTCGTATCAACTTAAGTTAACTTTTAATGATGTTCTATTTATATGAGACGTTATCGACTAAACTGACAATAACATTAGCGACGATAACTATCTCGAGCATTTCACAAGGCAATATCGGGTATTGTGAAAGGTATCAAAAGTGTATAAAGACTAAGTTCTTTTGGTACGTGCCCGTTTTAGCAACACAACCGCACAGCGGAAAAGAAAGCAATTTACACACGCGCGCAGAACTTCCTAAACTCATCAGTAGACGAGGGAGCACGCCCAGTAACGTTACTTGTGAGGAAACTTACTTTTTCCGCGCCAACTTACGGTACAATATGTCGGTATTATTGGCGATATAACCATGTCGTGTATGATCGATGCTCTAAAACTATAACAGATAGGTATAAGTATGCAGGTAAAGCGCGACGCGACGGAAGCCAAGTACGTGAAAAATAAACAGGTATAAATAGTAACCAGTAACCACCATATTATACTTAACTCACCATATAAGAGTGGTCACCACAATAATTTAATATAAAAAATTCTTTTTAAACAACCGACTAGGCTTCAAACTCCCGCGCCAACTTTACAACAACAAGCACACGCTATACAAAGTACTTATTTTATTGTTGATATTTTAAAAACCGCTCGACCGATTTCGATAAAATTTATATGGGACCACTTGGGAAGTATGCCCTTTCAAATAAAAAAAGAATCATCCAAATCGATCCACCCAGTCAAAAGTTCTGAGGTAACAAACATTAAATAAAAAAGTAATTTACAAAAAACAAAAAACCCGACTGCTTGGATACCAAAAAGTATAAAACAAGACATGAATTGAAGTATTTAATTATTATCAATTTAAATCGTAAAATATTAATAAAATGTATGTTTTATACTTTTTGGTATCCAAGCAGTCGGGTTTTTTGTTTTTTGTAAATTACTTTTTTATTTCAAACTTTTTTGTTAAGTATTTATCGGAAACAGGCGACGTTTTATCTGCCCGAAGTAGCACCTATTACTTCTGTGGTAGCACCAAAGGTACTAATAAGTATTTTGTATGAAAAGTAGTAATAAGCATCGGATTAATTTATTTGTAGTGACGAGTGGTGATCACCATAACCATCATCAAATTTGCATATGTTATAATGCTAATATTAATTTGGTAAAGTTCGTAAATCTGTTTGTTAATTTTCGAGAGTCCTATCGCATCGACGTCACGAGACCTCGGCAATGAACGTCGGCCACTTACGAAAATGCCCGTAGACAATGCAAAAAAAGTAGGTATTTTTAAGTATTTTCAAACACACAAATTGTACGTATTTGGTACGTAGTGGACGTATTTATTTATAATATTTTAATAACATTAAAAATGTTAGTCGGAAGTTATGTTAGTCGAATATACGTTGCATGTGGCATTGATGAATTTATTGATTGATCGATTGAATTATGTTGGTAAAACACCTTCGCAAGTAAAGCAGTGAAAATCATAAAAATGGTTATTGTGAGTCAACCTTAAAAGATAGTTATATGCTATTGCGGACTTTATTTTAGAACTATTTAAGAGGAACGTTTCCACCGTACATTGTTGTCGTGTAACTTTAACGATTTAGGCAGCGCACGCCACGTAAGCTCTCAGATGAGATAATTTTTTCCGTCTTAACTCACATTATTGCAATTTTCGTAAGGATCTCTAATTTTTTTGGAAATAAAATATAGCCTATTTTACTTGTTAATAATGTAGCTTTCTGTAAGTAATATAATTTTTAAAATCGGTTGAGTGGTTTTTGAGATAATCCACCTAGTTTGATAGACATACATGATATGAGTAGGAACTTTAAACATTTCCTTAGAAACCTCGTAAATCCTAAATTATCATTTAAACGGAAAAATGGTCTAAGAAACCTAGATGTGATTTTAAAAGACCTATCTAACGATACCCCACTTGCTATAGAGCCTATCGACTATTGATAGGCTATAGAACCTATAGACTTTTATTTATTAATTGGCTTCAATGGACGCCATTTTGTTTTTTTCAAATTCGGCCTCCGTAGTGACACTCAGAAGATTAAGGTAAATCTAGTGGTGCAAGTATTATTAAAATCGGTTCAGCCGTTTTGTCTGTAGTGCGACACAAAGGAATACACAAAAATGGACCTTTGAAACCTCGTAAATCCTAAATGATTGTTAAAATGAGAAAATGGTCAAGGGAACCTAGCTATGATTTTGCAAGACCTATTCATCGATACCCCACTTGCCATAGTCTATCGACTTTTAATTTTGAATTTTTTACATTATGGCTTCTAGAGGCCGCCATTTTGTTTTTTCTCAAATTCGGCTTCCGTTATGACACTCAGAAGATTAAGATAAACCTAGTGGTGCAAGTATTATTAAAATCGGTTCAGCCGTTTTGTTTGTAGTGCGACACAAAGGAATACACTAAAAATGAACCTTTGAAACCTCGTAAATCCTAAATGATCGATAAAATGAGAAAATGATCAAGGGAACCTAACTATGATTTTGCAAGACCTGTTCATCGATACCCCACTTGCCATAGTCTATCGACTTTAATTTTTTATTTTGTTACATTATGGCTTCTAGAGGGCGCCATTTTGTTTTTTCTCAAATTCGGCTTCCACAGTGATACTTTACTGATATACTCGGCATAAACTGGTGCAAGAATCATCAAAATCGGTCCACGCGTTTAGGCTGTAGCTGTCCTGCAAAGAACAAAAATACATATATAGACTGATGAACACATAACCCTGTGCGTTCCGCAGTCGGGTAAAAAAAAATACAGTCGAATTGAGAACCTCCTCCTTTTTTTGAAGTCTGTTAAAAAACAGAGAAGTTCAACACATACTTAAACTTAGCAAGTCACACCCTTTGAGTATGTAGCAATTGGCTAAGTGGAAGTGCTAGATTTAAAATTATAATTCTTTTAATTTATAATTTACAGCATATTTTATGTAATACCATACTTAAAATAACTAGATCCCACGACAAAATAGGTCTACATAGATATTTTAAGAAATGATTATGATGAATTGGTATATCTCGGAATATCGGTTTTGGTTGAGTGTGTTATGTTGAGTTTAATATTGCCTAATTTAACTCAACGTGGATAACTAAGTATATTCTATCAGTCAACAGGACTTAGCTCTTCAATTAGGTACTCGAATCAATGGTAAGTGGATCCCAATTATTATCGGTCACTTTATGGTCAACAAGACTAATTAATATTGTAAAGACCGATATGATCTGTCGAAGTTTCACCTAAGTAATTAAAATTAATATTACTAAAATTAAAATTTTCATTCCTATAATTTAGCAAAAACTTCAAAGTTTATAACTATTAGGGACATATTTACATAAAATTCAATAGACAGTTACTATTGTTTAGATGATTTTCCAGGTCTACTTTAATCGTTGCTGCATATAGATCCTGTAGTAGGTATGCAGGTAACAACCCTATCAATAGGTAACAAATGAAGGAATTAGCACAATTCTCAATGTCTTGAGAAAAACAAAAATTAGTCGCCTAATATCTACATTTTAGTTGGTCCTGTAGAATGTTCGTAAGAAACATTATGACATTATGCGTCACATCGTTCTAAACAAATACGAATAATAGAAGAGTACTTGATTCTCCACTCAGACAGTGGGGTGAATCGTCTGTTAAAGCATATTTATCTTTCATCACTTTGGGACCTAGGATAGGACTTTAGAGATGTAAATAATAAATATTTGAATTGAAAAGTACCTAGTACGGAACAGAAACATCGGAAAAATATTGCTTAGTTACATAATACCTAAACTAGGCGATGAAGTAAAGGAGGATTGCAAATAGGTACCAGACCAAGTGCCAATGCCTAACTTGCTGTTCTTTGAGGGACCACCGCTGATGGAAGTTATTCTACAGTTTGTATAGTAGATACTATGATAGGTATTAGGTATAGATAGGTATAAATAATTGTTTGCCTAAGAAATCTCTTTTAATATCTACTAATTACTTACCTACTATTATTATTATTGAATCGTATACGACATAATTAGCCACATTGAACGATTTTGTAATAAGAGTAGGCAAATCGGATAAAATATCACTTACAATGAGTGTAAAACCAATCCAAAAGCAATTGAAGCAAAATCGAAATCCATTAGGAAAATTGCGGTGCGTCTCTAACGAATAATATGTAATAGGTATTTTATCAAGTCGGCATCCCTTGCAGACGTCTCAAAAGCGTGTTTACGTAGACAATGAATGCGCACTAACGCCGAAGGGTACGATTGCGAGAACCCTCTTTTACTGCAAAATCTCTCCCCATTCACATATAGCCATACAGAGACATAAAACGTAATATTGCGCTTTATTACGCGTATGTTATATTTTAAAAAAAACTACTTATACAGCAATAAATTGAAATTGTTTCTTGTAAAGCATGCAAGAAACAGAAAGCGCAGAACACCTGAAATTAGTACGTTGTACGTACCTACAGTTCAAGAGTTCAGGTGTTGTTCTACGCAGATACCTACTGTTACTTACCGAAAAATGAAAATACGTGTGAAAGATTCGGCATAACCAATATATATTTGAAAATTTAGTATACGTGCATAAACACATTGATAAATTCAAGAAGAAAAGTGATTGTCACAATGTCAATACTAGAAATAAAAATAAACTTGTAATGCCTACTTCTAGGCTTAGTAAAACTAGCAATTCATTTGTTGGAAACAGTGTCCGCTTCTACAATAAGCTCCCAGAAGACATGTTGAAAATGTCTCTGAATAAGTTCAAAGTTAATGTAAAACGTAAACTCATTAAAAAATCTTATTACCATGTAAAGGATTACTTAAATGACAAGGAAGCTTGGCAATGATTTGATCTATTGGCTCTGATAGTTCCTTAGTTAAGATGATTTGTGAAATGGTGATAATGAAAAAAAAAACCCGGCTGAGTTTGTTGTGGGCTCTTCTCAGACCAAGGCGCGTTTTTAACCCTCGTAGCTTTAGTTTTAAGATAACGTTACTGATTATCACCATTATATATTATAAAAAACTCGACGTCAATAAGTGTAGTATACCTACCTAAATTGAATAAACGTTATTTGACTTGACTCGACTTGATGAAATGCACCATAGAGCTAGGATTCGTCTTACAATTTATACCATCTTAGGAATGCACCGAAAGAAAACGTCACAATTGTGTTCTTGCATTTAATGCAGTTAATGCAATCAACTTTTACTAACTAAGCCAATTAAAAGTAAACTTAAGTAATAAAAAGTTTTTATGAACAAATATTAAAAAGTCCACTTTTACTTAAGTAAATAAAACACACCTAACACAAAGAACAGCTCATTTGGACTCCTCAAAAATGATAAATAAACAAAATTATGAGAAGAGCAGAAGGAAATGCATTTTCACATTACGCGTAAGATGAGGGCAATTTCCTCGGAAAGGATTTTACATGGGCCACAGCACAAGGACAAAGAGGACGTAATGAACCTTGTTTCAACCCGAGTAAAATAAACAA
This sequence comes from Erebia epiphron, assembly GCA_963932025.1. NCBI lineage: Eukaryota > Metazoa > Arthropoda > Insecta > Lepidoptera > Nymphalidae > Erebia > Erebia epiphron. The sequence continues at coordinate 12,742,040 of OZ009955.1, read as the reverse complement.
AACTACATAACTATGTAAATTGAATATGCGTGAACACATATATAGGACATTCCAACACACAACAGCGGGTATTATTAACATAATCTGAGTTTAAATAAAACTTTAGAATCCACACTGTTTCATTGGAAATCCGAGAGTTTATTCGTTTGTCATTTACGCCTGAACCATTCCACCGATTTCCAACAAAGGTAATTAATTACAAAGCTTTGACATTATATCTTGAGAATGACATAGGATCCTTTTTATCCCAAGAAAACATAAATTTCCTGCTGGATTTTAAAGTCGCGCTAGTAGATTATTATTTAAACGAAATCCCAGGATCCTAGTTACTACCTAATTACTTTTTCATCGTGTAATAGGAAAAATTCCCATGCCTATATTGCTTATTTTAGGTTCTTCTATAGCAGATTAATTTTTGGTCAGATGCTAGCGTGGACGTACACGGTAGAGTAAACTAAATAATATTTTCAAACGGTTAAACCCGGACTTCATTATAAATGGAAGTAAATGGGCATGTTCAAAGTCTCAATGTTACATCATCTGACCATCCCTCGCGTACAATGTTAACTGACAAATGATGCTGCGGAGGGGTTAAGCGAGTGACAAATGACAGAACGCACCGTATTTGACTCGTAAACTCTCCAAATGTTGAACGTATAAATCTTTCTTACTGAATGAAATTACAGTATAGGTGCACGGAATTCGAATACTATAGTTTATGATAATGTAGAGCTCCTTGACCCGTTATATTATGCAAACGCAATTTTTCTTGCGTATTTATCAATTATGAGAAGGTTCGGTCGACGACGGTGGTTCGTTGCTGAAGATAATGATCTTGGTAAGAAAACCAGTCACATATACTCTTGAGTGAGTTATAGGTACTAGAATTGAATAAATATCGAGTAGGTATTCTCATCTATTCGGTTCCCAATTAGGTATTCGTCACGAAGCGTCTCACGGATTTCATGACTTATGCAGGTGCAACTGGGTCATTTCATTTACTCTCAAGTTCAAGCTTACTGCCAAATTTCAATTAAATGCACTTAAAAAGCCCCCAGGAAAGTTATGAAAAGATTAAGTGTTACCTACTTAGTTTTTCTAGTAAAATATTGAACCTACCTACCTGTTTAATGGCCCTTGGTCGAAATGTTTTCTATAATATTCATTTCAATATCAAATTGTATAATTTGATATTGAATTTGATATTGAAATGAAAGTAAAATATATTATGGTTCTCCGTTCCTGAATGAACATCTTAAACCTGACTAAAGAAGCTAGGAATATCATAGCCCTTGGATAGCCCTAGGAATATCATGAACCTTAAAACATCCAGGTAAACCGTAAAACATATTAAACAACTGGAGGTCGCCCGCGACTTCGTCCGTGTACTATTTCGGATTTCCTATGAGATTATGAGATTTTCTCGCTGCAAAAGGCCTACTAATAGCGGCTTTATAACTTATGCAGGTTTTTATTATTTAAAACTAATAACTTAATGCCATAATTCTCAAATCTCTAACTTCAAAACTAAGAACCTTCATGCAAGGATCCTACTCCCATTTCAGCCACTTTGGTGTGAATTTTCTCAAAACCGTTTCTGAGCTGATGTCTACACTATAGAAGGAATCTACCATCCCAATTTCAAGTTTGTATGCTTTATAGTCTGCTTTATAGGCTTTATCTGAGATTCCGTGATTAGTCAGCGAGTGTGTGGTATTTCGCTTTTCTACATGTATATGTATAATGTATATAGATTATGGTCCAGTTCTTGAAAAGGAGACACCAGTTAGCAGAACTAATAATAACGTTCCAAGATATTTGATTGACCAAATCTAGCTAAAAACCATAACCCGAAATAGAGTACGCGAAGAGGGGGTCGCATTCACCAATAATATAATCGTTACTATTGATTTTGCTGTCAAGAACAATAAATCCGAAAGCGACGGGGTCACAGCTAAATCAGCGACATCCGCCCGTCTCCCCTTGTGTCTATACAGACTTTTAACGCAAGTATCTATAAATTAGTATATGGCGACATAATATTGCTAAGGACGGTATGACAGCAAAACATTATTATCTTAACTCTTCATTCTGTCGCTATAACTCGTATTTTGTCAGAAAATTTGAATGGTCTTATGTCTTATGTGACAGATTACAACCTTTTCTAAATATCTAATCGACATCATTACATGATAGCTTGAATTATGTTTGCATTAAAATAATATGATAGGTATTAAAGTGTAGAGGGATACCCAATAACATGTATTAAGAGGGAAAACAATAGAAAACGGACAGGTCAAAATAAATTAATTAGTAATTAGGTATTAGATGGATCGACGTTTTGTCCTGTCGCGCTTAGTGTACGGCCACATATAAAACAGCTACAAAAATTTTGCGAGAAAAACCAAATAAGGATCTTCCTACACGCTTAATGGAATGTAAACAGTAGTAACCAAGGAAAGGTCATCGTTCGTTGTTCCTGTAATAACAAAGCTATCACATCATTAAAGGAAACCGTATTAACCTGATCGGGTGATTCTAAGCTGATAGCGCACGGCTAGGGTTGCAGTTTGTATTTACTTTTAACCGGTGACGCGATGCCATGGCTCATTTTACCCCATGCACCACTGCAATGCGGATCCAGAACTAACTATACTATATTATGTATACTACTAGTTATACTTTTTTTTAATCACAACTCTCCCGTCGGCATTCCCATAAGTTATCGCTAACAAGGTATATTATACACAAAATTACGGTATTTAAGGTGATTTAAGTAAGTAATTGGGAGGGATTCAAAAATGTGAGATAACCTATCCCAATATACCTATTAAAAACAGAATTACGCATACAAAATATTTTTTTTATTTTAAAACGCGGGTACTTAAATGTAAAACTGATTCCCTTTACTTGTGCTATAAATAATACAATTTACAAACCAATGAAAAAATTGCATTCCGCTGAATGAAATGATAATGGTAAATAATACAATTTACAAACCAATGAAAAAATTGCATTCCGCTGAATGAAATGATAATGGAACTACCTACTCGTATTTCAAAGGTTAAACGTGATTGTAACTTGTAAGTTTGAATTGACGGATGATTCTAAGATAGTGCTGGTGCACATGCCTACGAATACCAATCCAGTGTATGTACTCGTAAGTCGTAGTCTCAGTACAGTACTGGGTACTTGTGACCGGCGACGCGCTGCGGTGGCTCATGCTACCCCATGCACCACTGCATTGCGGAACGAGAACTATAATTCATTTTTAGAATGCGAAACACTCCCATTGTATCACGTCTATTGTACAAAAGGTATTTTATAACGCGATTAACGGAGCGTGCCGTGGGATCCCAGATTATGGTAAAATATTATTTAGTTAGGAGATTGTTTTGTGAGACAAATTAATTTGTGGGAGCGTCTACTTTGTAAAGGCTTAAAGCTTTAAAATGTTCTAAGTAAATAACATTTTTTATTAGTCCGTATGCAGTATTATGGGACATTCTAGTGAAATGCCAAAGTTTTGCAACTGAAATGGATTAAAGATCCAAGGCAATGATATTTTATAATAGATACCGTTACCTTCATAGTAAATTGCGTTTTAAATCTGTGCCGAGCAATTCAAAGCTCCACGTACGTACGTACAGATTGACAAGTTTCACTGATTATGTAAAACAAAAGATACGAAACAGCACGCAAACGAAAGAGATATATTACGAAGCTTCAAATATTTTCTTGTGCATAGAGTAACCTTTATAATGATACGATCGACGCAGACTAATCACAAGACGTCCCAATTGGGACGTGTTTGAGACATCACAACGCGCGCGCATATAACATATCTGCCTCTTTTTAATATATAACATCATTGATCCAAGGTATTTAAATCAAAAATCCAAAAATACCTACCTCGGCATGACCGCACAAAATATATCATTTTCTTCTTATTTATTTAAGTGGATTTCCGTCCCCCGTATAAGAAGCATGTTTTACGAATGGTGTGCGTGCGATATTTTTCAAAGAAAACGGCTATTTATCACAGCACCCCTCGATAACATGTTTCAGAGTTTCCGCTGACTGGGCGACCGATTACTGAGCTTAAGGTACCTACTAATGCCACATCTAAGCCCAATGGTCACACGAGATACAAGGTAAGAAATGGTAGAACATTTTTCTGTCATTTCACTTCGAGCATCAGAATTTAGGTATTTAGGATTAAGGTAGTAATTATATTGTAGCTCTATTGGCTGGTTTCTGAATTGAGAATTTCAGGTTGAGTCTGTCTCAAAGACTACTTAAGGACTAATTAAGCAAATTTTTGTTTCTGAATTGATATTTTGTAAGGTTTGACAGTTGGAGCTTGCTGTTTTTGCTTGAATGCTTAATTCAGAAACCGGCCCAATATCAATTCAGAAACAATAATTTGCTTAATTAGTCCTTAAGTAGTCTTTGAGACAGACTCAACATGAAACTCTCAATTCAGTAACCGGCCGAGAGAGATACCTACGGTCGGTTCCAACAAAAACAGCAAGTTCCAACTCTCAAACCTTACACAATATCAATTCAGAAACAAAAATTTGCTTAATTAGTCCTTAAGTAGTCTTTGAGACAGACTCAACATGAAATTCTCAATTCAGAAACCGGCCGTCTATCTACTTATGTACCTACGGCCGAAATTAATGATCATTCTATCCGATCTGTAATCTGTGTACCTATTACGTTACATGCCAAGATTGTAAAATGTAAATTGGCATAAAACAATAGTTAAACAAAATTAAAATAATTTTACCATAACTGATCATAGTGATAGGTATCATAGTGTTAACTGCCATATACCTATACCTAATGCAAGAAAGTCTGTAAGCTTTGTATAAGTTTCATTTGTACCTACAGCATGGCGACCGCGTATCTTTTGCATCAATCATTGATACATCGCAATCAACTCCGATTGGCTGAATTTATGGTATTCTTGCTGCGTCAATGGATTTCGTCCAATAGTGGTAGAGTGATAACCAATCAGAGGTGATTGCGATGTATCAATGATTGATGCAAAAGATACGCGGTCGGCCTGCAGTTATTATAAGTACTTTTTTTTATTACTTTTTCTCCTACTTGCTCGGAAATAATTTCATTATTTTTAAAAAACATTACGTTCATTGGCTCTTTTCTGGCCGTTAATACTTAAATAGGCAATCAGATCTTGGAAATCAATTTTAATATGTAACCCATAAAACATAATGTTAAATAGTGTGTGTGTGTTCTGTTTATTGTTTCCACGCAAATGGGAGAAAAGTACTATTACAAGTCTCGGCTAAAATAGCAATTCACGGCCTCGTTTACTTAAAAAGGCATCGGCTGGCGCCTCGTCCTTTTTAAAATCACTTGGGAACAATCGGGAAGTCCTTAGCTACGCCTCGTCCTTCTAATATTACTCAGACGTAAATTTGCTTTATTTCGGGCCTGGGCAGTAAATGACTAATGCACCTACTATTAAGTACTTACTAAAATATATGATACTTAATATACCTATTTAGTATGACGTTTCATATTATATGTATTTAATGTATTGTGCAGGTATTCTCACGATGTTTTCCTTCACCTTTTGAAAGCAAGTGATATTTAATTTCTTAAAACGCACATAACTTCGAAAAGCTGGAGGTGCGTGCCCGGGGGTCGAACCCGCGACTCCGTACAGGTGGTCGGGTGTCTTAACCGGCTATCCCCGCTTTATAATAAGTATAGCAGTGTTAAAATAGCAAACTGTCTATTACCGAATACCGAATCTGACTCGCATCTGGCGGGCCTTTTACAATTTAGATTGCTGGCTTTACCACACAATTAGGAGAGATATAATAAATATAAAATAAGAAACGGCGTCAAAACAATCAATCAACGGAACAAAGTCATCAAGCGGCCTTAATAAAGTCTGAGCGTGATAAAGGATATTAAAATCTTTGTATGAGTCTTAAAGGTCTTAATTTATATCTTATCGTAAGAGGAATACGATGGCGTAGTGAAGCCAGGGCCACCCTATAGATCCGTCCCCTCGCAGCGGTGGGGGTGGGGTGTGCGGGGTTCGAACCCGCGGCCGTTGACACCAATCCCCGGCATTCTGTTTATCCCAACGGATTTTTTCCATATGCGCATGGTGCCCGTGAACAGTATGCTCACGAATGGTTTTGTTTTAAGATTAGACATAAGTTTAGACGATTGGCATTCGGATACATTTCTCATCCTTAAATAAACTCTAGATTGAGAAAAAAACACTTCCTTATTATTATAGTGATAATTGAACTGTTACAATACTTATTGGCGTTAATATCTCAACCTAATCCTAGTATTATTAATTAATTAAGTAATCATTGCACAAAAGTAAATAAAAAACAAATAATTAAGTAGGTATATAGGTACAACTAAAGTTTACCAATAAAATGTACATAAGGTGCCCTAGATAAGTACTTACTTTAGTTAGAGTATGTGTCTTTTACTTCGACAAAATAAGCTTTGGCCACTTAAGGGCGACTTGCACTACTTGCGATTTTGTTAAATTTTTTGATGCTGTCACTTTTTCATAAGGTTGGTCCGTGGTAGACATAAAAACGACAGGTATAGATGATTTAATATGACGGCCTTGTGCAAGTGGACCGACGGTTTTAAGTTATTTTATGCATAACTATCAAGAATCAAATCTATATATATTATAAAAATGAATCCCTATTTCCTTTGGTCACGGCATCACGCGTGAACGGCTGGACCAATTTCGCTAATTCTTTTTGTTGAATAGGTGAGGACCTGGAGAGTGACATAGGCTACTTTTTACCCCGGAAAATTAAGGAGTTCCCGCGGGAATAACAAAAAACCGGGCAAGTGCGAGTCGGACTCGCGCACGAAGGGTTCCGTACCATTATTAATAAATAATTACCTTTGTTAATGAACCGCAAGACTAACTTTGTTTGTAGAGGTTTATTGTTAATATCAAAAAAACTATGCTAGTTAGAGCATTGGCTATAGTTTTCCTGTAAAATATACGTAAATTCCTATTGACCATAATTATTTCAAATTTTTCGATTGGTAATCTCCGGAGATAAGGGGGGGGGGAACGGTATTTTTTTAGACATTTTCCCCGATAAATCAAAAACTATCATAACTAAAAATAATTAAAAATCTGTTTTAGAATGTACAAAATAAACCCTTTCATATGATACCCCACACAGTACAGTTATCTCACTTTTAAATTTCAACCCTCAGATTTTCCCCCCTTTTTAAATAAGAACAAAAATAATTTCCAATTTTTTTTAATTCCAGTGTCGTTGGGCCACTAATATACACAACTATTCCAAATTTCATGTCGATAGCTTCGGTAGTTACTGAAATAATCGAGTGTGACGGACGGACAGACGGACAGACGGACAGACAGACGGAGAAAGTCGCACCATAAGGGTTCCATTTTACCATTTTGGTACGGAACCCTAAAAACAAACCACGCGGACGAAGTCGCGGGCATCAGCTAGTAAAACATTTACTTATACGTATGCAAATGATGAGCCAAACAATTTGTCAACTATCACATGAGCTACAGTCGTCGATTATTTCGCAGTAATCATTTCTTGTGTAAATAAATACATATGAGAAACTACTCTTATCTACTTAAAGGTGATGTCATAGATTACACACAAAATATCCTCCAATGCAAATCCTACGACAGAGTAAACTGCAGGTAAGCAGCGTAGGTACCCAGGCTAGGCCATATATTCTGATTCTAGATCCAGAATACCTAAAAATACAGCTACTTTCAGTCGCCTAAAAAAGTAAAAATACATATTGTGTTCACCTTAGTTAGGTACTTATATACATTTGACTAATGTTGTTGACAACAGAGCTGAGACTGACCCAGTGCCTGAAAGCGCCTTAAGGCACTGGAGTTGGACTCAAGAGAACCAGACAGTATGATAGCCTAGAGTGCAGAAATCCCTGCAAGAGATGATTCAGACTCCTGCTGTGTAATGTATGCCCATTGATAAAGCTAAGACGAAAAAATACACTGGACTGGATTTCAAGAAATACATCGAAAGATAAAATTGACTATTCAAGATTCCATCATATTTCTTGACGTCACGCAACTAAGATTTTAATAATAGCTATCGACTAACTGCAACATAATATACCTATCAAAGAACTAAAACGCTCCAGACACTAGTTTCTTTGTCAGACGATTCAAGTTTAGATTCGACGACCTTAACGCCTTTGTATCTCCGCTCTTCACACCTCGTAGCACTGATATTTATCAACTTGTTACTGCCTGGAAACGAGCTTAACCTACGTAGAGTTAACCTACCTTAAACGCAATGACATTCAAACACTTACCTATGTAATAAACACAGTTAGCACGTAGCTAACGTTAAACATGATTTAATTTGATAACCAGTAACAATGATGAATTATAAGCATTTGCGTACTTGCTTTAAATGCGTAGATATAGTAATAGGTTAAGTATGTCATACTTAACTATTATAGGTAGGTTAAATGCAGAGTCATTTAATAGTATACTGTACGTTAGATAAAATGAAATGATTTATTTCACGTAGGACTACTTTTGTTTCTTATGATAATGTGTCAATTACCTTATCAAAAATCTATTTCTAACATTAGGGAAAACAACAGAAAAAAGTGATAATCTAAAAGATTGAAACTTAACTGAAACTGACTTCACCTCACACTTACAGTCCATATCTTGAAAACTATTGAATCGATTTTGATGAATCTTGCACTGTTCCCTAAATTAACCTGGAAAATATTTCTTTATAATTATGGTCATACTTATAATACTATCTAACTGAGTATAATATTTTAATATCTCTCAACTGGGGTTTAAAAGGCTTAAGCGCTAAAATATAATCACATGTTTGGAGTTGTCTAATGGGAGGCATCAGGCAACCACAGACCACAGTGCTAAGACCACCCGCATTATATAATGATAGGTAACCCAGAACATGTAAACATCGAGCTACACCTGAAATGCTTTTAAAGCTTAGTAATACCACAGGTAATACTCGTAATTAGTCGAGTATTCCTCAACAGTCTATGATGAAATTTCCACTTGCTATAAAAGTGCAAAATGTGAAAGAAACCCCGGTTATTGTCTTGCATCACGAATCACGATATATGAAACAAAAACATAGTAGATCCAGTAAGTACTCAGTCTTGTAAAATTTAATTTCCTCACGACGAAACCTCGTTCCTAGTGATTGGTGGATATATACAGCTTAAGTACTATCTTCGCTCCTGATCGCAGAGCGGTCACGATCTCCGCTATTGTAGGAACAACAAGATAATATCTGAGTGGAAATGTAACATAAACCCGCTTAGATTAATCTTTAACACGACTCAACACTAATGTAATGAAAATAGATCATAGGTACGCCGCCTCAGTTTAGCATCATAACTTCTTTCCTCTACATTTGCGTTTTAGGACGATCTATAAAATACTATGTAGATTCTACACAGTATTGAAGAAATTTTTTAACTATGTTGACCTTGCATATGTCTCCGTAAGATTGCAAAGGCCGTTGGATTGTAATCTAACTAGCGGTATTGTAAACTCTCGACAGATTACAGTTTAACGTATTATTTTTCGGTAGATTATAATCTGTTAGGTATATTAACCCGATAAAACCTAAGTACCTGATTATTTATGTCGAACCCTAACCTAGCCTACAAGAGACAGAGACTACAGAGACAAGAAAACGTAAATACAATGAATATTTCAAAAATTGACACTCGGAACATTGAACGGTTCACAATCTGTCGACAGTTTACAATATCGCTAGTTGGATTACAATCTAACGATTTTTGCAATCTTACGGTGACACATACACCCTGAGAATGTTAAAGCTGATTTGATTATAGCAAGTACTGCTCCGAGCAAAAAAAGAAAGAGAGAGAGTAGTAGGTACAGTAGGCACTGAGCGTCGACAGTAAAAATACTGATATCATAATAGTTCGTTAACAGTCAAAGTGACACAGGGACCCGAATATTTGTGCATTACCGCATCGAAGAAGTACGCAATAATTACACTCCAAAATGGTCTAGGTAACCTATAAGATTTAAAACTAATATGTCACATTAACATTTTTTGTAATCATACTTAAATATTATAAATGAGAAAGTCACTTTGTTTGTTGGTTTGTTGGTTTGTTGGTTTGTCCTTCAATCACGCCGCAACGGACCAACGGATTGACGTGATTTTTGGCATGGGTATAGTTGAGGATGGAGAGTGACATAGGCTACTTTTTATCCCGGAAAATTAAGGAGTTCCCGCGGGAATAACAAAAAACTTAAACCGCGCGGACGAAGTCGCGGGCATCAGCTAGTAGATAATAAGCCCACCCGTTCGAAGCCGCAACTAGTCAGCTAACTAGTTAATAATAATTACAAAAGCAAAACTGGGTTTTTAATCGATTGCAAACTTCGTAGAACAAGTCCATTAGGAATCGCATGCACACGCAAAGTTGAATGAAACATGAAACGGAACGTGCAGGGCCATAAAGGGGGGTAGCTCACAGCAGAACTCATTCTACACAGTAGGTCAACTTCATGCATAAGATAGTTCCAATAAGCTAGGCTCTTGCAAAAAAAAATTTTTCATTTTTTGTAAGACTGCTGAGTGCTGGGTAGTGGGTACATTTTCCAATTAGGAAAGAAGTAAAGGACCATAGAGTATTATAGGTAATATTCTGTGCTATTACATTGAGAACTTATTATATTGAAGAACACTGTAGAGGAGACAAAGATCCTCGAAGGGCTGTATCGCCGAAGAAATCAAGTGTAAGTTAGGATATGCAATATACATAATATTTTATTTGGTTATTTTTACAAAACTGACTGACTGATTCTATGGATTTTGAAATATTTTTCTTGCAAGCGAATTGAAAACCACAATGAAAGCTTGCAGCTCCGCTTCCGCAATAATATAGCAAATTATCTGGTTATCGAACTATACGGGCAGACTTTGACTTAAAAGTCAGTTTTCGCAGTAAACTAACAATGTTTGTTTGCGTATGCCAGGTACACGCAATCAACATCGATCCGTTTAATTTAGGTGACCACGGGCTACGATTTTATTGAAACTAAGTCTGATATAGGATATAGATACTTTACTCTATTATAGCCTATTTCATTCCGTTCAGTCTTTTAGTTTGAATTTAAATCCGTCTAAAAATAGAACGAATTGCATAGAATTCTAAATAAATTATCAAACCATTTGCTTCGTCATGCAATCAATGTTATAAGATGATAAGTAATATTATAACACCCTACTATTGTAGACATTTCCTCGATTAGAATATATTTTATTACTTATACATTACATGTTCAGGGAGCTACCTAAAGTGCCAAAAAATATCCTATCTAGATACTGTCCTATCACAAAATAGATTCAACTAGTTAACTAAATTAAGTAATATAGTGTTTTCGTTCACGGAAACATGAGTCTGGGATATGTAACGGATCTAATAAGAGGTAACAATATCACAATGTTCGCGTGGGTGTATCACCGCCACGTACCTATCTTAAATCGTAATGCATTAGCAGGTAATAGAAATACAGGTAATCGAGCCATCGCGATCAATGCCACCCCTTACATTTCATTTTACATTAGTGCCTTACGTTACGGCATACATTTTAATATCGTTATTTAAGTGCATAATTAATTATTTATTTACTACCCGTTCAGTTCAAGTTCAATTAGAATTAAGTCTTAGTTATTTGACGACGTCAAATGATTGACATTCACCTCCAAAACCTGACGAAGTGACGCCTTCCTGTATGAGGTCGGCATTTAAGCATTTTGGGACGTTCTTGTTATTTTTGGATCAATCATTATTAGTCCAGGAAACGGGGCGGTCTGTTGTATGGAGACCCCCACATTGAATCCTCAGTCGATGAAACTTCGCAGGGTTTTAGTATTGAATGATCCAAAACTTACACAAAAATATCCACCAAAAAAAAAACCGGATGTTAGGTATTTATACCTAAAAGTACAAAAAGCTTAATATTTTGAACTAAATAATATCTCGTTCCAATTTTTTTTTACCAAACTAATTAATAGCCGTATTATGAGATGCTCGATAAAAATCCAAAACTTTATTCAAACTAAACAATTTTTTTTAAAGAGGTTTTGTTTTTCTGTCCATAATTTCAACAAAAAAATTGCTCATACTTTTTTCTATTTTCACATGTCCTTAAAATGCTATTTAGCATAAGGTGTAAGAAAATCCACCAAAATGTGCATACCAAAATAAATTTATCTCACTTCAAATTAAAATTATTTATAACTCGGTATGGAAAATTTATCCACCCTACTTTTTTTCTTTATTATAGTAGGTAGTCAAATTTATACTCAAATCCTAAATATCCAACAAAATATCCACGCAAAACACCGAATTAAACCGGACGTATGAAATCTAAACTATGTTTACGCGATAATGTATCTTAATCCTTCATCTATTGGGTATAGTATAGCGTGCGCGAGCGAAGCGAAATGTGAAAAAGTGAAATCACAATCATAATATTATTACTTCAGCGTGGATACTACAGGTGGATATGGTTGTCGTCACTTGTCAGCGCTTAAGCGCTTACTGTCTTCTTTAATGTGACAACTAGCTACTAACTAGTGGTCTAACTAGTGGTCCGCCCCGGCTTCGCACGGGTAGCACTAATCATCATAATAGTCCATACCCAATAATAGCCAGCTGGCACTGGGCAGCACATCAGGTTTTACATTAGGGCTGTGATATCTTCGCACTGCCGGCCGGCCCTATTTCTATCGCGCATTAACTAATTTGAATGTTATCTTTCCAAGATATCCAACTGAATTAAATGGTGTAAGGAGCGAATTTGGTTTATATTAAATACTTGAGTTGACCAACCATTTTATTTAGATAAGGATTAATACTATGTCAGGAAAAAACCACTTCGAAATGAAAACTTTGTTTTAGACCAAATTTGAAAAATATTATTATTAGGTACCTACTATTTTATTAATCGTTAATTCCTTATCTTAAATAATTTGAAAATCAAAAAATTATTATTGTGAGACAACCTTTAAAGATAGATATATGCCATTGGTACTTTTTTAGAACTTTTTCAGAGGAACAATTCCACCGTACATTGTTTTCGTGTAACTTTTACTATTTACGCAGCGCACGCCCCGGAAGCTCTCACAGGGGACGATTTTTTTCGAATTCATTCACATTATTGCAAACAAACAAATCTTTCCTCTTTATAATATTAGTTTAGATAAACAATATAGCATTGCAAAAGATAAATTCAACATTAATAATAACCACTAATTGTAACGACTTACCTTCAAGGTATATTTTCATAGTTGGGCCCATAAAAAATTGTTTTATTTTTGAGCTTTGTTTATATAAATATTTAATTGATTTCTTCTCATTACTCTAGAATTTGAGAAAATGTATTAATTATATTTTGTTTAAGTTAGTATATTACATGCCAGAAATTGGCAAACTGCCTAAAGCCTTACTGTAAACATATTTGTACTTTTGTTGTAATTTGTAAGTAAGTTTATGCGACAAATAAATGAATTATAAGCCATATGCCAATCTAAGGTCACTGGACTTATTCAAAAATGCAGTTAAGAATCATTATCTTGCAAACTAAAGACGACAACAAAAATTATTCTTTAAGCAGAGTCGAAATATATAATGTATTATAGTACATATGTTTTAGTATATTTTATAATTAGCTATATTATATATAACTAGTATTTCGCCCTGTGCGCGAGCTGCTAAAGCAGCTCACGGGTTGTGGTTATATTTACAAGTAGTACAAATTTTACTGTACTGAATTCATTTATTATGGTGATAGTAAAATAAATAAAACTGGCGCTGTTTTTTTAAAACTTTGGTAACAGTTTCCTGTTTTGTAACCCCAGGTAGTCCTAAATATCGATTTTGAACGAAATCGGTCAATTAACAAAGAATTTCACAATGGCGCTGATTTTTAAAACTTTTGTATCAGTTTCCTGTTTTGTGACCTCAGCGAGCCCTAAATATCGATTTTGAACGAAATCCGTCAATTAACAAAGAATTTCATAATGGCGCTGATTTTTTTAAATTTTGGTACCTACCAGTTTTCTGTTTTGTAATCCCACGACGTCCTAAATATCGTTTTTGAACTAAATCGGTCAACTAACAAATAATTTCAAAATGGCGCTGTTTTTTAAATTTTTGGTAACAGTTTCCTGTTTTGTAACCCCAGGTAGTCCTAAATATCGATTTTGAACGAAATCGGTCAATTAACAAAGAATTTCAAAATGGCGCTGATTTTTTAAAATTTTGGTACCAATTTCCTGTTTTGCAATCCCAGGGAGCCCCGTCGTGGGTAAAACGGAACCGTATCAAAATCTTGCATAGTTCTACACTTGTAGTATCTTCAATATTCGCCATATATTTTCTATGGAAAAATAAATTCCGCCATCTTGATTTTTTTTCCTGTTCATCAAGTAGATCTTCAGGTCCTGGGCCCGTATTCTCTAACTCAGTGACTATCAAAAATGAAAGCCACTGACATATATGTAATATCCATTGAAGGTTTACTATGAAATGTTACTTTTTATTTCATAGTAAACCTCCAATGGATATTACATTTATGTCAGTGGCTTTCATTTTTGATAGTCACTGAGTTAGAGAATACGGGCCCTGATCATCTTTTGCCATGAAACCGCTCTTCCATCTTTTATAATTTTGGAGATAGACACCAAATAAATTTGTATGGCAGCCATCTTAAATCCGCCATTTGAATTTTGTTCAGCTCATTGTCTATTGGATGAAGTTTGAATGACATTTGGTCGAGCACCCCCCCACCTAACTTCAATGCTTCGATCGGTTCATTTAGGCAAATCGGCCGCCACCTTGTTTCCCAAAATGTCATAATTTTTCCCTACTCCCATCACGCACCCAAACATATATCCTATACATCAACTACCCCGTTTCGCTTCTGTGGCGCCGCGGTTCGGGGTCATAAAATCAAAAATTTGAGAAAACTACAGCTCGGCCGCCATCTTGTTTTTCCAATTTTTACCACTTTTTCCATTGATCGTTTACTAACTTTTTCAAAAATTGCGAGTTGTAACGAAATCGGTTGGAAAACAAAAGAGTTGCAAGAATCACGTCGGCCGCCATCTTGTTTTTCCGAAATGTCATAATTTTTCCCTACTCCCATTATACTACTACTCCCACTCTACATTGTATCGTTTTCTGTCTCTTTCTAGGAGAACAATTATGCGGGTGTGTTGGTAGTTTATGTTTGTTTTTTTTTTTTTCATGCATCCCCGAACACACCCCCTCTTTCTTCAATACCCTGGCCGTAGTCTTCACCCGTCTCCGAAATCCTCAATCATCATATCGCTACAATAAGTACCCAGTCTTTTATAGTTCCTATTCGCCATATAATTTGGTATGAAAAAAAATATTCCGCCTTCTTGAATTTTTTTTTCATTTTGCTAAATAGACCTCCTCGTCCAGATAATCTCTTGACAAGAAACCACACTTCCATCTCTTATACTCTCAGAGATAGACACTGACGAAATTTGTATGGCAGCCATCTTGAATCCACCATTCTGGAGGTTTTTTTTTAAACTCACCGCCAATCAACCAAAAACTCATCCAGAGTTTTCCAGTGACATTTGTTCGAGCACCCCCCACCTATCCTTGGCCGTGCTCTTTACCCGTCTCCGAAATCCTCAATCATCAGCTGTCTCCATATTTTTCTTCAAGTTATATTTTCTGACTTCTATACGAAGCCATCAGTGAAAAAAATTTTTCATACAGAATTTTACAGGAGGAAATTTTTGAGGAAATTCTCGAAAACTACCCCAAATTAACGAAATACTTTTGAATGTCGAGTACAGGCTCGCGTCGTCGTAGGCATATTATCTCTGTATCGTGACGTCACCACGCTCCTTCCCCTGATTGATTAAATACAAAATATTTCTTTCTAAAATATTTTTAGTTTTTATTGCGCTTGATTATTATGTTGGATATTTTGATAGTTGATAGGAAAAAAAATATTGTTATCATATCAATAAAAAAAATGGACGGATTTTTTTTTCACTACGAATAAAAAGGTAACTTTCGAATAAATATATACTGATGGAATATTTTGTGGATTTTCAACTTTTAGGTATTAAACGGCAATAGAAGGGCATTCCAGTGAAAAAGTTTGAATGAACAATTTTCCGATGCAAGTAACATTAAAAAAACATATTTTTTCAAAATTTGGTTGTTTCAGCTTGGAGTATTTGTTGGATATTTCTTATTTAGCTTCCATACTTTACATGAATGTTTCCAGTGAAGAAAGTTTTTTCGGAACATTTTTCTGCACCAAGATATTAAACATAAAAGAGTTTAGGTAAAAAAAAAATACTTCTGTTAAAAATTTTTGGTGGATATTTATAAATCACCTTTAATTCATGACACCTTATCATACTGTAAAGT
Source organism: Erebia epiphron (assembly GCA_963932025.1). Lineage (NCBI taxonomy): Eukaryota > Metazoa > Arthropoda > Insecta > Lepidoptera > Nymphalidae > Erebia > Erebia epiphron. Next base: position 12,725,519 of record OZ009955.1, on the reverse strand, counting down.
TTCGTCGTCTGAGGAATTGCTGTTGGGGTCGACTAGCTTCCTTTCCTGGACTATATATGGAAATCAATATTCTAGAGTCTAGACGTTTCTCGATCAGTACTCCGATCGATATACTCGTAGGTACCTACTTACCAAATTACATACATAATTTATATTTACATACCAATTCCGTGATACCCGCATCTTACTCGGGCATCTCCGCTTTGTTGGGACTTTAGTGCAAAGTTTAGGTTTACATAAAGGTTTTTCGTCATTGTGTTCAAATGAAACATCCGTTTAATTTCACGACATGTTACATTACAGCGGGTATCGAATAACAGCCGGTGCGGGTCGACTGTCTCGATCGATTCTGACCCGGCTACGACACACTTGGCTTTTAACGCCTATAAGGTCAAGACATTTTTAGACTTTTCTTAGCAGCGTTACGTTATATTTTCAATCATGGAGGGACGTTGTAGAGACTCGCCTTACTCGGTCTCCAATTTGATAACTCATTAGGGAGAGTTGTACTATAAGCAGTGGGACACAATTTGACCGTTCTACAAGTTATACATCAGTCGTGCTTATCGATAGTATCCGTATTTTTTTAACATTGTACTAGCTGATGCCCGCGACTACGTCCGCGTGGATTGAGGTTTTTTGGTTCCCGCGGGAACTCCTTAGTTTTCCGGGATAAAAAGTAGCATATGTGTTATTCCAGACTATAATCTATCTCTGTGCCAAATTTCATCCAGATCTTATTTTCCAATGGATCTTATTACCAGATTTATTTTCTTTAAAAAAATAACTATTGAATTTTTAATTAATTTTGTGTTTTGACTAAACTATGTATTTTTACGAGTAAAAAATGGCATTTCTTATTTGAATTTAAGCAGAAAAGTGCTCTTTTGTAGTTAATGTGGTGAAAAAATATTTTTTATGGAAACTATTTTTTTATGGTGCAGCCGCAGTTTCCTTCAGAAAAGATTATCTAAAAGTTTTACCCGGTATTCGAAAACCCTAGTTGCTCTGTTGCAGCATGATTGAAGGACAAACCAACAATCCATGTACCAAATTTCTTCAAAATCGGTAGAAAAGATGGGCCGTTAAAGCGTAGCAGAAAGACAGACAGACAGACAGTTTCGTATTAATAATATTAGTATAGATAGATGTAATTTAAAGTTATAGGTACACGTCACAAATCTTACATCAAGTCATAATAAAAGTAATCACTACCTTCACCGAGTAGTAAAAGCTGTAGATTCTAAGATCTTCCAAGTTTTAACATAATATTTCATCTAAATTCTAAAGTGCTTCAATATTCCTAAACGTCGTCGCTTAATATTATCCATGTATTCTAATGTAATCATGTTCTTGAGTCGCTTCGAAGTCATTTAAAATTCCAATTACAAAAACCAATATTGAAATTGTGAAAAGTATGGCTATAGGAGTTTACATAAATTATATTTTAGTAATTTTAGTAACCTGCGTGCAATGACCGAGCTTTCCTCGGTCTGCTTAAATTTGATTGTTGTCATCCCTGAATTCCCACGGAACCTATCACCTATATACAGATAAACTTTGATAGTGAAAAATCTAGATACAATTTTAAGCAAATCATTATCAAGCCGATTGTGAAAAGCCATGTTATCCGCGGGTATTGCGGCGGGATGTATTGGATGACTACATAGATTATTTATCTAATATAATTATGTGTCATCTAACAGGTGAGTAGTATCCCTGAATTTACACAGGAACCCAAGAGAAACACTAATCTAGATAAAATTACTTAGAAAGAAAAATATTATCAAAGTGTAATGCAAATCATTCACGCCGTTTATGAGAAACCATATTGTTATATCTGAATTCTCGCGGGAACTTAGGGATGAAATCTATCTAGATCTAAAAGTCTCTAGAATCGAAGAATCTAGAAAGTAAAACATTAAGTACTTAAATTTGAAAAAAAAAACATCTAGAAAATCAGTAGTTTATTTTCCTCGACACCAATCCACCAATCAAATGTATAACTAAGTACTATTACCTATCCTGTGGTATAAGTATAAGATAGAACACTGCTTAGCTCGGGCAAAAATATTAAGAACTATAAAATGGAGTGTTTTGCGTGAATTTGAATTTAAATATAAGTATTTTTACAAAGGTAATTCATTTAAAATTACAATTACAATCAGGTATTAAAATATGGGTACAACCAGATTCCAGACGGGTGCGGCGCGCTTACAAAAACTAATAAAAGTAGATTCTTGATAGAGCAGGTGGTAGAGCACATTGAAGTGCCTATTTATTCATTATACGTACGAGTATTTGTAGAACCACCGTTTATTCTAATGATTGGGAAAAAAACTTTAGAAATTGTTGGTAATTAGGAACTTCTAAATGGCATATTATTATGTTCACGTCTGTATTATGTGGTACTGTAGGTGGATATTTAATTGTAAGGTATTCTATTATTTTATTATTTAAATTCTTGTTAAGTATAAGTTTTAGAAACATTTAGGAGGAAAGGGCGAATGAAAATCGACTCGTAAGTATTATTCATTAGGTAGGGTTGAAAATTACTTAAGTACTTACTTACTTAATGCTAAAAATATATGGGTATTATAAGTAATAATATTGCATAATATGAAGTATGTATATGTCACCGTAAGATTGCAAAAACCGTTAGATTGTAATCTAACTAGCGAAATTGTAAACTGTCGAGTGTCGACAGATTACAATTTAACGCATTATTTTTCGGTAGATTGTAGTCTGTTAGGTATATTAACCCGATAGAACCTAAGTGCCCGGCTGCAATTTATGTCGATTGTCGAACCCTAACCAAACCTACAAGAAAGAGACAAGAAAACTTAAATACAGTGAATATTTCAAAAATTGACACTCATAACATTGAACGGTTCACAATCTGTCGAAAGTTTACAATTTCGCTAGTTAGATTACAATCCAACGGTTTTTGCAATCTTACGGTGTCACCGTATGATTTTAAAAACCGTAAGATTGTAATCTACCGCTTTTTTTTCTCGATAGATTGGAAACAGTCGAAAGATTGTGAACCGTTCAATGTTTTAGGTGTCAATTTTCGAAATATTCATTGTATTTACGTTTTCTTGTCTCTTCTTGTAGGTTAGGTTAGGGTTCGACATAAATAATCAACTTAGGTTCTATCGGGTTAATAAACCTGACAGATTACAATCTACCGAAAAATAATCCGTTATATTGTAATCATTCGACAGTTTACAATTTCGCGAGTTAGATTATAATCTAACGGTTTTTACAATCTTACGGTGACATATATTTATAATATATATTTTTTTATCACCGGGTAATATTGACGGAAAAAGTGTACTTCACCCAGTTGTAGTTTAGAATACCTAATTATTAATGTTTGACTTGGAGGTCTCATGTCAGTATGAATGAATGATTGAATTAAGGTAGGTAGTATGCATTTCTACAATAGCAGAATCCAGAAGCTCACAGACCACAGTGACCATTTTGTTTATTCAATTCCACTAATCTGTGCGGAGAGCACGTGTGGTGCGCACATGCGCCGGCGTCGCAACGTTCTCATTGTTTGAAATTTCACGTTCAATATGGGGCGTAAATATTTCGACAAAGGGGGAGCCCATAAAAGAACAACAGTTATCCGTTAATAGACGCCGCGTTCTATGAACAAGTGAAGATACCAATCGCAGCGTTTTGTTTGGGTTCTTAGTTATGATCGAATAGGAACGGTATGGTGAAATAAAGGAGTTCGTTATGGTTGTTTTGCGGCGGAGATGTGTGCATTCCGAGCTCTCGAGCAATTGACGGACTGCAATAAAAAGCCGGCAAAGTAAACGGAGCTGGATTGTCGCACACGTGCATCCGCCTGCCACTTCGCGAAGTTATTTTTAAGACACACATTTCTTAACTATGGCATTAGATCGTTAAACGAGGACGCATGCTATATTTACGGGTATAATGCGTTGACACTGATTCGTCTATTTTTGGTGCCCTATTTCTTATTACTAGTACACCTAGTAGGTAGAAGGTAAGTATTTGCCAATAAACTGAATACTCAACTGACATCAAAAAAGAAAGGTCCTAAACTTGAATTAAGTAAAATCAAAATACTTATCAGAATTATGAACTGGTGATAAAAATAAACAAAGTAGGTACAAAGCAGAGATATGGGTCCCTATAAAATAAGCATTATTACTTATATTAGGAGCCTATTTAAAATTCTCATTATGGGTACGCGTTACAAAATTAAAATTAAGCACACAAATAACGACTGCCTATAATAGAGATATCTATAATAAAACGAATAATGAAGGGCTGTTAAATACCATCCTCATTTAAAGTCATAAGATAAACATTATCCCAAACCGCCCGCGCCGTATCGGGCTTAATTATGATATCAAAAGCTGCATCGTCACGAACCATCACGTGCATCTCTTTCTAAACGCGGGATGAACGCATCGCATCGCTACATCGGCTATTAGACACGATTCTATGCACGCTCTCGTATTTTTATTGTACAAACCATTCTTTCTCGACGACGGTGAGAACTTTATAAACGATCCAACTACAATTATTTCAATTCGGCTATTAGGTAACAGCCATGTGAGACTCGATGACAAGACAAAAAACTGACCTCATACGAAACGGTACTTATATTCCTACAGAATATTATAGATTTTCATTTTAGCTCAGGCTACTTATGCAAGCTTTAAAAAATGTAAAGCTGATTTTTGGCACAAGTGTTCCTTGGGGTCTGAGAAGTACCTATGAAAAATTCCCCCCACTAGGCCGCGGGCATTCCCCCCACCAAATAAACGTCTCCCCAACCGCAGTTTTTTGTAATTTTCCCAAAATATATTAGTGCTAGAAAAAAACCATTTATGGCGAAAATATTCTACATTAAATAATCTACCAAATGGCATTTAAATCATTATGATAGGACAAATAGTTTTGGAAATATGCCGGCTTATTTTGCGTATTTTTTATTTTTTTGAAAAATTGTTTAATTTTCTTGTGATTTACACGAAAAGTATAAGAGCTAGGAAAAAAACCCCTAAGAGCAAAATGAAAGTTCATAAAATCGTCTACAAAATGCTTTTTATTTCATTTCAATAGACCTAATACTTTCGGAAATATTACGATCGAAAGTGTGCATGACATTTCATTTGAAAATCATCAATGCTATAATACAATAAACTAATAGTAATAATCATGATATCTTTATATATCTATCTACAAAACAACACCACACTTCGTAAATAATGGGGGGAGTGGGGTTGTGGGAGGGGGGAGGGGGTTGTGGGAGGGAGGAGGGGGTTGTGGGTGATGGAGGGCAAGGGGTTGTGGAGGGTGGTAGGGGGGCTGTGGGAGGTGGAGGGGGGATGTGGAAGGGAAAAATTGTTTAATTTTCTTGTGATTTACACGAAAAGTATAAGAGCTAGGAAAAAAACCCCTAAGAGCAAAATGAAAGTTCATAAAATCGTCTACAAAATGCTTTTTATTTCATTTCAATAGACCTAATACTTTCGGAAATATTACGATCGAAAGTGTGCATGACATTTCATTTGAAAATCATCAATGCTATAATACAATAAACTAATAGTAATAATCATGATATCTTTATATATCTATCTACAAAACAACACCACACTTCGTAAATAATGGGGGGAGTGGGGTTGTGGGAGGGGGGAGGGGGTTGTGGGAGGGAGGAGGGGGTTGTGGGTGATGGAGGGCAAGGGGTTGTGGAGGGTGGTAGGGGGGCTGTGGGAGGTGGAGGGGGGATGTGGAAGGGGGGAAGGGGGTTGTGGGAGGAGGGGATGTTATAAAAATATGTTACATTTAATATGTAGTATTATGCTAACTCTACATGACTACCACCGGTTCTTACACAACAGCAAGGTATATTTCGAAAACTATTTGTCCTATCAAAATAAACTAGTCACTATTTTATAGGTAAATTAATAATCTTTGTACTAAGTCCTGACAGCTTTTTTCCTAACTCTAATACTTTTTCTTGAAATTACAATAAACATTTACGGATTTTACAAAGGTTTAGTTTTTTATTCCAGTTAGGCAGCCATATTTCCGAAACTATTAGTTCTATCAAAATAAACTAAAAACTATTTTGAACATAATTTAATGAAGTTCATTTTTGCTTCTTATGTTTTTTTCCTAGTTCTATTAGTTTCTGTGAAAATTCAAAAATATATCCACGGTTGTTGAAAAAAAAACTTGGAATATAGTTTGCCATATTTCTCGAACTATTGGTGCTATCTAAATTCACCATAAGACTTTTTTGTGGGTAATTTAGTGAAATTAATAATTCTTCCGAGGATTATTTCCAGCTCTAATAGTTTTTGTGCACATTGTAAATAACATAGGATTCTAGCAATTTTTTTATTTTTTTCCGTACACTATACATGGATACATATTCGAAATTATTAGTCCTATCTTTATAAACTATTTTTTTTTAATAAGTGGTTAAATGGTGTTTATTTTTATTCTGGGAGTTTTTTGCCTAGCTCTAATAGTTTTCTAGAAATTACAGAAAACATATAACAATTTTGAAAAATATTGCTTTCATGTTAACTATGACAGGTATATTTCCGAAATTATTAGTGCTATCAAAATTAACTAAATACTACTTTGTAGGTAATTTAACTATGTTTCTTACTGCTTTAATCAGTTTTTCCTAACTCTGTTATTTTTTTTTTCGAAAATTAAAAACAACGTACACTGTATTTGCATATTATTTTCTTTATCTTACACAAAAGGTAGGCATATCTCCAAAACCCTACTCTTATCAATAATAATTTAATAGCCTTTCATTTTTGTTTTAATAATAAATAAATAAAATAAATAAATAAAAAAAAAAAATTTTGCTTCAGACAACATTTTTGTAGCTCTGTCAGTTTTTAAGAGATACTTCCCAGACCCCAAGGAACACTTGTGCCAAAAATCAGCTTTACATTTTTTTTTAGGGTCAATGTTTATTAGTCCCGTACTAATTTAGAACTGTATTCGCAAGATAACTAAAACAAGTATAATTAGGGGAGAGTCGGGTAGCCCCGGCCGGCGGGTAGCCTCGGCCACCGTCCTTTGTAGGCAACTACGCACACATAGATAGATAGTGCACACGTCAAAAAGTTCGCAGCGCCGCGTAGTTGTATATTCGTCTCAGTAGTGCCATAATCATCGAGCGGATTACAAGTGACAGTTAATTGTTTTCATCACCGAGATTTTTTCGTGCGTCGTTTACTTTTCAAATACAGTTTATGGACATTGAATGTAAGTACTTTATCACCATTTATTCATTATTCTAAGCAGTAATTGCTACAGTTAAAAGTTTAGGTTACTTTATGTCGTTGGGATTTATGATATTTTTTAAAATAAATAGAAGGTTAGACCGAGACGGTCGGGTAACACCGGTCACAAATTTGTCGGGTACCCTCGGACACTTTTTGAGTTTAGAGAAAATCTTTATTTATCAATTCTTTCGCATTTTTATGTATTACACAGGTTTTTTATGATAAGGAGAGTAATTATTGTCTATTTGTTTTTTGCAGACACCCTGAAAAATGCCAAAATTTAAAGAAAGGGTGACTGAACGAGGGAATTGGGATGCAGATAAAATGAAGCAGGCTATACAAAGCGTTAAAGAAAAAAAGTTTTCGCTTAGAGAAGCAGCTGACAGATATGAGGTGCCGAGAAGTACTCTTCAGGATCGAATAAAAGCTCTAAATAGTGGGCAAGAGGTTAACTTGATACCAAAACTGGGGAGATTTGAGAACACATTCTCAGGAGACTATTTACAGCAACTTTACCATCATGTTAAGGATCTCGATAATCGCCTGATGCCGTTAACTAAGCAGGAGTTTCTGAAATTGGCATTTCAGTTTGCAGAGCACCTAAAGATTCCACACAGATTTAACAAGGAAAAAAAAATAGCCGGCAAGGACTTTTATTATAGTTTCCTAAAAAAATATCCAGATATAGCACTAAGAACTCCAGAATCCACTAGCATTGCGAGGGCAATTGGGTTCAACAAACCTCAAGTGGACCGCTTTTATGATCATCTCGAGCAATTACTACAGGAAAAGAAATTCCCTGCATCCAGAATATACAATGCTGATGAAACTGGAGTTTCTACTGTTCACAAGAATGAAAAAGTAATTTCTACAAAAGGAAAAAAGCAAGTTGGCAAGTTGACTTCAGGTGAGAGAGGGAAAAACATCACGTTAATGTTTTGTATGAGCGTGACTGGCCACTTTATACCTCCTTTATTCATTTTCCCGAGGAAAAGGATGGACAAAAATTGCCGTTTGATGATTGGAGCTCCAGCCGAAAGTATTGCTGTTCCACACGAAACTGGGTGGATGAATGCTGAGATATTTCTGACGTGGTTACAACATTTCAAGCATCATGTGCAACCTTCGAAGGAGAATCCAGTCCTTTTGATTCTCGATGGCCACGGAAGCCACAAAGAGCTAGCAGTGATAGAGTATGCTCGAAAACACAACATCCATATGCTCAGCACTCCACCACATACGACACACAAGCTACAGCCCCTCGATAGGGTATTTTTCAAGCCGTTCAAAGCGGCATTTGCTGCGGAAAGTGCAATGTGGATGAGACGAAATCCAGGCTCAAGAATCACTGATTATGACATTGCTGCTATAGTTAACGTGGCTTTTGCTAAAGCAGCAAGATTAGATATAGCGCAGAGTGGATTCCGTTGCTCAGGAATTTATCCTTTTAATCGTGATGTTTTCAATGACTTGGATTTTTTACCGTCTGCAATGACCAATATTGAACAGAATCCAGCATCGAGTGGAAATCTTACATGCACAACCACTGATACGACGTCCCAGCCATCAACAAGCCGCAACCAGCAGTCGTCGTCCAGCCAGGTATCCCTCCCAACAAACAGCAAAAATTCTGAACTACAGACATTCCCTGATGCAGCTTCCCAGCCTTCAACTAGTTATGACTATCAATCCACTTCTAATCTCATGCTTCGACCAATAAATAGTGCAAGTTCTGTTTCTGTCCAGTCATCAACCAGCCAATCCTGTGCAACAGAACAGTTGCTTAAACAATTGTCTCCTCTTCCCGATGCATCCAAGAAACGACTCACAACGCGTTCACGAAAAACTCAGAAGAGCGAGATTCTCACATCTTCTCCATATAAAAATGCTTTGGTGGAGAAAAATACAATCGCAACTAACAAAGCTAAAGCGTCCGAGACTAAAAGGAAGGGTGCAATAGCCACCAAGAAGAAAATGAAAACCAAACAGAACATCCAAGAATTGTCAAGAGATCAGGGAACAGAATGCATCATTTGCGGGGAAACTTTCGAGGAAGATTGGATACAATGTCATAAATGTAAAGACTGGGCGCATGAAGCATGCGTGGATATTGATCCTTCACAGCTTTACTATTTTTGTGACGTCTGCAAAGCCAAAGAACGACTTGGTCATCGTTAATATGTATGTCCGGGGCTACCCGCCAAAAAAAAAATTGTCCAAAATTGAAGCCTGTTTGTAAGACTTGATTAGAGCTAAGTTATAGAAATTATCTGATTGTTATTTGTACTAAAACACTTTATATATATTTTATTTCACGTTTTGATACTAATTAAAGGTCTAATTATATCCATTTAAAAAAAAACATGATTTTTTTTATGTGTCCGTGGCTACCCGACTCTCCCCTACTAAGCGGGAATAAACAACAGATGAATCATAGACTTTGCTCAGTTATGGAAAGCTGAATTATTTGTGACCATCTTCTATGATCAGGGTTCGTAAGGAATTGACGAAAATAGCTACATGCATAGCACCACGCTTACATGTAAAAAATATTAAGACTATCTGAAAGAACTTGAAAACAGTTTTCATTTAATAGTGTTGAAGTTAAGATTAAGATAAAATTCGCGGCTCTGTGACGCAAACACTCTCTCAGATGAATAATATTGAAATTTCTAATGTGTTGAAACTTTATTAAATTTCAATAAGGATCCATCAATCAAGTACTTACGTAGTGTAGACGCTGAATCAATCTACATAGTGAGTATTATGGATTGCTATTTGTTAGATTTGCTTACATAGGGAATAACATCTTTAATTAAGTTAAGTGATGCCGATGTTGTATGTGAATAAAGATCTCTACTTGGCATATTTAGATGACTCAACATTTTACCGAAATCATAACTCGGGTACATTTTGTATATTGGCAGGAACTTTTGACATTTTTGATGATAATCTTGAGAATCCAGTTGAAAGTCATGCTGTGGTCATGCCGACAATTGGGTCCGATAAGATAATTAATCAATCAATCAATCAATCCGTCCACTATTGGACACAGACCGTCCAGAAAGCTAATAATTAGACAAAAATATCTTCGTAAAGAATAACAATCTTCATGATAACTTGAAAAGTCGGAAATTTTAAGATCGCACAGTTACATATAACTAGATAATCATCTACATCTCTAGCATCTTGCATCTGAGGTGCGATTATGTAAGGATTACCGATCAAATCGTCAAAGTTCGGATTCAAAGTAAAATAAACCATATAACAGCATTGAATTAGAGCTCAATTTCGTGTATCCATTCTCATACTTTAGGGTATCGTACATACCTAAACGTATGGGAATGGATACACGTAATTGAGCTCTAATTCAATGTTGTTATGGTATATTTTACTATGAAGCCGAACTTTGACGATTTGATCGACAATTCTTACATAATCGCACCTCTAGTAGGATAGGTAGCTAATAGCTACATCACCGCTGCACAAGCATTCCTTCGTTGAATTTGGCTGATATGAGATATCATCTTATTTACTTATTAAAATAATTAGAATATAGATTTAATAGATCATACACTACGAAATAATCGTACAGGTACATTGCTTGGGAACTTGCTTGGGAATAATAAATAGGTTTATCTAATAAGATAGATTTCTTAGTTTATCCACGATAATGTCAAAAACTAATATTTTATCGTGTTATTCAATAGGTACCTTCTTAAATAGTGAATGTGTAGTATATTAAGCAAAATTAACTAATTAACAGTTGAAACTGTGCAACGATCTAGACTCCTAATCAAATAACTGTCAACTACTTCGGCTTGTTGGATGTATCCAACACACATAGTTGCGACAGAGTTTATATCTAAGCCAATTAAACATCCAAAACTTTCAACTGTCTACAAACAGATATGACAACGTGTTTACTGATATTCGCTTCCATATTAAATTGCGCACCTATATGTATAATAATTCAATTCAATCTTCTAATTTTAAGTCGATGTTCTAAGTCATAAAACAAGTTGTGTGAATACAACAACAAAAATTGGGATAGCAAAAAGCGCTAACAAAAGCGACGTGTTTTCGAACGTCAATTTTTTACCTTTAACAAACCTAATCACATGAAAATAACTTAATTACCTACTTTTCATGGTACACGAAGTAAAAATGAAAAGTCCCTTCCTGCTCTGTGATTCAGCGTGAAGACCACAAACCGTGTCGAGTTCTCATTAGCTTTCGCCAGTCGCCACCAGAATTGTAAAATAATTACCGAGCACGAATCGGCCAAATAGTTGAAGCACGACACAAATATCAAATCCCGTTGTTTTTAAACGCATCTCAGCTTAAAAGATAATGGTGGATCATTAAAGCTGGTAACCTACTTTAACAATTAATGACCACAGGAATAAAATATAAACGAAGGAAAGATTATTTATAATAGTTAAAGAAAGTACAAGACCCCAACTGATACAATCTAAAATAGGAATACTGACTTATCACGAAAACTAAGGAACATCAAGACCTACAAACTTATTGATTGAACTGACTAAAAGAACGGCACATGCCTCTGATTATCTGACAATCCAAAAGTTCCTGGGGATGGTAATTGGATAGAACAACGTCCAGGCGTGCAATAGTTTTAGAACCCTCAACATATTTCCCAAGGGTGCAAAACCTAACAATTGCACCTTTCCCCAAAGCTGCAGTAAATCTCAATGAAGCGGCGAACATTTTCCTCGTAATTCTGCATTCTCATGCCAATAAATTACACACGAAAAGCAATAACTACACGTTACCTACGCAATTCTACATCCAATATCTCCAAATCACTATTGCAATCACTTCTTTTTGAAAAACGCTAGAAATTCTGGTAAAGATTGGCCTTCTAAAAGCGCATTTCTGTTTATAAATTAAATTCATTGACTTGGAAAAGTATTTTGACTTAGAAAACCACTAAGTTATCTAAACAGAATATTTACTTACTACGTTACTATTGGATAATTGTTCTCTTATAATTAAAAACCGTAGTAGGTTATGGTATGACCTCTGAGTCCAAATCATACCAAAATAAGTAATGTAAAATATATCTTATTACACTTACATAATATATAATGGATGGCTTGAAAGGCTATCATTATTTCGTCATCCACTACGCTTAAACTCACATCAAGATTATAATCATTTAAATTATCTAAATACATGGCTATCCAAAGTAATTTCTTATTGCATATCCTTACCCTATGTAGAGAAAATGTATAACCATTAAACACAGTAAGGTATAACAAGCCTTTGTGAAGTATTCGAATACATACTTCTATGGCAATTATGGTCTTAAGTCTGAGGTAGCTTAGTTAGGTATTTCTCGTAATGCCTCGCATGCAGAAGAATTCAGACGGAGAGAACTTCATGCGTGTACTGTGAATGCCAATTGAGCTATAAGGACCCTCGAATAGCTTTCCTGAGTGAACAATGAGTTATGAAGTGCAGTGCATGTAAGACCACAACACATGGCTTGCGAATTGGAATACTTATAAGACTCTATGCTTATAATTTATTCACTGAGTACGTTGGTACTATGGTAGGTCTGTATGACTATGCACCTTAGTCCCTGATTATTAAGCCGAATCAAAAACTTGGGAATCTAATTTCAAATATATTTTTACATTACAAAATATACCCACACCACATTTGTTTTTATTTTAACTCTACGAGAGAATAGAACTAAGAGTGGAATAATAAATAATATTATTAAGTACTTAAGTGAAATAAGAGTAACAAGGAAAATGTTTATGCTTAAAGGAAATAGACTTTAAGCGCGCTAAACAGGGGTTATTGAATGTTAATCTTGAAAAATATTAATATTTTTGTGTAAGTTCTTAAGTAGATGTAATAAAGAATCTATCCTTTTATTATTTATTTAAGTAGATCTAGTAGAAAAACAATATCATTTTAATAGAATACGGTGATGACAAATTAGTACATTATACCTCAATGCAAATGGATCGCAATTCGCAAGTCGTAACTCGAATAAGACAGGTTCATCTCAGAAGGATACAAAAATAATAACAATGTTATGATGACACTTATAATATTCACTCGAGCTCATAAAACACAAATAGGCATTTACTATTTAAGTGACGGAATCTATATTGATAAAACTCAAAACTTTGAGAAAGTAGATAATACTAACATCGATCAAACTTCAAACTAAGACAAACATGGGTAAATTGGCCAATCGTCAGTAAAAACGCAAAAAAAGCTGTACATGCGTGTAAAGGTTAGGCATTGCCTCGCTGTTTAGCGAGACGAGCAAATGACTGCAATCAAATAACAATCAGAGTGAAAGCCTATAGATGCATCGGAGGCTGGATCGCTACTCACGCTCCGATGCGTGTTCTGTTTACATTACAACGTGTTAGATCTAATTATATAGGATGCTCTTGCTTCACGCGTAAGTCACGATCGCCACATTGTTCCGCCGCAGGCTTTTATCTTAGATTCGTTGGTTATACTTCACGATTTTATTCATCCACGATCTATCAATCACTATAAATTATACTTGTAAGATCAGCGAAGGAACGTGTTATCATCGCACTTTCAGAGTATGTGATGTATCATTGAATTTAGCTAAGCCGTCCTAAGTTTTTAATTGGGTTCACTTTCCTGCCTTTTTGATTCAAACCTTGCCACAGATCTTTCAATTATATCTTAAAGAATCGTTCCTTCTGGAACTTCTTGCAATTTTATTCCCATGACCAATTTTTACAAACTCCAAATCATGTTGCTTCAGTACTAATTAAAATAACTCACCCAAACCACAATCTCTCAATCAATCTGCCGTTTGTTAACAATGTTATGAAGATTGATGTTGTAGGTATAGTGATTGTGTGTAAGTACAGCTACTTATAGATTTTATTAATTAATTGACATTACGAACCACTATCACGCTTTATTTATGTGTTTGAGTTAAATTTTCTCTACCTTAAATGTAGGTACCTTTTATCATTTATGTCAACCCCGGAAATAAACTTATGAAAAAGTGACAGTTTGAAAAAATTGAACTCAATCAGTTTCGCCAGTTTTTGCAAATCGGCCTAAGATTTAACTCCCATGATTAACAATTTTTGATCTTTAAAAGTTGAAATGTTTAGACCCACTTGCAAAAGACCGTTAAAAGTGTTTTAGTTTAATTTTATATACTAATACTCACCTATTCATGTCCACCCTGGAATAAATTTCCATCGCATCGAATCAAAAATATTAACTAAATAAGTTTAGGCAGTGTTGTGCAAGTCAGGGTAAAATCTAATATGTAATTAAACACAATTCTTTACTTATGTTTAAATACTGATGTCATTGCGTAATTATTTACTAACGTAAGTTGTAAGGTCCACTCTCATAAGGACTCTTAAATTGATTAAGCCCTTTTTGGCAACTACAGTATGCATTTGCTAAAATGAGATAGCATTACAAAATTTAACCAAATCAGTTTAAATACCCTAAATGTGCAAACTAAAACGAAATGGGTAAACTTGAGAAGTTATTTACAAATTAAGCACAATTGTTGAGCTGTTTAAAATTACTTGAATAAATACGCTCTACAAAATTTGACCCCACGCTCTTCCGCGCTCTATGCTCTTTGTAGATAGAAAACATGCTGTAATGTGGGGTCTAAAACACACAGCACAATGCCATACTTCAGCTGTCGAACAATTTACGAGTGCTGAGCAAACACTCGTGTCTTGACCTATTCGTATTTATAGTAGGGGCACAGCAAGCAGCAACGGTTTGACATTCGCACGGGATACTTCAATAGATGATAAAATAGAGAGAAAATAAACTTCTTGAACATACAATCAGAACGTAGGTATTACAATGACAATAGATATTATGCTTATAATAATTGTAATATGTAATCTAGAGATAGTCTAAATTAAACTAAATATATAAAAGTAACTGTAGGTCGGGTTCAGTAAATAGAATCCTAAAGTCATTAGCTTTAGAAAACATTTATGATTTACCCAATGTAGCACATAAATTTAAAAAAGATACAAGAATATTCGAATTCGAAATGTTCCTTATCTATCGCATTGTTAGGCTTATCTGTTTCGAAGTCGATCTTTTTGTAATAAATATTAACTGAATGTACGAGCTGTAAGCTGCGATCAAAATCGCAGGCTGTAAGTAATTTTGTAAAAGGTTTGAATTTAACAAACTATGTATTAAGGATAACTATCGAAGATATCGGAGATAGTTATCTTGCGCAAATAAAACTTTCTTTTCTTTTGCTAAAATTTTAGAAATCCGTAGTAGGTTTCCGTTATTCTTGACTAGCTGATGCCCGCGACTTCGTCCGCGTGGTTTAAGTTTTTTTGATTCCCGCGGGTACTCCCTAATTTTCCGGGATAAAAAGTAGCCTATGTCACTCTCCAGGTCCTCAACTATACCCATGCCAAAAATCACGTCGATCCGTTGCTCCGTTGCGGCGTGATTGAAGGACCAACCGACAAACAAACACACTTTCGCATTTATAATATTAGCATGATCTGTAGAAACTAAAGATCACACATGGCCTATGGGATCACAATATTTGATAATTTCATTTAAGAAAAGATAAAGCAAAAGTGAAAATAAATAACTAACTAACATCTACATTATAAATAATGCTTAGTTAATGATAAAAATGAAAAATGGACTAACAGATGTGCTCAGATCATGTGTGACTTGTGGGGTCGTTCATAGGAAGTAAGCGTATGTAATTGTAGCGAGTGGACACAATGAGGGGAATTGGCCAGTACGCCAATTGTTGTGCGACCGACGCCCGCACCCATTGCCCAAACAAACGCTGACCAAACGGACCGTAAATGTTTTGCGAGGCCCCAGTCCGTTGCTCCTCATTCACTATTGTCTCACCCAGGTTCATCAATGAAAGTTAACTATGTATCTAATTTAACTGGTCTAACCAATACACACAAAATTTGTGTAGTTTTATTTTTTTCATTTTATTTCATTTTAGTTTCTATGAAGTACTCACTATTACAAGTTCAAGAATTACGAAACTTGAATTAATTACCATGGAATAAATAGTTAGCAGGTGTAGTTTAAATCCTCAGGCAACTCAGAAAATCCTTTGCATATTTAATTTTATTCAGAGTTTCAGCTTATAATCTTGCGTCCTTGCTTACGTCTTAAACTTCCTACGAATCCTCAAGCCAAGAAATATTAGAAAAAAGCCTACCTACTTACTTTTCTGCATTATTTTACGCTGATTGTTACTTATTGTCGCAATAAACTAAGTACATATCTTTAAGCAAACAGTAAATATTTTTCGGTGCACCGCTAAGCACTTTTATAGAGACAAAATCAATCAAATTTTTTACCTATTCAAGTTTTAATATTGTAACGAGCGAGGAGCGGGGAGCGAGAGAGAGGGGTAAAAGTGGGGAGAGGAGAGGTGAGGTGAGGTGAGGAGAGGAGAGGAGAGGAGAGGAGGGAAGATGAGAGGAGAGGATAGAAAGTAATTTTGTGTCTTTATCTATAGAGTAATAGTAACATTACTCTATGGTAATAGCCATACATCCAGGAACAAATATTTATGTATGGTAATATTTGTCTATGGCCGGCGCTCGGGGTTACTTGTCGCTGTTTTAACGGACACATAAATAAAAAATGTTTTTTGGTTGTAAGTTATTAATTATAATGTGAACAGTGAAATTAAAGTTGCTGTTGATTCTGTATATAAAACGTTTTTCATTTTTGACTGTTCGTAACAATATACTGTTGCACACGAGGCTTTAAAGCTATCATCCTAGTCCAAACGTGTGAAATTCGTCACTTAACCAAGAATTGAGACCGGGATATATCAATTGCTCTAACTGGAAACTATCTTACTCAATCATCGATTTAACTAGGGTGCGTGTACTAAAACCAAAACCAAAGCCACAGAAGACAGAACACACGATCACTAACTTCGTTTAAATATAACGTAGGCACATGGTGCATATTTTCTTAACCATTTGAAGCAAAGATATTTATAAGTTACAATCCCAAAATTTTACAATAAAATAAGATCTTCACTGGTCAAATAATGCTTTATCCCTGAACCAATCATTCCTTTATTATGCTTAAAGGAAGTATAATTTTATCAAACGCAATGCGCAACGTGGTACATGAAGTTTTTCACAAGAAACAAGACACAAACACCAAGAGAAGAAATAGATAATAATATTTTAAAAGCCAAACGTTTTTACTTTTATATTTTATAAACTAGCTTTCCGCGTGTCTACGTGGTGTCCACGTGGACTACACAAACCCCTATTTTACCCCCTTCAGAAAAGAATTTTCAAAATTCCTTTCTTAGCATGCCAAATTTCAGCCCGATCCGTTCAGTGGGTTGAGCGGTGCGTCAGTCAGTCGGTCAGTCACCTTTTCCTTTTATTCATTTAGATTCACATTTAGCAGTTGTTTTAGAAGTTTATATTTTACAGCAAATAGTCCGAAATGCAAAAAAAACCTAGATAACTAAAGTAGGGGGACTAAGATTGGATTCTCAGCATGATTATCACGGCGCGGGCGTGTAGAATCGAAGAGATAGCCCAGCCGGGGCCGTGCGACGGGTCCACGATTATCAACGCATTCTGCACGCTGGAGGCAACCTGTCGCATCTTTCACGCCACTACGTTTTTGCTTAGGCAACTAATGGGGATTCCACGCGCACCTGCGTTATGTCTCGTGCTACGTTTCTAGGCTTATAAAACACTAAGAACATTATAAAATTGGATATCCTTATCATTATAAGTATTCTGTGTTCTTATAAAGTCCTATTTATTTGTCTATCATACTGTCATGTCGCTAGAATTTAATTTTAATTTAATCCCATTTTGATTCGACTTATAAACTTGAATAGTGAATACCTACTAAAGACACCTGTTTCCACTGTCATCGAAATGTTGGAGTTATCTTAAGTAAATCCTTCAGAACTCTATCATTATGTAGAAACTTGATTAACTCGTTCCTACTTATTATCAAAAACTTTTGATAGCACGTTGAATTCCCCGGATGTAGTTAGAAGTTCTAAATTAGAACAGTATTTTTTTCAATTTTCAAGATATGCTCCATTCCTTGCTCCAGACCAAGCTCTTTTCAATATTTTAAGTACGACTTACTTACTATTAAGTAGTAGGTATAATATATTGTTACGTTAAAATCCTTTGTTAGTTAGTAGGTATAGAGTTACTTAGAAAACGGTTTTATTAGATTTGGCAACAAATATAAAGTTAGGCCATGCAGTAATTTTGTATGCCTACTGTGAGATATTGCTTACTTTTCATAAAAAAATTACATAAGTAATGCGTCTAAATCCCTCCCTAATAATTATTATAGAATGCATCATAAAAATAATTTATTAAGTAAACGTACTTTTTTAGGTTAAGACAAGCGATGAGAATAAGGATCGGAATGAAACCTGTCGATACGACGTTATGCATCATGCTCCTTTTGACAAGACAGGTGCAAGCTACGCATGTACAGTTACTTTACGATGGATAAATTTTAACATTGTCGACATTAAACGGGGTTGACCTTAAGCAGGCATTATTACTATTTACTACTAACCTTTAGATTCGCGCACCATGAAACTTTACACGGAAAATATATTGTGATACAAAAAAGCACCTCGATGTTTTTACAAGATATTGCATTAAACGCAGTTATAAGTTGTTGATATAGGTACCTATCTAAAATGGATGTAAGTTGGTACAATGTCAAGGGCTAACTTGTAGTGAATAATTAAAATTAAAATAGAAAAATGTTTAAAAAGACTTACCTCCGTTGCCAGCGTTAGTTATAGTAACCCAGAAGTCGATAGTTTTCTCAGGACCTAGCTCCTCGAAGTCCCACTTCTTTTTAACTTTCACCACACCACTTGGTTCAACTGCAACCCACGCATTTTCGTCCCGAATCTTAAATGTTTCACGATCAGTCTCTTTTTCGAGTGTAAACACAGCACGTCCCTCGACTTCACCGTCAGCTTCAGTGAATTCAATGCGTTTTGTAGGGCGAACTGCGCGAGTCACTCTCCTCTTTTCACGATGAAGAATTGGTAGCTGTTTTGGTTCACGGATAATGAATTCAATAAATACTTGAGCAAGACGACTTTTTCGAGGTGGAGTTCCGGTATCGTGCGCCAAAACTTGTAATTCTGCTTCATGATTATCTGGTTCGCCCGCAAGTATTAGTTCTCCTGTTTGCGGCACTATGACAGCAAGATTGGTAGGCGTCTTGATAGAATAATATATGCGATCTCCGTCAGCATCAGATGCATGCACTTTACCTATATTTGAAAATCTTTGCCAGTGCGCTGTACCATTACGGCAATTACTGTCACAAGTACCGTTCACAGTAAAATAGTATATTTCCTGTTCAAACATGGGTTCATGGTCATTCTCGTTAGTGACAGTGACTCTCACTGGCAGGCTCGCCTTACTTGCACCATGCAAATCTGTCGCTTGAATGACTAAATCGTAAATATTCTTAGCTTCGGCATCCAAAGGTTGCGTAGCAATTATTTCTACGTCGCCATCAGTTATTACTGATCTCACATCTGAGTTCCTGTTCTGAGATTTATCTCGAAGGGCAAAAACAGATTGTTCATTACCTTTTACAATCTTATAAGCTATAGGGCCCACGTTGACAAGTGCAGTGGCTCTTATAGGTGGAAAGTCGACAACAGATCCAGCTGGCGCATTTTCTGAAACCTCTCCATGTAAACCATTTGTTTCAGCAAAATGAAGAATTTTTCGACGATCCATGACTAAAAGATGTATCGAATGAGCCGAACTGCTAAACGGTGTTTGCTCTAATATAGCCAGATTGAGCGGCTGGTTTAGCAGTGGTGCAAGGTCAGCTGTTGTCATAAGAAGTCCATCGTCCAGCAGTGTGAAGTACGGGGCATATTCACGATCGAGTAGCGTGTACCGCGAATGATTCCCAACGAAATGTCGGACGGCGTGACCAGGGCGGACGTCGTGAGGCAAGAGGATAAGTGCGCTCGTCTCAAGCGCTATAGTTAGGACGTAGAGCAATGCTCCTCCCGCCAACACAGCGCGCGCCATAGCTCTTACGAAGGATGTCTTCAATTACCCCGACATTTCCATCTGCAAAAAATAAAATTAGGTAGGGTCAGGGTGACACTAGTTGCTCATAGTTATACAATATTATGCAACTTTGTTTTTGTTTTATTCTAAGTTTTAGGTAGATACGTTACTAGTAACTTCAACCATCACAATATATTCGTTGCTTCAACTTTGTATTTCAATAGAACAGTTGAACATCGCTGAAATAGCATGAGTAGTTGCACATAATAGGTGAGTAATAATTTACTAGTTTTAACTTTTACTTAGTAGGTACTTACTAGGTAATTTCTTATTTCTACTTGATGAATTTAAATCAAAAAGCACTAGATTTAGGTACCTACTTATATAATAATATGTGCGTAAAACCAACCATTGCATCTCTTTGGCCGCGTTAATTTATACCTAGTTAGATATTTTCATTTTTATTCCAAGCTAGCAAGTAGGTATTATTATTATTGTTATTAAATTATTTATTGCATAAAAAATGGACATATACACAGAACATTATATTATAAACTTACAAACAAAAGGCGACCTTATCACTAAAGTGATCTCTGCCAGGCAACCTACATGAATGGACCGTGTGAGACGGGAAATTGCTTTGAATAAAATAAAATAAAAACAATTACATAAACGTACAATCTAATAGGTACATACTATAAACATATATATGTAAATAAATAAATATATAAATAAATAAGTATATACATAAATATTACATTACATATTACTAATTTAAAATACCTAAACCCAAATAATAATAGGTTTACAGCGACAGATAGTGCTTTTTGACACGACTTTTAAAGGACCCTAGAGATTTTGCTCGTCTGATATCAGCTGGGAGTGCGTTCCACAATAAGACTGCTTTTATGGTGAACGAGTCTGCGTATCCCTCGGCGTTACGTTTGGCGATTTTAAGTTTATTGTCACTGGCAGATCGCAAGGTATGCTGGATTGGGAAGGAGCTAAGGAACCTGCATCGTTCCTTTAGGTAAGGGGACGACCATGGGTGGTAAAGGGTAGCATAAAGAACAGAGAGTACATGGAGATTACGCCTTTGTCTGATAGGGAGTCAGTTAAGTTTCCTCCTATATTCCGAAACACGATCGTACTTCCTTAGGCCGAAAATAAATCGAATGCATAAGTTTTGCAAGCGTTCTAACTTATTTAAAAGATCTTCGGTCAGGTCGAGATAACAGACATCGGCGTAATCAAGGATGGGGAGGAGAAGTGTATTAGCTAACAAAATCTTGGTTTTAATTGGCAAGAAGTTTTTCCACCTTTTATTAGAACCATAAGCGCCAAAGATTTTCTTACTAACCTCTGAAACTTGCGGTTTCCATGATAGATTGCTGTCTATGATAACTCCAAGATTTTTAACGGCATGACTATAAGCTAGCGCAGTACCATCAAAGACCACAGGTGGTAAAGCAGAGTAGTCAAGTTTAGACGTTTGTCTGGAGTTACCTATGATAATGACCTGTGATTTACTGGCATTCACTAGTAGACCAAAGGACTCACTCCAGCTGCAGACAATATTAAGTTCGTCGTTTAAGCGTTTAATAGCTTCAGATATCTGTTCAACAGGAGTGGTTACATACAGTTGGAAATCATCGGCATAAAGATGATATGGCAGGGAAAGGAGATTAGTGACCGTATTTATGAATATGGAAAAGAGCAAAGGAGAAAGGACACCACCCTGTGGAACACCAGCACTGAGACGACAGTAGGACGGTAGATAGGTATATACCTATTCTACAAATTATTTTATAATAAAAATCGTGATCCCATCACTAATGCTTTCACTATGAGTCTATTCACCAATCAATTATATGTAGCCAATGTTGACCCGCCTAATAATAATTTATGGTTATTAGCATTTTTTCAGAAAAAAATTTTGAAATAATTTCTCGCTCGCTTCGCTTGCGCTTGTAATTTACTTAGATCATGTTCCAGTGATTATCAGGCGATGCAAGAAAATCATTCTATTTTTTTTTTTTTTTATCCACTACAAGTTAGCCCTTGACTGCAATCTCACCTGATGGTAAGTGATGATGCAGTCTAAGATTGTAGCGGGCTAACCTGTTAGGGGCATGGCAGTTATACTAAACCCATACCCCTATTCGGTTTCTACACGGCATCGTACCGGAACGCTAAATCGCTTGGCGGCACGTCTTTGCCGGTAGGGTGGTAACTAGCCACGGCCGAAGCCTCCCACCAGGCCAGACCAGAGAAAATTCAGAAATTGTAAATTCCCAAATTGACCCTGCCGGGGATCGAACACGGGACCTCGGCACGTTAGGACAACAGCGCTACACACTGCGCCACGGAGGTCGTCAAATCATTCTATGAAATGGCGATCATATCTTTTTCAGCCCGAGTTTATGCCCGTAGTTCTGACAAAATACCTAAGAATCTAGGCAGCATGAAAAGCAAGACGCGCGGCGGCGTCGACGGCATCGACTTGGGCGGCGCGGCGAGCAGTTAGCACACATGCAGAGCTTTATTTAGGAAAGCAGGCGGCAACGCCAGCGTCTCGCGACCCGCCGCCGCCGATCAATACCCCCCTTGCGCCGCCGCGCGTCGATTTGCGAGCAAATCTAGACTGTATGCGCTCTAGTTCACGACACACCATCAAATATTCACACACTTATTAAACTGAATAGAAAACCCACGCTATTTCAGTGAACTTGACAAATATACTATGACCGCGATAATATAGAAGGAACGGACGTGAATTTCATATTGCATGATTCATAATGCCGGTGAAAATCGTTGAACGATCTTTTTAGTTTTTACGGTTTAAATATTGACACACGTATAACAATCACTTTATCATCCGATTCACAAATAAATTATCTCCGATTGCTAATATTTTGTAGCACTTATATCAAACATGTGGGATGGATGTAAACAAATTAAGATACTAGGGAATTATTAACATTCATTCACAAAAACAAACACCATAGACAAATTTCTGAGACACTTCGATTTTTTATTAATTTTGTCAACGAATACGTACTTATTATAGATGCGGATACAATAACGAAATCGTGCGTTTCGTAAGTGCGCCCTTTCATACGTCAATGACCGAACGCAAGCGACATCAAAACGCGACTGGAGAGTTGAAACTTGAAATCTGCAGCGCGCGCGCGTATCGAACGTGGAACGTGGGGGTGGCCGACCCCGCCACCCCCGCTTTTCTGCCCCTGCTTTTGCTACGCTACGTACGCCACTACGTACGGTAGCATCGGTTCCTGTGTTTCCATTTTTGGGATGCCGCCCTTTTTTAGGATGAATGTAATGATTATTTGAATATAATAATTTTTATATTATTATGGTCCATGGCTATTTCATTTTGACAGATATTTAAGGCAATTTCGTGGTAGGTGAAATCAAACATTAGTTAAAACCTAATTTTTATTTAATTTTTTAACTTTTAACATCAAAAGTAAAAAAACCGGCCAAGTGCGAGTTGGACTCGCACACCGAGGGCTGCTAACCTTGGAGAGATTTGGTTTAAATAAGGCCTTTAAATAATTTAATATGGTGCTAGAAATTTACAATTAACGAAGTTAAAATAGTAGATTGTATTATAAGGGAGCAAAATAATATTTTTACGGCGAGGGCGCTTTTTTGAATCCAGAGCGAAGTGAGGGATTCTTTATTAGAATCCTGAACGTAGCGAGGGATTCAAAGTACGTCACCCGAGCCCAAAAATATTTTGCGCCCGAATGATACACTTTTCATCACCCTCTATGAGAAAATAAAACTACACATCCTCTTCAGATACGCTATTAATTTCGAATATGTGTCCAGTTTTACGTCGTTATTAGAACTAACTGTTGATTTTACCATTGAGTAGGTACCTACTCCAAAGAGTGGAAAGACTAAAGAAGGTTGTTTAGTTTTGGCTAAGTACTGAAACTACTTCCAACACACAAACCACACACACACCCACAAAACACAGATTCTGAACAATTCTTGGCGCCTCTTGCATTTCTCCATTCAATAAAATTACCATAGGCTTTCATATATTTTCCCGGGATTTTGCAAGTAATAGATCACATTTCTTGCGTTAGTTCTAATACTTTCAGTAATTAATTCTATAGGTACTTTCACTGTCACTTGAAGAACTCATTTTTCAAAATAAAACCATGAATTTTTAACAATCCGTGAAAATTTACGAAAACGCGGCTTTTAGTTCGCGCATTTTTAATTTTTTTTTATTAAAAAAAAAGGAAACCAAATTAAAGCCGGCGGCGCAACTATGGGCCGTCGTACCATTCAGTCTCTATTCAAACAATATTTGCGTTCGATTTCTTTAGCGCTGAAAACTAAGATGTTCCAAATTCATAAAGTGCGCGGAAAAGATAATTGCGGCGCACTTTTTGAAATAAAGAGGATTAAAAGCTCATTTGTGCCCGCTAAAAGTTCCATAAAGAAAACACCACTTTTGGGCGCACTTAAAGGCGAACCAAGTCGTCCTTTTCGAATAGATGGGATGAAAAATACTTTGCAGTACTATGTTACGGTTTACCGCTGATTTATAAAAAACACTAACCTAACTGAAGGCTTTCTTTTATTTTTCGTATATACAAATAAATACCTTTTATTTCCTATCGGAACGCGAAACTGAGTTTGTTTGTAAAGGTTTATGGCTTATTTCTCAAAAGCTATCCTGAATAGAAATTTTATTATATTTTTCTAGTAAAGTTAACATGAACTTCTATCAAATCAAATTGTTTTAGATTTTTCACTTTGCAATCTTCGTTGGAAATTCGGTGATTTTTCACCATAAGTCAAAAAGTAAGAAACTTAAATAGAAATAAAAAATGTTTAAAAATGTGCAAACGAAGCTCTTTCATTCATGATACCCCACTCGATCTAATAAACCCGCTTTAAAATTTCAACCCCCCATCTCAACCCTTTCATAATATTTTTTGAATAATTTCATTTGCGATAAGGTTGGGTAAGCATTATTTAAAAATATTCCAAATTTCAAGTCTGTAGCTAATAGTTACTCGAATATGCTGACCGGACAGACATAGTCGCACCATAAGGGTTGTAAACCTAACTTTTAGGTAGGTACGCAACTCTAAAAATGACAAAAGTTTTTTTCATATGCACACCATTAAAGAAAGTATCCATACTAATATTATAAATGCTAAAGTGTGTCTGTCTGTCTGCTACGCTTTCACGGCTCATCTATTCAGCCGATTTTGATAAAATTTGGTACAAGGATAGTTTTTTACCTGGGAAAGGACATAGGCTACTTTTAATCCTGGAAAATTAAAGAGTTCCCGCGGGAATCAAAAAACTTTAATCCACGCGGACGAAGTCGCGGGCATCATCTAGTTTATCATAAATGCTAACAGTTTAGTAGGTACCTACTAGTACCAGTTTATTTGTGAAATTCATTTTGCTATTATTGTAGGTTAAAGTTTAACCATAGCCATAAGATTGGTAATAACCTACTTGCGGTTTACTTGCATGCTGCAGCTTAGAACAAGATCGACACAGTTAAATTACTTTAAAATTTAATAAAAATCAAAACCATTATTACTTAATTATTGTTGTCAACTGCACCACATGAGACCATTTAGTTATTTTACTTAAATTAAGCTTCTCAAATCCGGGAATTACAAAGATTTTTGGGTAGGTGGGTAAATTTCTACAGAAATCAGAAACTAGGGTAAAGTAAACCTAAATATTAAGTGGCAACACTGATTGATCGGTCCGCCCTCTGAATCCACAGCACAGCTCCACATTCTGATTAATTTTGCCCTGCACTTGCTTTCAGGAATAACTTACTACGGTTCCTGCCTAGATTTGTCTGTATGCCTATTTTCTAAAATATAGGCATACAATAATATTATTAAGTACATAATAGCGTTAGCAGTGAATTTGTGGAAGTCTCGTGGCTATGCATCGCGTCGTCGGCCTCCTGTTCGACAGTGACGACTGACGAGTCAAAAGCCTATCTGTTTCACACATTTAATTTATAATTACTTAATTCCCACGGAAACTCCTTAATTTTCCGGGAAAAAAGGCCTTTGTCCTTCCCACAACCTGTCTCTGTATCTTTGATCGAAAACGGTTGAAAAGATGGGCCGTTAAAGCGTAGCAGACAGATAGACAGACACGCTATCGAATTTAAAATAATAGTAGTAAACAGTAAACACAATATACTAGATCGTTCAATAAGTCCCGAGACTAACTTGGAAATGGCGTATTATATTAAAAAATCTTTTGATTTTTAAAAAGTAGGTAGGTACTAGCCTTCAATAAAAGATATGTGTAACATTTTGGAAAAATGGAACATTAGGTATAATATTGATTTTGCAGACATTTAAGTGACGCTAGTATGCTTGTAATTTCGATACAATGGAAAAAAACGAGTTTTCACACCACTCGCTCAACAACGCCCAATTACATGGCCTGTTATCTAAGGTTAAAGTAAGACATTAAATCCCTAGGGTTATAATGTTGTACTGAAATCCATTATTCCCTAGGGTTATAATGTGATTTGAATTTAGAATTATCGCGCATCTGAAGCAAGATCTGAAGGAAATTCTATTCATTACAAAGAGGTTTTATTCATAATTCTTATTGCTACATCCATAAAGTCTAATTTCGTATCCATCAGAATGGCGGGTGTAAGTTTTCCGATTACATTCAAACTTTACTGAATAAATGTACGATAAATGTACGTAATTGTACTAAATTATGGATAAATGTACTTTATCGTGTATTGAGAAAACATGAAATTAAAGTGAGCAGCCATTCTGACGTCAGAATGGCGGGTGTACTCTTACATCTTCTGCAAAAATAAACTTTTTTAAAATTAGACATTACCAAATAAATGTACGTTAAATGTACTTATGGAAACATAATATCAAAATAACTAAAACTTTATGCGAGCTCTGATATGGTGAAACACATGTGAGCAGCCATACTGACGTCAGGACGGCGGGTGTAGGTTTTTCGATTCCATCCAAACTATACTGAATCAATCTTACTAATATTAGGTCTTTACCTATGAAATTGCCTTTCTTCAGTACTGGTCATTTCAAATAAAAAAAAGTTTGTAATGGTTCTGTATACTAAATTCAAATTAATTTTGTTTTAAAACCATGACATTCTTTTTACAAACTCAGTCTTTTGTTTTTGATTAGCGTTGTATTTTCATTACATTTCAACATTTTTCGTCATAATTGATACTTTAAAAAATTCGTGTAATTATGGAATATGACTTATGAGTTCCGTCGTGGCACCAACGTGACACAAACGGCACGTAACATCAAAAACGTTTACGGAGAGAACTGTACAAACGAACGCACAACCCGTTATTGGTTTTCCCGGTTCCGTTCTGGAAATTTTGACTTGAAAAATGAAGCTCGGGGTCGTCCGGAGACTTTGGTCAACAATAATGAATTAAAGGCGATTGTCGAAGCTGACGAAACTCAATCTACAGCTGAGCTAGCAGCAGCTTTTGATGTAAGCAACAAAACAATATTGATCCATTTGCGACAAATTGGCAAGGTAAAAAAGCTTGATAGATGGGTGCCCCACAACCTTGACGATCGCCAGCGCAACGTGCGCGTCGAGACCTGCATTGCGCTGCTCAACAGGCAAAGAAATGAAGGAATTTTGAAACGAATTGTTACGTGCGATGTAAATTGGATTCTGTTCGACAATCGAAAGCACTCAGCAAGTTGGTTAGATCCTGGTTCAGCACCAAAGCAATGCCCTAAACCAAAAATGACCCCTAAAAAGTTGATGGTCACTATTTGGTGGTCTAGTGCGGGTGTGATTCACCACAGCTTTTTACAAAACGGCATGAGCATTACTGCAGATGTGAAGAACTGGAGAGAATGATGGAGAAGCTTGCACATCTGCAACCAGCTTTGGTCAATCGGTCGTCCCCACTGCTCCTTCAAGACAGCGCGCGATTCCATACTCAGCAGACAGTCACCAAGCTGCAAGAGCTGGGGTTGGAAGCTCTCCCTCATCCGCCATACTCACCCGACCTTGCACCTACCGACTATTACTTTTTCCAAAATTTAGACAACTTTTTAGTGGGTAAAAAATTCAATTTCCGAGAGGTATCCAAAATGCCTTTGAAGAGTTTGTTGCCTCCCGTCCAGCTGATTTTTACAAGAAGGGCATCAATAAACTGCCAATGCGTTGGCAAAGATGCGTCGATTGCATGGGTGATTACTTCGAATAACAGAAATAAAAAAGTCTGAAAAAATAAGTAAGTACTTTCACTTATTCCATACAAAACGGCAATTTCATAGGTAAAGACCTATTATTATTAATGCGAAATTTTGGATGGATGTATGGATGTATGTATGGATGGATGGATGGATGTATGGATGTTTGTTACTCAATCACACGCCAACGGCTGAACGGATCTGCCGAAATTTGGCACAAAGATAGATTATAGTCTGGAATAGCACATAGGCTACTTTTTATCCCGGAAAATTAAAGAGTTCCCGCGGGAACCAAAAAACCTCAATCCACGCGGACGAAGTCGCGGGTATTAGCTAGTTAAAAATAATAATCAAATAAACATAACAGGCATAAAAATTTGTTCCAATTTGGGCCACCGGGCCAGATAAGTTTGTCAGTTTATGGTATATGATTTACTAGCTGATGCCCGCGACTACGTCCGTGTGGATTGAGGTTTTTTGGTTCCCGCGGGAACTCTAAAATTTTCGGGATAAAAAGTAGCCCATGTCCTTCCCCGGGATACAACCTACTCTTGTACAAAATTTCATTAAAATCCATTGAACGAATGAGCCGTGAAAGCGTAGCAGGCAGACAGACAGACACACTTTCGTATTTATAATATTAGTATAGAATATAAGTATGGATTCAGTATTTCGTAGTTATTGTTATTTGAGTATTATTAGGTACAGTATCAACTAATATTTTTCCATAAAATATTAGTTGATACTGTACACTGATTCTGTTATCTCTAAACGATTCGATTAAATGAATTATTACACTTAGCGGAACTAGACTTTGATTTTTCTATTTTCAAACGCACCAAAATTAGCAGCCTTTCCGGTGAAAGTTGAGACTTTTTTTTTAACCACTACAAGTTAGCCCTTGACTGCGATCTCACCTGATGGTGAGTGAAGATGCAGTCTAAGATGGTAGCGGGCTAACCTGTCAGGGGCATGGCAGTTATATTAAACCCGGTGTGGGTCCTATTCGGTTTCTACACGGCATCGTACCGGAACGCTAGATCGCTTGGCGGCACATCTTTTGCCGGTAGGTCGGTCACTAGCCACGGCCGAAGCCTCCCACCTGGCAAACTGCATTATTAACAGAGTGACCTTATTTTGTATTTCAGATTGGTAGCTAGATCTGGAAATTACGATGGATGTGTGAGCATAATTATTTGTAACTCAAATCATTCAATTTCCCTATAGCAGCTGAGGACTTGTGCACTTTTGCAATATTCTGGTTGAAGATTATTTTTTTTCCTCGCCAAATGTGGATTTTTTTAATTTTGATATTATGTTTCCATAAGTACATTTAACGTACATTTATGTGGTAATGTCTAATTTAAAAAAAAAGTTTATTTTTGCAGAAGATGTAAGAGTACACCCGCCATTCTGACGTCAGGATGGCTGCTCACTTTATTTTCATGTTTTCTCAATATACAATAAAGTACATTTATCCATAATTTAGTACAATTACGTACATTTATCGTACATTTATTCAGTAAAGTTTGAATGTAATCGGAAAACCTACACCCGCCATTCTGATGGATACCTAATTTCGGTAAACAGAATGTGTTCTCAGCAGGCGCGGCCAACTCGATTTACGAAAACCGAAGCCGTGGCCCACTAGATTCGCACTGACGACATTTGTTTGTCAAATCGAGTAGGCCACGCCAGCTGAAAGAAGTGGTTGTATCGCGAGGTGTGAAAAGTAGAGTATTCACCGTACCTACCTAGGGGTAATGCTGTATTAATCTTGGGCGCCCCTAATTCCCGCGCTAGGTACTCTCAGGATTCTAGATGCAACACCCTCGCTACGCTCGGGAGTTACTCTATAGAGTAACTCCCGAGCGTAGTTGGGATAAATCCCAAGCGGAACGAAGGATTTTATAAAATCCCTCGTTCCGCTTGGGATTTATCCCGGCGCCCGTGACATAATACATCGCATTACCCCCGTGGTGAATAATCTACTATTCGTGTGTTGTACCTATTTTGTTGAGTCACTGCTTCATTTGGACGACCTGAGCGTTCCCCATCTTTTGTGTCCATGCGAGCGCGTTTGAAGTCGGCATACCACCGACAAATGGTTGCTTTAGAGGGAGCTGATCCCGCATAACATTTTATAAGCCATTGCTGTGCTTCAACGGTATTTTTTCCCATTAAAAACAATGTTTTATACATTACACAAAAATACCGTTGTCCAAAAATACAGGTCGTCCAAATGAAGCAGTGACTCAACAAAATACCTATTAACCAAGTCCTCAAAATCGTAATGGAAGATCGGAAGATAAAAGTGCGCGAGATAGCCGAGATAGTGAAGATTTCAGCTGGTAGTGTTTTCACTATTTTACATAAACATTTGGCCATGAAAAAGCTTTTTTCCAAGTGGGTGCCGCGTTTGCTTACAACTGATCAAAAGGAACAACGTATCAATGATTCAGAGCGATGTTTGGCGCTGATGAATCGTAATAAAAAGGATTTTTTACGTCGGTATGTGACAATGGATGAAACATGGATACACCGTATATTATCTAAGGATACACCATTTTACCTACTCCGGAATCCAATCGGCAGTCAGCGGAGTGGAGAGCGGCTGGTGAAAGCCGCCCGAAGCGGCCAAAGACTCAGAAATCGGCCGGTAACGTTATGGCGTCTATATTTTGGGATGCGCGTGGAATACTTTTCATCGACTACCTTGAAAAGGGGCAAAATAAAAAATATAAATAGTGACTAGGTATTACATGTGCTTATTGGAGCGATTGAAGTACGAAATTGCGGATAAACGGCCTCAAATGAACAAAAATAAAGTTGTGTTTCACCAGGACAACGCGCCTTGTCACAAGTCTGTGAGAACGATGGCCAAAATTAATGAATTGGGCTTTGAATTGCTTCCTCATCCCCCTTATTCGCCAGACTTGGCCCCCAGCGATTACTGGCTGTTTGCAGATCTCAAAAAAATGCTCCAGGGTAAGAAATTTGACTCAAATAGTGAAGTTATCACAGCAACGGAGGCTTATTTTGAAGCCAAAGACAAATCCTTCAACACGCATGGGATAGAAAAGTTAGAAAAGCGTTGGAGGGACTGTGTCGCTCTTGGCGGAGACTACCTACCTACGTTGATGAATAAAAAAAGACGTGTGGCACTCGGGTCTCGGAGACTGCCGCAGTGCCGCGGTAAAGCTATTGCATAGCATTTTTTATCAACTTACCTACCTAACACTTTGGTTGCTATGACTACTTGTGTTGTTGACTTCAAATTATTGAAAATAAAGACTATTTTTATGAAAAGATGATTTGGAATATAAAGGCGAAATAATAATTCCAAATCTCATCTTTTCATAAAAATAGTCTTTTTATTTTAAATTCAATTTTCAATTCAATTTCGTTACGGAATTTCTGGATTCGGTCTCCACCCTCGCCTCAAGGCCCGCGATAGAAGCTATGCAATAGCTTAAAAATAATTTTATAAAAAAACCTTGTTTTAATAAGTTTAGTCTCGGGACTTATTGAACCACGTGTTACATGGTTAGAGAGACAGGAACTCTACGTGACGCCTATGTCGTGTCTTGTTTAGATTTTGTGTATTTTTAATTTTCTAGACTAAGATAGCTCCCAAAAGTCATTACGTTTTGTATGTAAGTATATAGTTTAACTAGTAGGGCGCGTGGGTGCGTGGCCCGCTAAAGCGGACCACGTAGGTAGTAGACCGCGCGGCCCACTGTCTACTTACTTGCTCTCCTTCTATCCTAGTGTTTACTGCCTACGTGTTCTGAAGTAAACAACACACTGCTATGCTAGCGAGATTAGTGGAAGCGACAGCGTGCCAAGCGTCCGACAGACGTAAAAAAAAATTCATAAGAAAACATAAAACAGAGACCTCCTAAGAATCTAAAAGGGCCTTTAAATGTAAACTTTCCAGAAATGCATACAGTGTAAGAGACCGTTGAAGTAAAAACACAAAGAAACCTTCCTTAGTTGATTAATATCAATATTATACCGCTGACGATCGGGTACCTTTGGGTGCCATTGAACTTCGCCATCTTGGCTTTCCTAACGGCAAACCGACAATTCTTCCATACAGAACAAATCTTGTAAAAAAAACAATATCAAAGTCCTGCATATTTCCTACTTCCACTCTTCCATCTAGTATACTTTCTGAAAATGACACCTATGAAATTTTGGCCGTGCTCCTCACCCATCTTTCAAACCCTCGATCATCATCGCTCACCATAAGTATATTTTTTTCTCCGAAAAATTATGGAGAGGTCTTCTTTTAGAACAAATTTTGAAAAGGAACCGCATCAAAGTCTTGCATAGTTCAACAATAAATAATTGTAGCCTCTTCAATATTCGCCATACATTTTCTATGGAAAAATAAATTCCGCCATCTTGAATTTTTTTCCTGTTCATCAAGTAGACCTTCATGTCCTGATCATCTTTTGCTAAGAAACCACTCTTCCATCTTTTATACTCTCCGAGATAGACACCGACGAATTTTGTATGGCGGCCATCTTAAATCCGCCATTTTGAAATTTTTTTCAGCTCACTGTCAATTGGATGAAGTTTCGAGTGACATTTGGTCGAGCACCCCCCACCTATCTTCAATACCCTGGCTGTGCTCTTAATCCGTCTTCGAAATCCTCAATCATCAGCTCTCTCCGTATTTTTCCTCTGAATGAATTTTTGTCTTCTACACGAAACGATGAGTAAAAAAATTAAATTTTTTCATACAAAATTTTACAGGAGAGGTGATCAATGAGTGAGTCAATCAGCACGAGCAGCTATATATATATTAACTAGTAGAGCGCGTGGGTGCGTGGCCCGCTAAAGCGGACCACGTAGTAGACTGCGTGGCCCACTGTCTACTTACTTGCTCTCCTTCTATCCTAGGGTTTACTGCCTACGTGTTCTGAAGTAAACAACACACTGCTATGCTAGCGAGCACAGTGGAAGCGCCAGCTACCAAGCGTCCGACAGACGTAAAAAAAA
Source organism: Erebia epiphron (assembly GCA_963932025.1). Classification (NCBI taxonomy): domain Eukaryota; kingdom Metazoa; phylum Arthropoda; class Insecta; order Lepidoptera; family Nymphalidae; genus Erebia; species Erebia epiphron. The sequence continues at coordinate 12,691,853 of OZ009955.1, read as the reverse complement.
ACTCATAAGAAAACAAAAAACAGAGACCCCCCCTAAGAATCTAAAAGGGCCTTTAAGTGTAAAAAAAACTTTCCAGACATGCATACAGTGTTGAAGTAAAAACACAAAGAAACCTTCCTTAGTTGATTAATATCAATATCATACCGCTGATGATCGGGTACTTTTGGGTGCCATAAATTGAACTTCGCCATCGTGGCTTTCCTAACGTCAAACCGACAATTCTTCCATACAGAACAAATCTTGTAAAAAAACCATATCAAAGTCATGTATATTTCCTACTTCCACTCTTCCATCTAGTCTACTTTTTGAAATATAAGACACCTATGAAATTTGTATGGACGCCATCTTGAATCGGCCATTTTGGATTTTTTTTCAGCTCACTGCCAATTAGATGAGGTTTCGAGTATTTTTTGTTTGAGGAGCCCCCACCTATCTTTAATACCCTGGCCGTGCTCCTCACCCATCTTTCAAATCGTCGATTATCATCGCTCTCCATATATTTTTTCTCCGAAGAATTATGCAGAGTTCTTCTTTAAAAACAAATTTAGAAAATGAACCGCATCAAAGTCTTGCATAGTTCTTCACTAATTGTAGCCTCTTCAATATTCGCCATACATTTTCAATGGAAAAATAAATTCCGCCATCTTGAATTTTTTTTCCTGTTCATCAAGTAGACCTTCATGTCCTGATCATCTTTTGCCAAGAAACAACTCTGCCATCTTTTATACTCTCTATATATTAATTAACTAGCCTTTTCGGAACCAACTTTTTACATTTTGTTGAATCTCTTTGTAGGAACACGACGATAGGCACCTACCGATAGTGAATAAATCAAACATTTTGCCTAAAAATTAGTCTTGTAAATGACCCCTTAGAAGGTACTTACTGTCTTTTTACAGAGCAATGCTTGTTAGTTCCTTACATTTTAGATTGAAACAAAGAAACGGAAATAATATCTCTAATAAAAACAATTTAAACAATTTTGTAATAAACAGTTTATTATAACAATAATTTTAAAGACTAGTATAAAAATAGCCAAAGCTACACAACTGAGCAAATATATTTTGTTTGTGACTTTTGAAAGTTAATTAAATAAACATTTATACTTACTTAGGTATTCATACAATTTTTACATTAAGTATTAACATGCTGAAAACAGTACAACATCAACAGCTCTTATGTAAAAACATTGTAAATGATAATTTTGATTATAAATAATAATATGAATACAAGCGGACAAATAGCACTTCTCAAATACAGAATTTCTTTGATAGACTGTAAGATAAGACTCTTAGCAAAATTTCAGCAACTTTGGTCCACTTCTTTGCTGTTGAGACTTGAAAAGGTAACAGACAGACACACATTCAAATTTTTAATATCAGGATATTGATTCATAACAACATTAAATAATCACATATTTTGTCAAAATATTACAATACAGTAGTCAATGTTTCTTCTAAAACAAAAAATATATTTTGCACTCTGTGCTGCTATACTATGGCAACTTTTGTTACCAAATATTTCAAGCTAAATATTGTGAGTAAATTGCTTAGGGGCTACACTGTCACTGTTGTTCTTGTATCTTATCTCCTTAATAGTTAACTGCTTTCCCTGATGGATCCTTTGTAAGTGGCTTCTCATATCATAGGAACGTGAAAACGACCTGTGGCATACTGGACATTGTGTTTTGCCTGCATGAGAGTCTTTATGCAATGTTAAGGATGTGGGATGTTTAAATCCTTTGGGGCATAGTTGACATCGAAACTTAGCAAGCTCTGATTCTGAAAACAAGTTATTATTTATATTACATAAAATATAAACATACTAGCTGATGCCCGCGACTTCATCTGCGTGCGATAAGTTTTGGATTCCCACTGGAACTCCTTAATTTTCTGGGTTTTAGCCTATGTGCTGTTTCAGACTATAATCTATCTCTGTGCAAAATTTCATCCAGACCCATTCAGCCGTTGTAGTGATTGAGCAACAAATTTGAAAATTTCCATCCATCCAAACTTTCGCATTTATAATATTAGTAAGATTGGTATAGATAAATATCTCTTGAAGCAGATATTTATAGCTAACTAGATACTAGATGATGTCCACATCATCCAAATGGATTCTTATTTCACCGAAATCAGTAAAACAGACAGGCTTTTATAGGCTCCGCCACTGTGCTATAGAACATGTGAGCCTAAGTTTTATTTAAATACGGATGGCTGAAGGTGCAGCAATCCCATTTTAAATTGCATGATGTGTAAAAAAATTAGGTATATTAACCTAAATGCCCGTATTCTCACACATTCTATAGCAACCCCCTTTTAAAAGGTAAAAGATGTATGGACAGAAACAATTTTGCATTTATAATAATATTACCAATACCTCCTGACATTTAAAAGGTCAATTCAGAATACAACCAAGTTAACCTCACTTGTGTAAAGATAACTACTTACCTGAAGTACTTTTATCAGTTAAATCTTCAGCTGATGTTGATTGTGTGTCAATTTGCATTTCTTCACTTGAAGATGCAATTTGTTTTTGTTTTACGGTACCATTGTCTATTTTTGAAGTCTCAGGCTGGGGCTCTTGAAATTCAGTCTCATTATCTTGGGAAACGGTTGAATTGTCTTGTGGAATGTTGTCACTTCTACTCCAAGGCAGGGTTGTTAGGTTTACAGGCTCCTCAGCCAGGACAGGCACGATAAGGTCACTAGCTCTATTTGATTTAGAACTTAAGTCTAAAGAATTATTATCACTGATTCTAAGTTGGTTATTTGACGATTCTTCCTCCAGGTTATCAGTCAAACCCTTAACTTCTAAAAGCTCTGCAGTTATAAGAAAGGATTCCAACTGCTCCTGAAAAATGTTCACTTCACCGTGATACATAAAATTGATAATTGCATTGAGATCCTCGAACTTGAAGTTTCTAAAAATAATCACAGGATGCTGACAGGGGTTTTCCTTAAAAATTTGTCTAAAATAACTGCTGCACGCTGATAGTAACATTTTGTGAGCCCTTATTTTGCCACCATCGCAACATAGGGTCACGTCGACCAAGTCATTTTCAAATCTCAGTGCATTAAAGGCCTCCGTTACGTGAGTAACATAGTTGTTCCACCGTAAAGAAAACTGCGGAGCGTTATTCATTTTTCACATCTAAAACTGAAAACAAATAGGAAGTAATTTAGATATGTACAGAACTTTGTCAGTTTTGGTTTTGTCTCACAAACCACAAACTTAGCAGAGACAGGGCGATTGGCTAAAAATGACAGCTACAGTGTAACGATCGCAATCACCTCTGATTGGTTAACATTCTTCCACTATTGGCCAAAATCCATTGACGAAACAAAAATATCATAACTTCAGCCAATCAAATCAAATGAGACTGTAAAAATGATTGATGCAAGTACATATTTTACACAGGGTATGTTCCGATATACACTCTGTTCAGTGCTCTTACTGGGGAGTAATTCGTCCCGTTATGGACTGACAGTATACTGCCGCAGTTTCCTAGGGAAATATATGACGTCATAAATAGTCGCCATTTTTGTACTGTGAGCACTGGAGCTTTCGAGGTAAGGTGCTCTCAGTGCTGACTGCGTTCCGTTTTAACAGTGACCAGTATAGCTAACTATAAAGGAACGGTTTCGCAGTGTACTAAATTGACGTCACACCTTACAGTGCAAGCAGTGTATTTCGGAACATACCCTGTATCGCCCTGAAGGTTGTCTTGTCTGCACAGTCCACAGACTACATTGAATGTTGTCACTTGTCTGCTTAGTGCTTTAAGGTCACAGTTTATGCATAGTAGATATATGAGTCGTCTAGTTTCAAAAGCCACTAAAATAAGTTTTGCTTATTTTTCACAAACTAGTAAAAACTTCTCGTCGTCGATAAATGTTATAGACAATAATCTTTTTTGTATGATATGAACCCACAGAATATGGCAACACTTTAAAATCCCTTTTCCGCAACAAATCAGATAAATAAACAAAAATATGGATGTTTTTTGTTTTATTTTAGCGGCTTATGAAACTCACTGCTGATATAAGAGGAATTTGATAGTAATATGTCACTTTTTAGTGGATTTTGCAACTGACAAAATCTTAACAAAGGATGGTGTTATACAAGATATCAACAACCATCAAGATCAACCAAAGTAAGAAAGTAGGTGAATGTAGCTTTTATTAAATCTCATAAAAATTGAGAATCAAGTAATTTCTTTTGATTGATAATATATAAAAAAATAATGATAAATCTGTTATAGGCATGAAATAAAAGGTTTTATAGTGTTTTTATAATTTAATTTACATATATTAAAAATAAAAATGAAAGAATTTAAACGTGACAAATATTATCCGTAAATCCAGCTTCACACAAATCAGTCTCTTCTGACAATCTCAGAAAGTCTCCCGTTTCAGTGGTACTCATTCGCTCCATTACAGTTTTAAAAAAAATCAATTCTTCCAAATTTTTCCACTCATCTCCATAGTGTTTTTTAAGAAGCTTATCTACGTCTTGAATTTTGGCTTGTTTTATGTAAACACGGTTTGGCTGGATTACTTGAGGATATATCATAGTGATTTTTTTATTTTTTTTTGTGATAGTCTTTTTTTCGCGTATTTCGTTTCTATATGTCTCTTCACCCTGTACTAAAATGTTTTCTGTTTTCGTTCTTGTAATAAAAAACCTTTTTGTTTTCATAAACTGAAAATGCCAAGACGTAGTAGGTTTAATGATCGACTCGTAACTTTTTTTCCAATCAAATACAGAAATTGATGCTAGATCTTTGCACATACCATTTTGTTCTAAGACAGCTGCATATTCGGATGGAGAGGTTATCACTTCTTTAGTTTTCAATGTTTTCTCAATTCTGGCAAACAACCTGTCTGGAGGTATAAAGGAGTGACCTACAACAGGGAAGATCAGCTCTATTTTCTTGATATTTATTGGGGCTTCTGTATACAGCCATTTACCAAGCATAGCTATCATGCCTGTATTTTTGTTTTGCCCGGCGCAACCGTCGGACACTATTCGTAGAATTTTTATTTTATCTCCAAATTCAAAGTTTTTCAAGAAATCGTAAACTGCACTAATTATCTCATTACTACCTTTGCAGTGTGAAGTTTCATCCCAATAGTAGGAATGAATGTTATTTTTGTCCAGTTTTGCCTTTGAATTTCCCACAACAATGGCGAAGTGGTAAAAGTTGATTTGACGACTGTAGTAGGCTGATTGGTCCGGAACTTTGGGCATTGCCTGGTTTTTTTGGCAATCGAAGGTTATTGTTTGAATAATTTCATTTTCTTCTCGCAATATTGCATAGAAGGCTTTGTATTTAAGGCGATGAATTCTTTTTTCGACCATTAGTACATTTTTCTTGGAAGCGTCCTTCTCAGTTTTTATGCGTTCTAACAGTTCAATGCACGTTGAACATACGTCTGTTCTAGGATTTCCAAAGCCTATATTATATTTAGTATTAAAAACATGTCTGAAAAAACTTTTTTTAACCCTCAAATCCTCGTCACGGGCAGCGTTATACATACGCCACATTTTACATATTGACAAGCCTGAAGCAAGATATATTCTAGTGATACTTTTCGAACGACAATAGTGACTCTCTTGTCCCTGAAAGGATTCGATGAACCATTCGACGGATATTTTTTTTGCTTCGTATTTTTCTCTCTTCCTGTCACCTCCACGCTTCTCTTCTGGCATTTCACCTCCGCTATTTAAAAATCTGTTCATTACGCCCTGTATTCGATCTTTCTTTATTATTAGTGCTCTCATGAAAGTTTTTTGACATACCGGTATTTTAGTCCCATTTTTACTAAGTATAGTGTACTTAATAGCAACTTTTCTTTTGCTGCTGGGGTTTAATGACTTAGCTTCTGAAATACTACAATATTTCAGTATAAAACAGTCTTGCTTCACTTTCGTGTCACATTTGTAGAAATTCTTGTGAAATTTTCTTATTTCTTGACATGTTAATTCAACACATCGAAACGCCTTTTGATTGTGCCCACACTGTGGAAACTGCGGCAAGCTTGAGGGTTTGTACCTAAAACAGAAATACCATTTTAAAATAAAAAGTTCAGACATAAATGTTGCTAATAATAAATAAGTAATACTAATAAGTAATAAGCTATTTTTTTCAGACAATCTCAGGCTTAAAAAACTGCGATTATAAACTAAAAATAATCAACATTAACAAAATTTAATGTAGGTATTATTTTAACAATAGGTCAATATTTTTTTGGTTATGGCTTCTGAGTTACCACATATCCACCAACTTCACGTATCTTTTCTGAATTTATCAAAAATAAATAAAATGACTACACTCCAAATGATGCATAATAAATAAACATACCTACAAAAGACATATGAAAGGAAACGTTCATATTTACATGAATAATAAAATAATACATGCTGCAGTTTTATGTTCCATAGTACGTACTGCATAATACCATTCTTGCTAATGTTGATGCTGATTTTTAAGGATGAATCACGTACCGTTTTTCGCGTAGAATCTCACGTTTCCAGGTTGCTTTATTCACAGATCGTTTCCTTGTCTTTTTTGGATCACATTTTCTCACAAATTTCATTAAGTCCTCCATTTTTAATTCATAAAATCATTAAATTACCAAACACAGATCTACACCACACAACAAAAATCGCCATCTTGTTTGCATAGTTAAGGTAAGGTCACGTGTTAAAAATGACGCGCTACTATTGGTCAGTCAGTTTCTAGGGGCTTTTGAAAGCCACACGCAATGTTGTAGTGGCTTTTGATCCCAATCGTTTACTTTAGAGCTATTTTTGTTTGTGTTTCAGAGGGATTTGACACTAACTGAATGACTAAACTTGAAGTACGAACAAAACGCTTTCACGTAATAATATAAGGTTGATTTTAGGATAAAATCGTTTTAGGGGGTTTTGAAACTAGATGACTCATATATATAACACCCGTAGACCCGAGAGGTGTATAGACCGGCCATATCTCCTTTTCACTCCCACATGAAAGAAATGCAGTGTTGGGATGTTACACAAGATGAGAAAAAAATATGTTTTTTTCTATCCCTTTCTGCGTGTCACGGGTGCACTATTGTGCTAAAGTCCGGTCGCGGAACAGGAAGATTTCGTACATTAACCTGTTACTACCTGTCTCTGTCACTCTCGCGTAAATATAATGCGTCTCGTTCGCACAGATGTGATGGCATTGCTTCTGTGCGAACGAGACGCATTATATTTACGCGAGAGTGACAGAGACAGGTAGTAACAGGTTAATGTACGAAATTCTTTCTGTTGCGCGACCGGAATTTAGACAAATTAAGACGTTAGTGGGCGTATTTTTTTAAAGTGTACATGATTTAAAATCGATGAAATTTTTGGAACCGAGTTCCTTATCGCGCTTTACGAATAGCATTAGACAGAAAAAATTAAGACCAAAAGTTGTAACGACACTTTTGGAATTTTTGTTTACAGGAGGCAACGCACCATCGAAGACTCCGTCGAGGGACCGAGGACTGCGCCTTCAGCGAGGAACCAGACCTGAAGCTCGTGGAAACCAGAAACCAGGTGAGCTCGAGGGAACTCCTTACCCAGCCGCTCCAAACTACCCGTGCTTGGGCTCATTCTACTCAGCTCGCCCGGCACTTACCAACCCCAACCCCCGGGAAAAACTACCCCACACCCCCCCTCCAACCCCTGCACCCCCCACTGCTCCCTGAAGCTACTGAGTTTACGTGGGCTCTGTTGACAGAAGGGTAGTCCCCCTATATAACTTATTTGACACCAAAACCTTTGACTAACCAACTTCCCATACCCACCCAACCCCCCCGCCCCCTACCCACAAAACTTCAACCCCCCCCCCCCTCGAGAAAAACCACGGCGGATATCTACCAAACTATCAGAGATACCCCCCCCCCCCCCCCCCCCGAGTGGTGTCTCTGCACTTACAAAAGGGCAGGGAATCTTTTGGCTCCAACGGAATTCCAAATTTCATCTTTAGGAACGAGCTACATCGTCGGAAACTGCAAATTGCTGCACAACAAAATTTCAAGAGACCAGTACATCGGACTCCAGCGCGTAATCAGTGAAGAATATCAACACAGCAACAACTAAGGGTGGAGTGCGCCGACTTCTGTTTAAACGATATTTAGGTAATCGGCTGATTATTCTTCAACACCGTTTAAACAACCGTTTAAATATTTACTGTTCACGACGTTATTTTGAACGACGATCATTAAAACAGGCGATAAACAACCATTCACAGCAAATTGACATGAACTGAACGAATGGTAAAAGCCAACACATTTGCGTAGTCTCATTGTTTTAACTGTTCATGCTGACGTACTGTGACGTTTATATTTAGTAGTATAAAATAAAATGCTATCAACATGAAAAGTATAACGACACCATTGGGGAGGATAAACTACGCTGTAGTTCTGAATTTGGACAGGTAATACGGTGTCATGGCCCCTTTTGTTTTGAACTGACAAGATATTTTGAATTGTGCCAGATGTGGCGTGTTGAGTTGCAGAAATCTGAAATTATTGAAAACGCAGCGCATCAGTCAAGTGATTTTTGTGGTTCTCTGTTTTTTTTAAATTTTGTAAATATGGAAGGCCAAAAGAAGCGCACTCTCAATTTCACCAGTGACGAGAAGCTCATTATTTAAATACTTGGGGTTCGCCCCGGATTCACACGTGTAGCACTCATCATAATAGTCCATACCCAATAATAGCCAGTCGGTACTGGGCAGCAAATCAGGTTTTACATTAGCACTGCGATATCTTTTCACCCCGCCTGCCAATGCATGTCGCGGCACCTATTTCTATTGCGCGTTACTTTATTTCTGTGATATCTTCTAAGATATTAATCTGAATTAAATGGTGTAAAGGGCGAATTTGGTCTATAATAAATACTTGAGATGAGAAACCACTTTATTTTGATAAGGATTCGACGACCTCCGTGGCGCAGTGTTGAGCGCTGTTGCCTGAACGTGCGGACGTCCCTGGCTCGATCCCCGGCAGGGTTTGGAAATTTATAATTTCTGAATTTTCCCTGGTCTGGCCTGGTGGGAGGCTCCGGCCGTGGCTAGTTACCACCCTACCGGTAAAGACGTGCCGCCAAGCGATTTAGCGTTCCGGTACGATGTCGTGTAGAAACCGAATAGTGGTATGGGTTTCATATAACTGCCATGCCCCTAACAGGTTAGCCCGCTACCATCTTAGGCTGCATCATCACTTACCATCAGGTGAGACCACAGTCAAGGGCTAACTTTTATAGTGGATAAAAAAAAAGGATTAATACAATGTCAGTAAAAACACCTTGGAAAGTAAAGCTTTGTTTGAGAACAAATTTTAAAATCATAAAAATGGTTAATATTATATGAGACAACCTTAAAAGATCCTCTATTCCTTCCCGTTATACTTAGATATATGCTATTGCGGACTTTTTTTAGAACTTTTTGAGAGGAACAATTCCACCATAGGTACATTGTTTTCGTGTAACTTTTACTATTTACGCAGCGCACGCCACGGAAGTTCTCAGATGAGACGATTTTTTCCGACTTCATTCACATTATTGCAATTTTCGTTTTTGAAAATAAAATATAGCCTATGTTACTCGCTGATAAAGTATCTATTCTATAAAGAATTTTTAAAATCGGTTGAGTAGGCTGTAGGTGTTGATATTGTCCACTACCAAGCAAACAAACAAATCTTTCCTCTGTATAATATTAGTTAAGACAAATGTCAAAATGTAGTAATCGGCGTTTAAACGATCCCTCCGAGCTCGGTTACGTTAAACAGCCGATCAAGCGTTGTAAACAGTGGTTGGGTTGTGGTGAACAGTAAAAAAGATTTAATCAGTCGATTATCTGATAATCAGCCGATGAAAGAGTCGGTGAACTCCACCCTAAGTTAAGTTATGTTAACAACAAGTTAAGTTTCTTCGAACTCGCGCGTGAACTTCGTTCCAAGTTTTTTTTTACCATGTTTTGTTATTTTATTGATAGATTTGTGTTTCCTAGTTATTTATCTTTATGAGAAATAGCACTGATTATAAATATTATGTTAAATTATAGTAAAAATAATCATTTTTAAATGAACCGACGGAGAATTATTCCATTGAGAAACAGAACTTTATCTCATATATGCACTTAAAGAAACCATTTTAAATAAGATTCACAGAAGTTTTTATTAGTCTTACCAATCATTCTAATCAGAAAAATGGGACGGCAAACATAAAATAACAGAAACACTATCAAAATTTGATAATTTTTGTTCTTTTGACTGGCGTAGTGGCAAATTAGTGTCACATTTTTCTATATAATATCTTCTGAAATAGACAACGTTTTTTGTTTTTGTGTTTGCGAGTTACGATAAAAAATATATATTTCAATATAACTTAACAATAACTTATATAAATGATAAATGGCCAATATTATAAGCTTAAATGCAATATTTTTTGAGAGGATATTTTGTCAGTGGAACCTTGACAATTACTCAAGGGAAAAGTAAGGGCACTGATCACAAACAATTATTGCACTTTCTTACCATAAAATTATAATAGTTGTAGTAGGTACTTTTGAGTATTTTAAACTCTTTATTCTTTAATTTGTACTTAAAATATGAAAAACGTCATCTAAAAAATATAAGTTGAACTTTCAACCAATTTATATTATGTTAAATCACTTTGTATGAATGATTTGAACTAACAATTTTTTTTTGCGTTTTGTCTTCTCCGTTTCTCCCTTTCTGATATTATGTTTTCTTACCTCAGATATTTTTCTTGTTTTAGATTTTACGAGGTGGTTTGTTATTTTTTTTATATTGTTTGAACTTTTAAGACTCCTTCTTTATCATTTCTGTCTATGCTGCCTTGCTTTTTCGGCAGATGTCTGTGCCATTGTTACACCTGAATAATTTAATATATAAAATACTCGAATCCAATGTAAAACTCGGGGCTGAAAAAGCTTAACCGTGTACAAACCTTTAGATATCCATTGAGTAACAATTTGTACCATTGACTGATAATTTCGAAAGAGTTACTCAAAGGACCGTAACGAATTCACGGCAGCGATATTTTGTTGCATATGTATTTCAAGAATATTCGACTATGTTAAAAATGATGGATGTAAATGTCATTAATTCGGCATTGTCCACTTGAATCCACTTTTTGGATCCACAAGTGGATCGAATAGGACTCTGGAGTCCAGTAGGATCCACCAATGGTCTGGGTGGATCCTATAACACTTCAAATTCACTAGGATCCACCGTCTGCCTCCACCAGTTGGATCACTGGGATGGATCACTGGGAGTTCATTGTGACCACGGTTCTTATCAGTATTTACTATTTACCTTCAAAAACAGCTGCTACTCAACGGATGGGTTATGACCACTCACTCAAAATCGACTCCTTAGACGCCGATAGCAGGAAGACTGATTATTTAAATAACATGGTACCTAGCTGTCTAACAGCGTTTAGTAATGTTGAAAGCAACCAATAAAATCTGCAACAGTAGAAATTTTATAATTTCTGAGCAAAATAGCGCACGTCAATGGAAATTCCACATAGAGAAAAAGGATCTTGATCATTTTTGTATGAGATTTGGGCCATTCTTGCGTCTTAATGAAATTAACGGTAAAATATTGGAAATATACTCAGGATTAAATAAGTAAAAAATCATTAAGATATTAACTGGGAGTTTGGAGTAATCTGACTTTTAAGTTTTGAGGTTAAGTTTGGCAATTGTTAGGTAATATTTAGCCATTCAGCTAATAATAATATATTTATCGACATGCAGGATTCCGAAATACATAAATCAATAGAGATAATTATTTTATCTTAGCTAATCACAGTGAAAGTCTGGTTGATGGCAATATAATTTAGGTAGGGACTTCGGTAACATTCAAGAAAAAATATATTTACAGTAGGTTTTGTGCATTATTCAAGAAATACTTGATAAAAAAACTAAATCTACCATTACTCTAGACTCTACCTAGTTCAGAAATATAGGTAGGTACATGAGTTCTGGTCTGCTTGGGGCCTAGTTAATTAAAGAATCCTATCTCGGTTCACAAAACGTGCTGCTAATCAACGGATTACTCGTACTCCCTACTCGACTCAACGTTAAACTAAAAAAGAATAATAAAATGAAGAAAACACTTATTTTTCACAACTGAATGATGAACGCAAGCGTTACGATCACAGGGTAAACAATAAATAAAGCAGTTTTGCAGGGCGACCGCGTATCTTTTGCATCAATCATTGATACATCGCATTCACCTCTGATTGGTTAACACTCTTCCACTATTGGACGAAATCCATTGACGCAGCAAGAATACCATAAATTCAGCCAATCGGAGGTGATTGCGATGTATCAATGATTGATACAAAAGATACGCGGTCGCCCTGCTGGTTTAACTCAATGATGATTGACAGAGACGTGCAGGCAAGTATTCGATACTTTCGTTTCGATATCGACTATTCTGGGAATCGAGCCATTAACTCGATACTCATTATCGAAATAAATGGGCTTGTATTGACTCGATTCGGCACGCACCCCTGTGTAGAGAAAGGTACTACACTAAGTGTAGGTATGTATAGTGAGGAACGGGCACTACAGTATGTTTTGTATAATTTGGTGGATAGCTCCTTATTGCACATGTTGAACGATTTATATACAAAAGAAAAGTAAATAGCCGTAGATTACATTCCTTCCTTACAACCTTTTAACTTTTGGCACGCTGCAGTTTCATATAATTATTGTTAGGCAACTGCCTCGTTGGTCTAGTGGTTAGCATAGTCGACTGCGGATCATCGAGGTCCTGGGTTCGATTCCCGTTCGGGCATAAAAGTTAGGTATTGGGTTTTTCAATTAAGAAATTCTCAATGCCAGCCCGGAGTTGGAAGTTGGCGGTGTCTCACCCCCGTGCCTCGGAGAGCACGTTAAGCCGTTGGTCCCGGTTATTATCACTAACATGATAATAATCGATAAAGCCCGCCAACCCGTATTGGAGCAGCGTGGTGGGTCTAAGCTCTAATTCCCGCTCTCCTATGAGAGTGGAGGCCTGTGCCCAGCAGTGGGACGTTAATAGGCTGTAGTGATGATGATGATTGTCAGGCAACCCGATGGTTGCCGGATGGTTTTGTCGATACAAAACAATGCAATACTAAATGAATGCAGAATTTTGAAGTGAAACTTCTTTAGGATCGTTGATTTGAAAATTCAACGAAACCAAAAAATGAAACGAAAAAGCGACACCAAAAAAAAAACAAACATTATATCGGATTAAGCCTGCGAGATAATGAGATAGAATACAAGTTATATTTATCTCATTCTCTCGTAGGCTACTTTGCTGAAGTTTCACTTCTGCCGTGTGTGAATTACACACACACAATTTTTTTTTACAATAGTGAAGCGACGTGCCTAGTATAGGTACTTAACTAGTAATTTGACGACCTCCCTGGCGCAGTATTTAGCGCTGTTGTCTTAACGTGGGAGGTCCCTGGTTCGATTCCCAATTCAGGAATTTATAATTAGTTAATTTAGGAATTTATAATTTCTGAATTTTCTCTGGTCTGGCCTGGGGGAAGGCTTCGGCCGTGGCTAGTTTCCACCCTACCGGCAAAGACGTACCGCCAAGCGATTTAGCCCGCCTAGGGGTATGGGTTTAATATAACTGCCATACTCTTATCAGGTTAGCCCACTACCATCTTAGACTGCGTCGGCACTTACCATCAGGTGAGATCGCAGTCAAGTGCTATCTTGTAGTGTAATAAAATTAAAAAAATTACCAGTGCCTACCACTTTCCTTTTCAAAATAGCCACGAAGCCATCACAAGATGCAGATGCAGCTTTCTTTATTGTCCTTTGGGCTTTAAGCACCGTACATTTTTGGCGATGGATGGTTTTTATGACCTGCCTGATTGATATATCTACTGCTTTACATTAATGGTTTATTTATTAAAAAGAGTAATTTGAACACCTGGATATGTTTAATTGTTATCCGACATTTAATCGGTATCGCATTAAACATCAATGCTAATTTATGGCTATGAGAAGCTAATACAAAAAAAGATATGAGTAGTTATCGATATTTAAAAACTTCCATTACTATACTTACAATATTATGAGAAGAATCGCCAAACGATTTGTGAACTACTTTTACAGTTAGTTTGTAGTACATTTTTGGTAGTAGAGTAGGTATCGATATTTATTTCGATGGTATCGGAACATCCCTGCCGATAGACCAAAATGTTTACAGAACTAATTAATGTCATTCAAATTGACACAGGGTTGCAGGTGCAATAAAAATACGTATCCCTAAATATTTGAAATAAAGGACGTTATGTTCCATGATTACTTTTCATTACTTTGCCTATTTTTGAATCGGGAACCGATATCTATCATAGAAATGATTTAATGAAATAATATTTGACCAATAATATCCTAAAGGTAAATTGTATTTAAGTTTTCATTCATTTTATTCCATATGTAATTCTCCCCTTTTTACCATTACAAAGGGAATTCGTAATAAACTGGTATCATACAGCAACAGTGGCAGTTCAAAGACAAAATAATATGGCGTTTCCGCTTATTTCAAAACAAAACAATACTTTTTTTTAATCAACTTTTATACCCCCATTCGCTTTTGATTAAAATTAATTTAAGTGAAATTATAATTCAAAATAAGATTTTTTATGAATAAATGGTTTAGACGCAACAGTGGCCCACTTTTGGTCATTCTCCTTTGAGACTTTTATTAAAAAAATAATTAAAATCATCTGTAAGTAAATAAATTCATTCAATAAATAAATCAAAAGTACATAAAATAAGCTATTTAATTACGTGTGAATCAATGAACTACCTATCTATTATGGCTGCATTGTTATCTCAAGTTGAAGGTGAGGACATGGTAAAATCACACATTCAGTTTTTTTTATAATGTTGTAATTTATTAAATTTACGTGAATCAATATGTTTATTGTAGATGGAAATATGACTGGATCAATAAGCGACGTAAAAACATAAAATATGTTGGGATCAGTATTATCTATATATCCGAAAGTTGGTGGACAGGGCAAAAACCCATGTACACTTTTTAAAAAATACGCCCTTCAAGTATCATCCTATAATCCCTTTCGGTTACAGCACAGACATAATAAAGAAAAGCAGACTTAACATAAATTTCAGACCTACATAGACAAGTGTATGAGAATCTGTGTCCTTTTCCCTCCAAGCAAAAATGTCTATGTTCCTATCTTTTTTTTTATTTGTTGCAACACTGTGCAACACCAACGCACACATTGACAAATATTCAATGCGTGGCAGTCCGTTATGCCATCTAAGCATAGAACAATTAAATCTCTAGAATCAATGCCAGCGTGTAACCGAAAGGGATAGGTTATAATAGGCAAAACGCTGCAAACCACCAAACACATTAAGTGCTTTACGAACAAAACCGTGACACGCAGAAAGGGATAAAAGAAAACATATTTTATTCTCATTCTATCTTGTGTAACATCCCAACTCTGCATCACTTTCATGTGGGAGTGAAAAGGAGATATGGCGTCGTCTATAAATCTCTCTCAGTCTCTCTCAGTCTACGCATCTAAGAGACATATGGCGTTTGTTTACATTGTGTTGCCATAAATTGTTTGTGAAATTTAGAGGTTTAGTAGCCAATATTTATTGAAATAAAATGGTGAAGTGTTGTGTCTCCCTGTGTTACAACGCTTCGTACAGGAAAACCCCAGAAATAACGTTCCATCGGTAAGTAAATTTCATGATATCATGTAGCTTTGAGTTTTTTTCGTTTAACGCATCATATCAAGGTCAAGATATATAATATTTATAGTTGTGACGAAATATGTAGCCATCATAGAGGTAGTATAAGGTAAAGAGTACTACTATCGCACCGCACTCCTTGTGCGCGGCGTAGGCAAGTGAACTATAGCTACTAATATTTATAGACATGTAAAAAATAGGGATGGGCAATAGTGCGCTGCAAGTGTGAAGTCGATAAAATACATCTGAAGGATACGGTACCTATTGTCTGTGTTTGTTTGTACCCTATCATACTAATATTGTTAATGTGAAAGTGTGTTTGTTTGTTGGTCTGTTCAATCACGCCTCAATAGAGCAACGCAAGACGTGATTTTTTGCATGGGTATAGTTGAGGACGTGGAGAGTGATATTTATCCCGGAAAATTAAAGCGGTTCCGTGGGAATTAAAAAAAAACTTATTCCACGCGGATTAAGCCGATATGTTTTTTAATGATCGATCGTATATCCAAACTAATATTATAAATGCGAAAGTGTGTCTTTCTGTCTGTCCGTTCGTCTGAAGCCCGCGACTTCGTTCGCGTGGATTTTTTTTTTATTCCCGCGGGAACTCTTCAATTTTCCGGGATAAAAAGTAGCCTATGTCCTTCCCCGGTATGTAATCTGTCTCGGTTTAACGTCCTAAAGCTAAACTTAACGTGAGACTGCGCCTTGATAAATTTTATTAATATTATACGATTTAAATTGCTAATAATGAAATACTTCAATTCATGTCTTGTTTTATACTTTTTGGAATCCAAGCAGTCGGTTTTTTGTTTTTCATAAATTCCTTTTTTTAATTTTCGTAACAGATACCTCTTTTGTGATCTCAGGGAACCCTAAATATCGATTTTGAACGAAATTGGCCCAATAACATCTGGCCTTTTTTAATTTTGGTAACAGATAACTCTTTTATGATCTCAGGGAACCCTATATATCGATTTTGAACAAAATCGGCCGCATAACAAAGAATTTCAATGTGGCGCTGGCCTTTTTTAATTTTGGTAACAGTTACCTCTTTTAAGATCTCAGAGAACCTCAAATATCGATTTTGAACGAAATCGGCCTAATAACAAAAAAAATTATTTCGCGGTGGACGCTCTCAGCGCTAGCGTTCCTTTGACTATAGGGCTTGCTGACGGAACGATGCTATGATCCTACCGGTGCCTACTGTTCTTGCTTAGAAGCACGTACTCTATAGGATATACTACCTCTTTGGTAGCCATGCTAATATTATAGCTTTAATGTTATGGTTTTCTGTAGAAATACATGTTTTATGTTGAATAATCTTTTGTTGACATTTCGAGAACTTGAAAAAATTACAGGGCCGAACTTGACGACTCTTTTATTATAAGTTTATAACTTTCTTTTAATTTCAGGTTTTCAAAGGATGAATACCTGAGAAACCTATGGATGAAAAATATTAATAGAAAAGACTGACAGCCCAATTCATCAAGACGTGTTATATCCTCCAAGCATATTATAGCTGATTTAATAGAACGTAGTGTGTTCCGTTCTATTCTATCTCCTGTTGACATACCGACTATTTTCAAATAAAAGTTAGCCGAGATAAGTAGGTTAGGTAGGTAGGGTGGTAACTAGCTACGGCCGAAGCCTCCCACCAGGACAGACCAGGGAAAATTCAGAAATTATTAATTCCCAAATTGACCCTGCCTGGTTTAACTTTTACTCCACCAGATGTAAGACTTTTTTTGTCAGAGTTCCGTTGTCCAAATAAGAACCCTTATTAGTTTTACCCTTATTAAGTTTTTCCTTGTCCAAAGTCAGCTGAGGTAAGAACAAAGTAGGTACAAATTTACTTACCTGATTTTTCATTTAGCGGATGAATTCAAGTAGGTACGGTACTTCTTTCCCTTACAAGTATTTCTCCAACAGTTGATTTTAAATCGACATGCCCATGATTCAGTTTCCAAACTCTTTAATGATAAGCATGTGATTTAAGGTTTATTTAGTTGCCTAGATTGATTTATATGTTTGTTTATAAATAATTTATTAATATTTTTTCCAGAACAAAAATTAATTGTTTCTCCCAGAATCGGTTTACCCAAGTACCTACTACCACTGTACCTTCAATAGCAGAGCTACTAATGGTTCAGCCTAGTTCAACTAGCCTAGATGTGAGTTGCATGTAAGCAATCGGCAACGCATCCATCTCGTAATTTTTGATAGTTTAACATTGTGTTAGTGTCGATCTGAACCTTAATTCGTGTTATGATTAAAGTCCTGTTTGTTGTGTTGTTCCATTTTAGTTATTTTCTGTTTGAGATTGTTAAAAGCGTGCTGTAGAATAAATATTAGTTTGTTGTTTTATTTTTACTTAAATCCACTTCTGGCTCCTTATAGTACATATTGTAACTCTTCTCGTTAAAAATGGCATTCCGAATCAGTTGTAAATTCACTTGTTATTCTAAACTCTAAAGCAATAATTGTAAAGTTTATTTGAATAAAAAACGTGTGCATTTAAGCTGTTGATTTTTTTTATTTAACCTTCTAACCTAATTTTTGGAATAATTCAATTCGATTAGTTTACAACATTTATTTGGCTTACTGCCAAGAAATTAATGTCAGTAGGAACTTTCTATAAATAATATCCCCATCACATGGTGGTGATTACCATTGCGGACCCAAGCCCGGAACAGACATCTAGCACAGCTCTATCCTATCGAGGCAGGCTTTAGCCCATAGATAATACCTTATATACTAGAGATGCTATGCTTTAGCCAACTACAAATGGTTAAAAGGTAGGAGCGGATGCTGCGAAAGTTTTTTTGAAAATCCATTTACTCGTAAAACAGGGATCTGAAATTTGTATGAAAATTGAATTTAACGTAAGTGAAGCTGCGGGCAAAAGCTATATGAAATTACAATTGTAAATTTTGTTACTACATTGCAGTTGTGATCGCTTGTGATGAAAAAAGTCATAAAAAGTACCTACAATAATTTCTAAAACCCTTACAAAATATAGATTCCAAATGATAGGTAACGTTTAGGTCGTTTTTTTTCACACGATAACCCTACATATTAATATAATGTTTTATGCAGCAACAAGGTGCGGCCCGGAGTTTTGTCTATGTGCGAGTAGTGTTTCCGTGTGTTTGAAATTGCCACGCAAGTTTTTTCACTATATTGAATCTGCTCCCCTATAGAAATCTGTGGGTTACAGGCTGGCCTTGATTCTATGAGGTTAATTATTCGATGATAACACCTCTAACACTACTCTGACTCTGAGATGTATAACAGTATGTAGAGTCAGAGTAGTGACTGTGCTGTGACAGAAAATGCCTTTAAATAAAACCAAGTACCTTTGTAAAACAGAAAATAAAAAATATTATTCAAGTCTCTGGTATACACCACAGAGTACATTGAATAGGTAGTGCCAACTAACTACCTATTAGCTAATATGTTTGAACCATTGAACTTTGATGTTATTTTCTCATTAGCATCTTAATTCAATATTCATAGCATTAGCATCAGTAGCATGAGAAATGAGAATATGAGAATACCTGCTTAGTTTATTTATAAAGTAGTCAATACTTTTGGCCTGAGGTTCCTTCGTTTTAGTAGCTACTAAAAATACCATAAAAAAGGGATAAAATGGTAAGTTATTTAATGTATTTATCGTTTATATTTTACTTCCGAAAGGCTAATTTTCTTTATTATTTATTATAATTTTATAGCATGGCAGAATTAAAGTCCGGACAACTGAAGAAGAAAAGGCTAGAAAAGAAAAAGAAAGGCAAGAGAAACTGAAAACCTTTAAACATGCAATGCAAAAGATTTTTAATAAAGTGAGCACATATTTTTTTATCTTTTTACCTTATAGTGTAGGTATTTTCTATGTATTACTAACAATAAATAGGTAATTACTGAAATATTCTTAAACCTATAGTGAGTACCTAACTGTATTCACTTATTGTACTTTGGTATTAGTATTTTTCTTTCATAAATTCATAGACTTGGAGTTTTAAATTCTTAATCAGGTACTTAAGTAATTAATCAATTAATGATAAAAAATGAAATTAATAAAATTTCAGAGGAAAGATGGTGAGCAAGATGAAGAACAATTGGAATTTACTGGGAAGGTTTTGTCATCAAATCCAGATATTTATACATTGTGGAATATAAGACGAGAAATTCTTATCGCTTTCAGGTGAGTATTAACTATTTAAAATATATTGATATTGTAATTTAATTTACTCATTAAATTTTATTTCAAAAACCAAAATTTCCTATATATTGTTATCTAAGAACCATGTAAAGTTTCTGTTGAAAAATTATATCGGACAGACTTTTCTTTTGAGTTAGATTAGAACCTGTAGAGAGGTATCCCACAATCATGTTTCTTTTATAATAAAAGGATGTTTATCATTATAGTGTAGTAAATATATTGATTTTATTTCTAACTTGAATAAATATAGGGAGATTGTTTGTCATTTCAGTAAAACAAAAAGTGAAGAGGATATGTCAAAATTGTATGACACAGAGTTGAGTTTAACTGAATATTGTCTAAAAATAAATCCAAAATCATATTGTGCATGGCATCAAAGAGAATGGGTGCTGTCTGCAAGACCTAATCCAGATTGGAAGAAAGAGGTTGAGCTGTGTAACATGTATCTCAAGTATGATGAAAGAAATTGTATGTATAAAATTTTTATAGTATTCACTATTACCATCAGAGTTTAGGCTGTAGTCCAACTGGACTGGCCAAGTTCAGATTGGGTTTCTTCTCATACCTATGCTATGTGAATATTTTGAATAACGCTCAGGCATACAGGTTTCCTTCAACATTAAATAAAGTGATATTTTAAGTGTTCGTATCAATATTCGGGACAAAATATGTCATTGGGTGATGTCTTTAGATGTGCAAAATTAAAAAATCAATTAAAAAAAGCAATCACCACTTCTCTTTTTAGGGCTACCCTGCATAAAAAATATACATTGCATTATGTATGTCATGGGCTAAAATTAATTCTTTGTAATTATTATACTTATCTTTTTTTTTAAGTTCACACTTGGGACTATCGCCGATTTGTGGTCAGTCAATGCAAGCTACCACTTCAAGAAGAGTTTGATTTTACTACAGAAAAACTATATGACAACTTCTCAAATTATTCAGCATGGCATTACAGAAGCAAATTGCTAGTTGAGCTATATCCTGATGAAAAAGGTTAGTTTCTATTTATTTATCACACTTGACATCATTTGAGTGGATTTTAGAAATCTCATGAGAACTCTGATTTTCTGGGATAAAAAATAAATGTTACATTCTTTCTTTCTAATGTTAACAAAAAAGTCATGTCGATCCCTTGTGACTTGATTGATGAACATCAAACACTTTTGCAATGATTGAAATAATGGTAGGATTACTGTAGTAGTTCACTGTGGCTGTGCCCTTAGTCGTTTTTGGGCAAAGCTCTGAGAGAATACTTATTATCATTAAGTGATATAAACATATTCTATAATTTCCAGGAGGCAGACCAATTCAAGATAATCATCACAAACATGAATTGAAAATGGTTCAAAGTGCTGCATTTACAGACCCTGATGATACAAGTGCCTGGTTTTATCAAAGGTGGTTACTAGGTTAGTATCACTTTACAGGTTGAAAGATACAGGGAAATTTAGTTTTTAAGTTATTAAAAAAGGTTATCTGGGAACCTTCTGATTCCTGAACATGAAAAGCAACAGTGGGGAAAATATATAGCTGATGCCCGCGACTTCGTCCGCGTGGTTTAAGTTTTTTTGATTCCCGCGGGTACCCCTTAATTTTCCGGGATAAAAAGTATGAGCCTATGTCACTCTCCAGGTCCTCGGCTATACCCAGGCCAAAAATTAAGTCGATCTGTTGCGGCGTGATTGAAGGACAAACAAACACACTTTCGCATTTATAATATGTATTAGTATGGATTGGAAAATCTACCAATTATGAAATAATGACCGTCCAAGTTTTTGAGCGACTAGGATGACTACGTGTGGCTACCTAGCTTATGTGTTGTGACTTGAACTTTAAGATTACTAGCATCACTGTCTACAGACAAGTTATTATTTTGCTGAGTTTGTAGTAATGGAGACCTACGATATTGTATACGTCATAGACACACAGTGTCTGCATTATAAACTGAACAAGCATAAAAGATGCTTTATTTGGACAACATAATGCTTTAGGCCTAATAAGCTGCATTTTCTTTTTTCAGGAGCTGTAAAAGTAACGATTCAACTTGTTTGTTGCACTGTGACTCCATCAAAGACAACACTCGCTTTCAGTAAAAAAGTTTCTAGTGACTACATAAATACCAATATTAAGATTTATTTCAATAATCAGGTTGTTGCTGGCAAATGGATGTCTTGTGTGGGGCTTTTATATGATGATTTATGGATTCTTATACACAATCAAGAAGTTACTAACAATTTAGATGTTAAGGTAGGCTATACAATTAGGTGTAATATCCTAATTCATCCTTGTGTGAAAATGTGAAATGTGAAAGTTTGGATGTTTGGGAGTTTGGGATAGAAGCAGGCGTTGCGGAACTAAGAGGTAAAGTTCGTGACGCTGTACGGGGTAATCTCTGGTCAAAAATCGGTTCAGTAGACTGAAGCGATTTTGAAAATTCTGGTATTAATAGAAAGCTACTTTATTTGTGAGTGTCATAGGCTATATATTAACCCGAAAAATTAGGGAGTTCCCGTGGGAATTTAAAAAACTTATTTCACGCGGACAAAGTCGCGGGTATCTGCTATAAGTCATAATTATTTATTCAATTTAGGTAGGTAATCTACACTTATTGACGTCCAGTTACATAAAAATATAATGGCGATAATCTGGTACGGAATCTTAAATCTAAAGCTACGAGGGTTCCAAACGCGCTCTGATCTGAGAAGAGCCCACAGCAAACTCAGCCGGGTAGTTTGCTATAACCCGCCACCACAGTAAGTAAATCTATGTGGTACAGTATGTGTATCTTGGATTTGTAGTTTGCGATATTCACCATACCACACAAATCTTCCAAATTATTCATAACATACTTTTCGCTCCGACACGGGATCATCTTCAGGAGATGTCGACTCGACAATGCTCGATTGTAAAGTGACGATCGTGTGTGTGACGTTCTAGTTCTTTCTTTTGTAAGTTTTTTACTCTTTCACGCCACAGTGACTGAACCAACTTGGCTATTTGCAATGCTAATAACCTGGTTTAACACAAAGGCTACATTTTATCCCAGAAAATTAAGGAATTCCCGCGGAATTAAACAATAAACCATGCAGACAAAACCTAGTATGTATTTAATATTTTCAGGTTGAACATACCCTTAGTGACGAAAAGCAGATAATAATCAAATGTGAGAAGTACCAACCTTATATATATGTGGCAAAGAATAAAATATGTTTCAAAAACCAATATTCTCAACCTGTGATAGAAGAGCTAAATGAGCAACTAGACTCTTGTCGGCAATTACTAGCCTTAGAACCCGATAATAAATGTAAGTTATGAAATAAACTTATCTATGTTAAATGAACCTATTTATGTATGTAGGAATTATGACTTGCAGGCATAGCATGTATCTTCTGGTTTTATGCATTTGCTACTTTTACGTGAGTTCCTGCAATTTGAGGCATGTTTTCATATATTTTATCACACATAATACAATTAGTTGTCCCGTTTATTACCTGACAGTTCTGGCCTGTCCCAATTCTAATGGGTCAGAAAAGTTATGTTTGGTAGTGATTAGTATGGCATAAAATCCACTTAATTCTAATTTTGTTTCAGGGACTTTACTAACTACAACATTCTTCTTGTACTGTATTGATGCAAGTCAGTATCACAAAGAAATTGTGGCAAATCTAGAGATGTTGAAAGATTTAGACTCCCAAAGGGCTGGATACTATAGTGATTTATTATCGAAATGGAGTATTGAACAGCAGTTACCTATAGATTATGAGACTCAGAATACAAGTCTACAAACGATAATACAAACAGCTTTTAATGAAAAGATATCAAGGCTACCTCATTTACAGTATTATAGTTTTTGTCAAATAGTTGATCTATCCTGCCAGAATTTAACATCAAGAATACTTCCAACTTTAATCAAACTGCAGCATTGTAAGGTAAATTACTTATACAGGTGATCTTGGATAGATAAACGTGATACTCCAAGTTTTGACTATATTCTGTATCTGTACCATTACTAAGGCTTAGGTTTTAGTTAGGCCTCGCATACTAATATATTTATATCACATCACAAAAAAGGCATACAGCGCCCTTTGTGTATAATATAATAATGCTTTTAGGACTTTGATGAGACTGCCCCGCTTCTGCAGGGCATCAGGAATGATTGCAAATGCCAGTCTTGACTGCTTTTTTGCAATCATGTGCAAAATATGCCTGGTGCATCGGGTGCGGGCCAGCACCAAAGGAGTCCTAGGCCTGTTGGCTAACAGGATAGACTGCTGCTATGTGAACCGTTGCTGCAGGGTTACAGCTGGTCTTGTAGAAACCTTGTAGTAACAGTTTACTTAGTAATTTGCAGGACTTATGATTTAATATATACTTAGTTTTAATAATTCTATTAGTCTGTAGTTACTTGAAGTAAACTTATATTTATTTATTACTAGATGATTCCCGCGACTTCGTCCGCGTGGACCAAGTTTTTTCGATTCCCGCGGGAATTCTTGAATTTTCCGGGATAAAAAGTAGCCGTATGTCCTTCCCCGGGATACAACCTACCCCTGTACCAAATTTCATTAAAATCGGTTG
This sequence comes from Erebia epiphron, assembly GCA_963932025.1. Classification (NCBI taxonomy): domain Eukaryota; kingdom Metazoa; phylum Arthropoda; class Insecta; order Lepidoptera; family Nymphalidae; genus Erebia; species Erebia epiphron. The sequence goes on along the minus strand of OZ009955.1, from coordinate 12,667,248 downwards.
AACAGATACATTTTTGATTCCCGCGGGAACCTTTGAATTTCCCCGGATAAAAAGTAGCCTATGTCCTTCCCCAGGATACAACCTATCCGTGTACCAAATTTCATCAAAATCGGTTGAACAGATGGGCCGTGAAAGCGTAGCAGACAGACAGACAGACACACTTTCGCATTTATAATATTAGTATGGATTACATTTTTGCATTTAGTGTGCAAATTATAATGCTTTGTATCTAGGTTCAAGATTAAAATAATTTACTTTACTTTGTTTTTTTAGGTACTGGATCTATCAAGCAACAAAATAAATACTTTAGAAAGTTTTCCTACAATAGATTTAGAAGAGTTGAACTTGGAAGATAATGTGGAATTGCATACAACACAGATTGAAATATTTAAAGAAAAACACAAATGTATGAAAATATACTTTTAATTCTAATCTAATTTCTAGGCAGTACATATTTCTTAATCAATATTATGTATATGTAACATACCTATTTAGATAAAATAGTGTAACATAAGTGAAAGTGTCTGGTACCCTCAATTTGGGGTATACTAAGTATAAAATGTTTCCTTATTCAAAGTAATGCACAAATTTATTATGTATTTATGTGTGGTATGTAACTTCACTCGGTTGAGGTAACATGGTAACTCATGGCTCCACAGCCATCTTGTGGTCTCAGCATACTAGTGTGAGAATGCAGGTGCCAAGTGAACTTGACCATGTTGCACTATTGGTGCTTAACAAACATGAAACGGGAGATTTGAGAAGTTTAGTCATACTTAGGAAATGCAGTTAGAATCCTCATAAAAAGTTTCATATTTTACTAATCATCTCAAAATTTCCTACACGCTTTCTGCCCATATTATGCTTTATTGACTAACTAGCTGATACCCGCGACTTCGTCCGCGTGGATTGAGGAGTTTTAGTTCCCGCGGGAACTCTTTAATTTTCCGGGATAAAAAGTACCCTATTATTTAATCCGGACTTCAAACTTTACGTCTGCAAAATTTCAAAGCAATCGGTTCAGTAGTTACGGCGTGAAAGCGGAACAAACATACAAACAAACTCACTTTCCCATTTATAATATTAGTAAGGATAAGGATAGACTAATAAGTGTTTTTTGATTTCTGTTACTGAACTTAATTGTTACTCATAAGTGACTCAATATTTCAATTTAACAGCAGCAAAAATTCGCTGTTGCATACATTTGATGTACCCAACAAACAGCCGTGAAAGCTAAAAAAGTCTTTACTTACTGGATTACTGCATACAGAAATTGAAACAATATTTTTACCTAATAATGTAGTAATTTTCGATTATAATATTATTAAGATTTTTAACAAGTGTTTATTATACGTCTATAGTTCGCGCGCGAGTTGAAGGCAGAGTAAATTTATGGTGACACATCCATTTACCCTGCTTTCTACGCGCGCGCGAACTGAATATATAAGCCTATTTACAATGTAAACTGGACCAAAGAATGGTTAAATATAAACAGAAAACATTGTTTAGATACATTTTATCAATAGTTACATTATGATATTAAAACTATTTATAAAAATTCAGAACTCTTTATTTCCTCACTGTCGTTTGTTAAGTTTGTACCTCATTTTTATTTTTAGTGTGAAATAGATCATTTACTTACTTAAACCTATAATTATTGGTGATACTGATTCCTGTACAGATTTTAGTAAAGGATCTTCATCCCAATATACTTTACCACAGATTTCACATAGGGTTGCTGGTTTGCAGGACATTGATAGCCTGTGAACATTACTGATATCAATGATTGCTCCCTTGCTAGTTACACATGGTTCAGCTATAACAGTGCTATTAGATGGTGTTATTGTTTGAGGTTGGCATAAATACAAATCATCTCCATCAGAATCACTAAGGAAGTTTTCATAATACGGATCATCATATTCATTATCGCTTGTATGTCTTATGCTAATTGTTTTAGTGTTCCTGGCAGCTTCATATTTATTGCACAAGTCCTTAACTTCATCAGAAGTCATTTTTCTCAGATCTCTCTCATTACAATGTAAACATCTATTTAATAAGTCACTTTGCTTAACAGTAATATTAAAACTTGATAATACTTTCTGCACCTGGTCTTTGATACTGCTTGTACAAATATCCAAAATATAATTTTGAGAAAACTTTGCAGTTGGAGAAAACTTTAACTTTGCTGTTAAAATCAATCGGTTTTCTGACAAAGCTAAGTTAACTGTGTCATGCCAATACATTGCTGATGTAGTAACTGTAGTATCTATATCAAAATATCTTAAATGTGCAACCAAATATGACAATTCATGTTCAACCAGTATTTTTACATCTTTACTCAATCTTTGGAAGTTTTGAGTAGATGCATTGATGTTATCAGCAACCTTAGTCTTTTTGGCAGTCTTCATTTTTTTTTCTAACATAACATAATTACATATTTCTTCAAAATTTATTTGCTGTTCCACACATAGCTTTTGAAGATAACTATAGATTTCAAGTAATACATATGCATCCAGAGCAGCATAATTTATCTGAGTCTTTCTTAAGGGTCTTAATTCCCAGTTAGAACACTGCTCAGCCTTCTCTAATGGTACTCCAAAGCAAGCTTGCACTAAGGAGTTTAAACTGTTTCCTTCAATATCACTAGGCAAGGACAGGCCAAGATTGATAACACTTTTCCACAGTAAACTTAAATCTAACAAGCCTTCACCTTTTACTTTAATATTACCTAGACCAATAACAGATGCCTTTATTTCTTTCAGATCTTGTTCAAGGCCAAAACCTAATTTAATGATTTCAGCATTGTCTAATATGGATTTATTAAATCTATACCAGAAGCTCGAATATTGCTTGCTATTTAAAATTAGTGTATCAATCAAGTAAATGAAATCAAAAGTAGCAATTTGAATGAGGGCAACTTGTGACTGCACAGCCCCAAATGATGGTTTCCACTCGCAGTCAATACTTACTATACTATAATTTACTAAAGTTGTAACAATGTCATAAAATTTTTCAGCATTATCAATGATAATTATATTGTCTTCCGACAAGGGAAGTCTGTAGAAGTTTTGAGAAGAATTTTGTTCCTCATCCCACTTTTCTTCTTCAGTAGATACTTCTTGTAGGGACATATTTTTTAAGGCCAAAGGCAAGGTGTCCTCCGCTAACTGAAAATACGAGGCCCATTTGAGAGCCTCATTAGTGTCATAATCTACTAGCATATCAATAAATTCTTGAGCACATCCACTTTGGTGCAGCGAGTCTTTAACTAAATCATCCCACACTGAAGAACTTACATTATTTTCAACATACTTCTGATGTATCAAATATCTCAGCCCGCCTGTTGTACGATTCTTACTAAGATTTTTACAAGTCTCTATAGGAATATTGAATTTGTTACATAACCTTGCAACTAATTTACCAAGAGGTTTGTAGTGAATTTTTTCATATTTCACATGACACACTTTATTTTCTTCTATATACTGCTGTGTGTAATCTTTTATACTAAAATTCTTATCCAATAATCGGTCTAAAAATAATAACAGTGGTCTCACTTGATTTGGACACTCTGATAAATATTCATCGATCATGTTGGCTTTGTCTTGAAGAATTAATGGAAATAGTAATTCTTCAACAGGGATGTCATTGTACAGCTCCATAGCTATTACTATCTGTGAAGCCTGTTTACAATTATCACTTCTTATCATTTCTCTCACCATAGGCAAAATAGTTTCCTTGATTGTATGAACATGGTATGTTTTTATCACTAACTTAAGAAAATGCTGGTTCCTCTGACTTACTGCAATTTGGAAAGCAGGAAGCTTTAGTGAATCTGTTGGTGCTCTGCCATTTGCCTGAGACCATTCACTAATAGACTCCATGATATAATAGGGCAAAGATTTAGGCTTACTATCTTTAAACTCCTCACATTTGACACTACATACCAATGCCACTCTGTAAGGGTCTGTTGTAAAATGAAACAAATTGTTGAAGTGGCAATCGGTAGCAGGACATTTTTTCCACGTTTTCCACTGAAGTCTGAGATGATTGATCCATAGTTGAATATTTTCATCGAGATCTGTGTTAACTCCTAATTTTTGAAGAGATTCCTCTATTGATGGAACAATTTTGATAGTTTGATCTTTGTGGACAAGCTGCTTTAAATCTACTTCCATTGTTTCCAATATTACTTACAATCAAAGAAACAACTATAGGTGGCAACTTGTTAACTCATATTGTTTCAGTTGTTTTACAAACTTACAATAAATTATGCTATACTCTCAAATTTTCTCAGGACAAAAATAAAGTAGAGACAAGTGTCCAAATTTAAAAATCTGTCAAAATTCAAGTGCACAGAACAATATTTTTTTTATTTTATTTAACTGGTTTAATGGCTCTGGATACAGAACACATAGATTCATAAGCATAACGGAGTTCAAGTGTCTTATTCGTAATTGCGTATACACAGACCCAGAGAAATACCACAGAGAAATACTATGGAGAAATACTATACCTTTGATTTTATTTAATCAAAGCGTAGGTACAACAAGTTTAACAATCACAGAATAGTAAATCCGTGGAGGTAGGAAATTGACGAATATCGTAGACAGAGAAAGAGATATAGACATGGCGTCAGCGTATACAGTATGCGATAGCGATAGTCTTGATGCGATATTTTCGTAATGGTAAATAAGTATTTTTTTGTTATTTCTATACTGTGTAGCATTTATGTGAGTCTTTACAAATTTAACCTGTTTTTATCTGTAACTATCAGGTAAAAAAAGGTCCAAATTGTAAACTTACGTATTAGGTTATGTTTTCGTATTTACTTTCAGTTCGGCTTTTGCAGTCTATTAGGCTGCCTAACACACAGCATTACACCATCGTCTACTCTATAAGATAAACTACTTTTTTCGTAAGCTACGAGCACAGTTACCACTTTGTCCAATTCCGATTTCGTACGAATATGGGCGAATAATGTAATGTAATAATAATGATAAACAAAAAAAAGTGATATGCTGAGCAGGACAAGAGAACATTTTCTCGCTCTGTCACTCCTTCGCATTAGTTTAGCTCACCTGTGGTATTATTATTACATTGATATACATTATTTTATACTATACAAGCGGTCCGCCCAGGCTTCGCACGGGTAGCACTAATAATCATAATAGTCCATACCCAATAATAGCCAGCCTCCACTGGGCAGCACAACAGGTTACATTAGCACTGCGATATCTCCGCACTGCCGGCCGCCCCTATTTCTATTGCGTGTTAATTTATTTCTATGATATCTTCTGAGATATGCATCTGAATTAAATGGTGTAAAGGGCGAATTTGGTCTATCATACTAATATTATAATTGTGAAAGTGTGTTTGTTTGTTGGTTTGTCCTTCAATCACGTCGCAACGGAACAACGGATCAACGTGATTTTTTGGCGTATAGTTGAGGACCTGTAGAGTGACATAGGCTAAGAAGTTCCCGCGGGAATTAAAAAAAAACTTATTCAACGCGGACGTAGTCGCGGGCAACAGCTAGTATTAAATACTTGAGATAACCAACCATTTTATTTTGATATGGATTAATACAATGCCAGGAAAAACACCTTCAAAAGTAAAGTTTTGTTTAAGACCAAATTTGAAAATCATAAAAATGGTTATTGTACGAGAACCTTAAAAGATAGATAAATATGCTATCGCGGACTTTTGAAGTGAAAACTTCTTTAGGCGCGTTGAGCACTTTTTGGTAGCCCGGGGTAAAAATGTAGATTTGCGTGACTGACATTCTCGCGAACACCGACATGCTCACGTGGTTAAGAAGACTTCTGGTTCGAAGTGGTCTTAAATATAAATATACTACATTCGAAATTAAACTTTAATTCCTTAGTGATAAGGTTTAATAAAAAAATATATATTCGTTTTCACTTCTATCGGCAGTCCCTATGACTGCCAATATTTTTTTTAGAACTTTTTCGTGTAACTTTTACTATTTACGCAGCGCACGCCACGGAAGCTCTCAGAAGGCACGATTATTTCCGACTTCATTCATATTATTGCAATTTTCATAGGGATCTCTAATTTTTTGAAAATAAAATATAGCCTATGTTACTTGCTGATAAAGTAGCTTTCTATGAGTGAAAGAATTTTTAAAATCGATTGAGTAGTTTTTGAGTTTATCCATTACAAACAAACAAATCTTTCCTCTTTATAACTACAATGATGATCAACACATCTCCCTTGAAACCAAAGCAAAATTTTTAAGTGTTGTTCTTGACTCCAGACTGAATGGCGCAGCCCACGCTCAACATGTAAGCCGTAAGTGTGAAAGCGGTTAACATCCTCCGTGCGCTATCAGGGGTATGTTGGGGATCTCATCCATACTCCCAAAAACTCTTATATAATGCCATAGTCCGCAGCCATCTGGACTATGTTTTATCCGCTCTAGATCTTATCAATAAAACGGCTACAGAAAAATTGAACAAAATTCAGTATAAAAGTTTAAGAATAATACTTGGCGCCATGAATAGCTCAGGCTACTTATGCAAGCGTTGTATGGGAACCCTAAAATAAAAAATGTAAAGCAGATTTTTGGCACAAGTGTTCCTTGGGGTCTGAAAGTACCTCTTAAAAATTCCCCCTCCCTAGGCCGCGGGCGTTCCCCTCCACCCCCCCAAACGTCTCCCCAACCACAGTTTTTTTTAATTTTCTCAAAAAATATTAGTGCTAGAAAAAAACCATCTATGGCGAAAATATTCTACATTAAATAATCTACCAAATGGCATTTAAATCATTATGATAGGACAAACAGTTTTGGAAATATGCCGGCTTATATTGCGTATTTTTTATTTTTTTGAAAAATTGTTTAATTTTCTTGTGATTTACACGAAAAGTATAAGAGCTAGGAAAAAAACCACAAGAACAAAATGAAAGTTCATAAAATCTTCTACAAAATGTTTTTTATTTCATTTCAATAGACCTAACACTTTCGGAAATATTACGATCGAAAATGTCCATGACATTTTATTTGAAAATCATCGATGCTATAATACAATAAACTAATAGTAATAATCATGATATCTTTATCTATCTATCTACAAAACAACACCACACTTCGTAAATAATGGGGGGAGGGGGTTGTGGGAGGGGGGAAGGGGGTTGTAGGAGGAGGGGATGTTATAAAAATATGTTACATTTATGGGTTAATTTCTATTTATTATGTAGTATTATGCTAAGTTTACATGACTACCACCGGTTCTTACACAACAGCAAGGTATATTTCGATAACTATTTGTCCTATCAAAATAAACTAAACACTATTTTGTAGGTAATTTAACTATGTTTCTTATTGTTTCAATCAGTTTTTCCTAACTCTGTAATTTTTTTTTCGATAATTAAAAACAACGTACCTACACGGTATTTGCATATTATTTTCTTTATCTTACACAATAGGTAGGCATATCTTCAAAACTATTACTCTTATCAAAATAAACTAAATATAATTTTATAGTTAATTTAATAGCCTTCCATTTAGCTTCAGACAACATTATTGTAGCTTTATCAGTTTTTATGGAAATCACAAGAAACTACATTACAAAAAGCCATACATGCAAAATATTTTCTTTTCATGCATTAAGGGTTAACATATCGCCGAAACTACTAGTCTTATCGCAATGAACTGTAGTATTATTTTGTAGATAATTTAATGAAGATAATTTTCGCCATAGAAAGTTTTTTTCTAGCACTAATATTTTTTGAGAAAATTACAAAAAACTGCGGTTGGGGGACGTTTGGGGGGACGTTTGGGGGGGAACGCCCGCGGCCTAGGGGAGGGGGGGAATTTTTAAGAGTTACTTCCCAGACCCCAAGGAACACTTGTGCCAAAAATCAGCTTTACATTTTTTTTTAGGGTCAATGTTTATTAGTCCCGTTCTAGAAGTCTTCCCCCACAAATACATTGCAAGTGGACTGTGTTGATCCCCCAATTCAAATCAGAAGCCAGTATTTATGTGACCGTTGTGTCTATAAAGTTTTACAGCTCTCCTCACACCCACTCCTGGACAGCCTTCGACGGCTGAGTTCTGTCATCAGAGCCAACCAAGACAAGCCCTTTCTTTTAAAAATTTTCCTTACATTTACATCTCTCCTACACCCAACTAATTCTTCTCCCAGGCTATCCCTTTTTTCTACCCCTTATAAAAGCTTAATTTATAAACTCCCAATTGTCAATTTTGGTATTCACAAAGGGTCGGTTGAGGCTAACCAGAAACTTAATGAAATTATACAAAACTACTGGCCCGATTTCCTTACAATATACACTGATGCCTCAAAACTATCTCAGAATGGCTGTGTTGGAGTAGCATGTTGGATCCCAAAATTCAAAATAAGTATACAATTCAAGTGTCCCCCAGAATCTTCAGTATTCACAGGAGAGGCTATAGGCATATTAGAAGCAATCCTTTTCATTGAAGCCCATAATATTAGACAAACTATAGTACTGACTGACTCCCTAAGCTGCTTACAAGCTCTTAAGGATAACCCTTTTCATAGTAAGGGGAGAGTTTCTGTCGTGTTCAGGATCTGGGAGGTGTTATATTCTTGTCACCAGAAAGGCCTAAACGTTACACTGGCCTGGATTCCGGGTCACTCTGGTATTAGTGGCAATGAGACTGCCGACGCTTGCGCCAAACTTGCAGTTGAAATGGGTACTATAACCCATTATACTAACCACCTCAAGACCTCCGTTCCCTAGCAAAATCTGACTTGGAGAGCGCTTGGAACTCAATATACACTGAATCGATTTCTATCAAGGGTAAGCATTATGCTTCCATCCAACCCGATATCCCGCGACGACCTTGGTTCTTCTTTCATAAAAAATCGGTTCGCTGGGTCATCTATACTATCAGTCGTCTACGAATTGGTCACGCCTGCACCCCTGTCCTGGTCCTTATTTTCGGGGGGACTCTCATAGAAGTGAATGCGAAGTAAAAATTTTTTTTTAGCGTTACATAGGGTTGCGGTATATTATTTAAAAGATAATTAGAAATAGCGTCCAAAAATATATATGTTTTTAATTTTTCCCCTGAAATTGACGAAATGGGGGGCTCTCAAAGTGGAGATTTTCTAACGTCCAAAGTTGACCTCAGAACTCTGAATTTTCTGAAAGGCTAAGACTGAAACTTGATCAAATATTTGAATTATATCCTGTACTTGAACAACAAATACTAAAATTAGATAAATATTGTAAGGAAACGAAATTATTTAATTTTTAATGAGAATTAGTATTTTTAACCGAACCTCACAATGATGTCAATAGATGGCGCTAATGGTCAAAGTTAACGATTACAATATTTTCTGAAAGGCTGAGTCTGAAACTTGTTCAATTATTTGAATTATATCCTGTACTTGAACAAATACTAAAATTACATAAATATTATAAGGAAACGAAATTATTTATGGTTCACTATTTTTAACAGAACCTTACAATGATGTCAATAGATAGCGCTAATGTTAAGACATAAATATTATATGGAAACGAAATTATTTAATTTTTAATGGGCTTCAGCATTCAGTCAGTTTAACAGAACTTAACAATGATGTCAATAGATGGCGCTCTGCAAAAGTTTATTCGTTTTATGGATACCGCGAGGTCTCAGTTCGGGGTGAACCACTAGTTTAGAGTAGTTTACTAACAAATATATTTATACCTTCTACTACAGAGCTTTTTGGGTAAATTTTTCACTCTGTAACCGGTCAATCTCCTTTGTGCCTCCCTCAAGTTACTCGACATTGGCGAAGTGCATTGTGCTGTCTTGGCACTACTGAAAGCCATAAACCAAGAAAAGAAGACAAATAAAACCAACGTACGTAGACAGAGAAAGATATATAGACAGGTCGTCACCGTACACCGTATGCGAAAACGATAGTTTAACACTTTAATCAAAGTTATGTACATAATAAAAGTTCGTGCGTATATTCCTGTGGTATATTCAAATTCAATTTGTACTCAGTGTACCTTCGTGCCATAGAGGTAATATGTTCGTGATAACCAAGTCCCGCAAATTCCTAGTTCCATGATTAACTTTTAAATAAGTTTTGTTTGCTTGCTTCGTAAAGAAGCCTTTTAGCTCTAAAAAGTTTTTGAATAGGTATTCTAAATATGTAACGGAGTACGCACTGAGGAAATAAATTAAATTAGTTTAAAAAAAATTGACATACATGGATTTTTTTGACTGTCTTGATTTGAGGGTAGACGAAAATATTAAAACGACGCCGTTGTCTCGACCGTTTCTTTAATTGCATCCTCATTCACCAGTCGCTCTCACCGCCGCGCCCATTGCAATCTTCCCGCTTCAAATCTATCCGCAGATCTACATCAAGAAAAGAAAAATGAATTCCTCCTTTGGATCTTCTGGTTCAAATTCATCGGATTCAGATACAGAAAATGAATTTGAAGTTTGCTGCACATCGGGCGGATCGTGCTCAAGATATCCCAGTGGCAGTCTACCTTTCGACCCTACGTCAATCGAAAACATAATTCTATCCATCAGCGATCGATTCAATTTCCGTGTGCTGCTGAACGATAGCCGAGCAAAGAAAGCTGTCCTGATAACTGCAGGGCTAACGTTGGCGGGAAGTCTGATCGGGAAACATTATGGAGGGAAAGCTGGCGCGGCGGTGGGCGGCGCGATTGGCGGAGCTTGTGGACTTGGAGTCGTAGGTAAGATTTTTTTCTTTCGTGTCCTTGAAATCCAGCTTCTTTCTTCTTTCCTTCAAATTGTAGATTCTTGACTCTAGAGATAATATAATTGCTGTTCTTCGGACGTTATTAATTTTTTTTAGCAACACGTCTTTTGGTGAGCTTGTATGTAAGTTGTTACTTGCCAAATAAATTAATTCCCTATTGAAGTAAGTATTAGATTGTAGTCGTTTCGCGCATTCTTTAGATTAATTAGAGTGCAACTTAAGATTTTAACTCAACGGTTTCTTTAACCTTAGTCCGACCAATAACCAACTACTTAATCTTTTGTTTCAGTGGTATCCATGCGTGATATTTGGCAAGATATAAAAGGAAAGCTGTGGGAGTTATTTGATATCGTATATGATTACCTGGCTGGATTGGGAATCGAAGATTACAAGATGGCTGCCAAATTCCTGATGCAAAACAGTGGACAAAGCTCACAGCTGGCCATGCTTATTCTACAAGTTACTTCTGATGTTTTAGGGAAGCAAATATTATCCAGTTTAACCGCCAGTGTATAAAGATGAATGTAATGTGATGATAATAATGTGCTTTTATAATATATGATATTATTTATAATTATTTTTACTTATAAGAGGGACTGATGTTTTAACGAATTTTACAGGTAGAATTTTACAGGTTGTTCCTAGACTGTAACTCTACGTATTTTACTCATTTTACTTGACTGAAGAAAAATTACTCTATACAAATGACAATAATACTGAACTTGACTTTACACAATTTAGTATTTAAATTATTTATATTTAGGTTAGGAAATAGGAATTAGTATGCATGTTTCAGAAATTTTTATTAATAATTCGTAGGTACCTATTTGTAATTATTTGATCAACTAGTAATTTATTGTGTATGATTGCTACTCGCACAGGCTAACTATTCGACCTTCTTTTCTTTTTCTAATGTCTATTTTTGTTTCTTGCTTTAAATAATTGTCTTAATAAATTACATTAAATATTTTTGTGTTTCATTTTAATATAGGTAGGTACATTGTAGGTAGCACTTAATAATGTTTAAAAATGATAATACAATAAACTATTCTACGATTTTATGTAACATAACTACCCTTATTGCCATCATACAATTTTTATCATATTTTGTGGGAATTCTTACTCTATGCCAACGTAAAACCTATTTAGTATTTTGAATTCTAAAAGATTAAGGGTATGTTCCGATATACACTGCGAGCACTGTTCAGTGCTCTTACTGGGGAGAAATTCATTCCGTTAAGGACTGACAGTATACTGCTGCAGTATCCTAGGGAAATATCTCAGAATACAGAACAAACTGTTCTGTATTCTGAGGGAAAAATGTATGACGTTTGTACAGCCATTTTTGTACTGTTAGCACTGGCGTTGTCGAGGTAAGGTTAAAGATGTAAGTCCGTCCGTTTAAAACGAAAATAACGTTTAAAACCGAAATAAGCCATTTTTTCAATTTACAACGGTTGGTGTTGATGAGTATGTTTTTCTTAATTATAACTACGTTTGCTTGATTTTACCGAGGTAGGGATATAACGGAGTACCTATAAACTTTGTAACGATTTTTTAAAGCGCTGTATCCTAACAGGTGCACAAGGGGGATCAAATTGATCCCCCTTGAATTGAATTGAAGAAAAAATGGCGAAATGAGAAATTCTCATTTCGCCATTTTTTCTTCTTATAAAGTATGTTTTTTTTACTTGTATCCCTGAATAAAGATTTCTTTCTTTCTAAATGTGTGATATACTACTTAATACGGGTTTATTCCTAGTTGGTCCGTCTGACCAAGCGTAGGTATTACCCTTTGATTTTATTAAATATAAAATCAAAGTTATAAGTTATAAAAACTATTGATAAGTTAAAAACTCTGTGTTGGTAAATAAACATTTCTATCGCGCTTCTATCGCGGGCTTTGAGCGTGGAGACCGAATCCAGAAATTCCGTTACATAAAAACCTAACACTTTGGTTGCTATGACTACTTATGTTTTCAAACATAATTCTTTAAAATTATTTCGCCTTTATATTCCAAATCATCTTTTCATAAAAATAGTCTTTTTATTTTCAATAATTTGAAGTCAGCAACGCGGGTAGTCATAGCAACCAAAGTGTTAGGTAAGTTGATAAAAATGCTATGCAATAGCTTAACCGCGGCAGTCTCCGAGTGCCACACGTCTTTTTTTTCATTGTTTTCAAACGATATAAATAATCAATATAATTCTGTTTAAAACCAAACTCACACTTACACTCTCGTTGACGTCGCACTGTGATTCACGTAGAACAAGCTAGCTGAACAAAATTATTTTTTGCTATTTTCTGTTTCATGGGGCTTTCTTATAACTTGTTATGACTTCCTAATTAGGTCTAAGTATATGGGGCCCTAATTCGGGGATGGGTGAAAAAAAAAACTTAATGTAGGTCTGTGCTGACTGCGTTCCGTTTTAAACAGTAGGGTACTCTGTCCAACAGTGAACCAGTTAGGCACAGTGAATCAGTCCGTTTTTTTCAAATATTACAACGTGCTGTTCTGGGGAACTACCCCAGGTTCATAGCAGGTGTGGGCCTCTCCTACATCACCAGTGCGCGGGACGCAGCCGCTTATGTTACACGTGTAAACTGCATTTATTGTTTTGAAGCGAAGAAAGTAAATTGTTTTCATGTCAGTATTCGATTTTTATATTTTAAAGTTTAGCATGTAGCTCCAAATAAATGACTTCTGTTGTGTTTATTCTTGTAGTCTTTGTCAATATTATAGGATTTAAATACATCAACTTTTTCAAATAAATTATGTGTATTATAATTTCGAGCGGTACGATGTTTCACAGTGAACCAAAATAACACGGTACACACTGAACCATGGTTCACTGTGTACCTATTATTATTTTCAGTGTCTAGAATGCCTCATCATAAAAAACGAATGTACTTAGTAAAAAACGTGTCTTTCTTAAAACATAAAAAAAGAAAATACCCATGTTTCGTTTCGGCTTTGTGCGGGAATCACCGCAAATTAATTTAAAAGTGAAGCAAAGCCGTAAATCGGAATGTTTGAAAAGTGTCTCAAAATAAGTTGAATGTATGTTACGCATTGATATCTCGGATATCAATGCGTTTGTGAATAGTTAACGTGAACAGATTTTGCGAATACCTTTTTGATTTTAATTTAAAAAAAATTATAGTCAGGTGTAAGACGAGCGGATATTTGAAGTTAAACATAACTTGGGTTTTGGTTTGTTTCCTTAATGATACCGAAACTGATATCGTAATTTAGATAGCAAGAAAGTTGCATTCCGCTTTGATTGGAGAAGTATTGTTTATCTACCCTCGTGGATAGTTAAAGTTTGATTTCATACAAATCAAGTTGACATACCTACCTGACAGAACTTTGTCTTTTTGCTCGTTAGTGATTTTACATGCGTGAAAACAATATATCAGGCTGCAATGCTGTTAATTATTTTGAGTTGCTAATGTTTGAGGGTTAGTGACAACTTGTTGAGACATTTGGTCGTCTATATTTTTCGTAAAGTTAAGATACGATTTGGTTTGGAACTTAACAGTTAAGTATATGAGTAAATTGTGAGTCTTAGCCGAAATACAAAACAAGTTGTGTGAGTTTTGAATGCAGTAGGTATCCTGTAGGTACCACGTGCCTTGGCAGGCGCATACGCGTAACGCTTAAGTAGCGTTTGATTGTAGTTACCTACCTTCATGTTTTATGCTCATGTACCTGATCCAATGAGAGAGTAATTAATTCCAAAATGTGTTGATCCTTTATTTTGTTACAAAACAATTGTTTGTTTACTGAGTTTATACGTGTAACTCTGATTTGGTTTGGATTTTGGTCGCTTAGAACTTTTAAGCAACTAGTTAGTTACCAACGACCTCAATTTACATAGACGGGCCCTGTCAAACAAAGAATGTGGGCGTATTTTTAGCAACGTCATCAACGCCATCTAGTCTGAAAAGCGGGAACTTGCTTGCAACATTTGAATGAAAGCTTGAAAACGTATGACTCCGTCATAGATAATATAGGCCATAGCAGAAGCTGTAAGGCCAGTTAGTAAAAAAAAAAAAAACATACAGTTTGCCGCGGAAATTAAATGATTGCGCAATGGATAAAAATATTAAATAGGAAGATAACGTTTTTTTGGAAATGTATAATTGTGACTTGAAACACTTACCTTAAAATAAAAATTGTACAGTGCCAAACTAATAAGACTTTAGATGTAAACCTAAGAATAACAAATTATCTACACGACGAGCGACCGTGACAGCGCTACGATGGGGACAAAGACAGGATAGGAACGGGTTCTCATAGTCGGTCGCCCCTTTGATTAGGTAGGTATATAGAGATGGATGTGTTACATTTTACTCAATTATAGTTATACGATGCATTTTGTTAATAAAACATGTACTACTATGTTTTGACTAGTCTTACTTATTGAAAGCTACGTTTTTAGAATGAGACAGGTGTATTATGTTATTGCGTGAACGTGTCAGGCAATTGTCATATGACGTCATCAAATTTTGCTATTGAAGCCAATTTTTATGTATAACCTTTATATGGCGTCTGTATTGCTTCCGGTGTTTTGGTTGTGGCTAATTACCAGTTTTGTGAATATTTTCATAATATTTTTATGTGATTTTGCTTAGTTTTGTGTAATCAACAATGGTGAAGTGCTCAGTTGTGGGGTGTCGTAAAAATAGTATTGTAAAACGCCCAGGAATTTCATTTCGTAAGTGAGTAACATAGTTGTTTTTATTTTTCTTTTTGTGGCGAGTATTTTAAGTTATTTCAACTAATTATAGCTTAGTTTCTTCTTTACTGAATCCAAAACACGTCAATTTTTGCGCTATCCCTGAAAATTTGGATTATTTCATTAGTTTTTGTTTGAGTGTTTATATAGTGTGGGGATTGTATTGTTTACAAATAAATTGAGTATCGATAAAATTAAAATTTCATATCACTCTTACTGTTTCTCACTCAGAGGGGTAGAGAGATGAAATTGAACAGTCAGCTTCTACTTATAATATTGCCAAACTCATTTTAGGCTGTAGCGATGATAATCTTGTGATTAAGACACCCGATCTCCGGGATGGTGTCTCGTATTCGAAAATTACAGTGTCTATTCAAATGGTTTTTGGTCCCTTCATTGCAGTTATTATGTATCATTTTAACTAATTACTATTTTTGACTGCCTCGTTGGTCTAGTGGTTAGCATAGTCGACTGCGGATCATGAGGTCCTGGGTTCGATTCCCGGTCGGGCATAAAAGTTAGGTATTGGGTTTTTCAATTAAGAAATTCTCAGTGCCAACCCGGAGTTTCATACAAAATTTCACCCCCTATTTCACCCCCGTAGGAGTGTAATTTTGAAAAATCTTTCCTTATTGAGCGCCTACGTCTCAAAAGGAACCTACTGGCCAAATTTCAAGTTGCTAACCCCAGCGGTTTAGGCTGTGCGTTGATCCTTAACGATTTAGTATAGGTACTTTCACTCCACTCTTCCATTTAGTATAGGTACTTTCTGAAATAAACACCTCCATATATTTTTTCTCCGAAAAATTATGGAGAGTTCTTCTTTAAAAACAAATTTTGAAATGGAACCGCACCCGCCCGCGTAGACCGCGCGGCCCACTGTCTACTTACTTGCTCTCCTTCTATCCTAGTGTTTACTGCCTACGTGTTCTGAAGTAAACAACACACTGCTATGCTAGCGAGCACAGTGGAAGCGCCAGAGTGCCACGCATCCGACAGACGTAAAAAAAATTCTCATAAGAAAACATAAAACAGCTGAGACCCCTTAAATATCTAAAAGGGCCTTTTAATGTAAATAAACTTTCCAGACATGCATACAGTGTAAGAGACTGTAGAAGTAAAAACACAAAGAAACCTTCCTTAGTTGATTAATATCAATATCATACCACTGACGATCGGGTACCTTTGGGTGCCATTGAACTTCGCCATCTTGGCTTTCCTAACAGCAAACCGACAATTCTTCCATACAGAACAAATCTTGTAAAAAAACCGCATCAAAGTCTTGCATAGTTCTACACTTGTAAGCCTCTTCAATATACGCCATACATTTTCTATGGAAAAATAAATTCCGCCAATTAATTTTTTCCTGTTCATCAAGTAGACCTTCATGTCCTGATCATCTTTTGCCAAGAAACCACTCTTCCATCTTTTATACTCTCCGAGATAGACACCGACGAAATTTGTATGGCGGCCATCTTAAATCCGCCATTTTGAATTTTTTTTCAGCACACTGTCAATTGGATGTTTCAATTGTGTGTTTTGGAAGTTTCGAGTTACATTTGGTCGAGCACACCCCACCTATCTTGAATACCCTGGCTGTGCTCTTCATCCGTCTTCGAAATCCTCAATCATCAGCTCTCTCCGTATTTTTCCTCTGAATGAATTTTTGTCTTCTATACGAAACGATGAGTAAAAAAATTTTTTTTCATACAAAATTTTTTCTTACAAAAAACCTCAATTCACGCGGACGGGGTCGCGGGCATCAGCTTGTTCATTATAAAATACGAATACTAGTGTATTTCAAAAATTATGTTTAATTATTTATTAATTATATTTTGTTAATTTTATATCGAGTATATACTTAAGTATCGACATAATTAAAGGTATCGATAATTTCAGAACTAATGCCCGCATTAAACTCCGCCCATGCGCCATTTTATGGTTATAGGAAGCTTCAATTTAAATATGTTAGGGCACATCCTTCTGTATATTATACCTAATCAAAGGGTCGCCCAACCTTTTTCTATGAAAGGGCCCATCTAGTAACTACATATATATCGATGTTAGTTACTGGCGTATCGACTGACAGTAGTAGTCTATGGTAGAAGGATTTTGTGTTCATTGATCGATGATGATATTTGATGTTTTGAATGTTCATAGTTGTTGTGACATGGTACAACTGTGAATTTTTACTATAGTCTGGCTACGCTAAGTCTGCAGCACTGGTAGAAGGGTAGAATTTTAAAATCTGTCGATGATAACACAGACTGTAATGCGAAAAAACGAATTTGATACTTGTGTTTTTTGTTTTTACGCTTTCTTGGGGTCATTGGTCGTTTAAGTACATTTAAAAGAGTAAATGTAAATATAGGACACAGTTTTGACAGCGTAATATTAAGGTAGAGCATAATGATTCCCGTATTTATTTATCATATTTATATAAATTTTAATTACATTCGCCATGCATGAATTCGTCTGCGTGGATTTCGGCTTTAAACTCAGGCAAAACCGTATAATTTTGTTCAGGGGACGAGTCAAAAAAAGGGTAACAGATAATTACTCTCGCATTTTATATTAGTGTAAATCTACTGACGCTAAAGATTAACAACAATTTATTACTTGATCAGGGGAGATCTTCTGAACAAATGAATGAAACACATAGTCAATAGTCAAAGCTGTTTTATTCAAAATAGGTACCAACACTGTTCACTTTTGAACGTCAGTAAAATATGAGACGTGATGGTGAAAATTAACTTCAGTATCTTAAGACTAGAGCTATGAGGGTTCTAAACGCATCCTGGTCTGAGAAAAGCTAAAAATTGTCAATATTGACTTTCATTTCTCGTACTGAACGCTTTTTGTAGGGAGTCCACCAGATTCCCTCTTTAGATTGGCCCTCATTTTTAATAACTCTTAAGATTCCTACGCCTACACCAGGAAATAAATGAAAATAATTTATTTTTTGCATATGCATCATAATTATACGATATGAACAGGCGAATATAAACCGAAACGTTTTTTATAAATTATTATCTTAAGTATTTTATGCAAAGATCGAAAAGCAAAATATCAAAACCGTTTGGTCAGCTTACTTGTCGACTCTTCGATTTCATGTAAACATTGTTGTTTTTGGCTAAAAACAGCATCGTGTTCTTCCTTTACGTCTTGGAATTTAAGAATCATTTTATATAATAACTCGCGCATATTACTTTGCATAGGTTTTACCATTATTTCACTATTTCACTTTTATTTTCGAAATAATAAAACGAACATAAACACACCTGACACCCGAATTGACAAAATGTAAGAAAACAGATTATGCGAATGTTTTTTTTAAGTGTTGCCCTTTTATTCCGTGGCAGAGTTAGCGTGGCCAAACTATATGGTTAAACGATCTTCAGTGAGGACTCTACATAGACTCTCTAGCAGCTCTACGGACTCTTTGAGCTGTATGAGCTCTACCAGAAAGAATATACTACTCTCGGTAGAGAGTAAATACACTCGCGAGCAAAACTATGGAATCACCCACTTGTGAAAATATGCTACAAGCGATCTTAAGAACTAAAATAACTAATAAAGATCAATGAAAATGGTACCATTTTAGGCTATATTATAAACTTTAAATTAATACCAAATTAATTAAAATTACACCCGTATTTCAGGAGCTTTCTTCGTTTAAGTGAAGGAGTAACAAAAAAGACAGTTTCAATTTGTTGATTCTTGGCGAGTTGCGCAACATTGACCCCCTATAAAAGCGCATGGTATCGGAATTTTCTTATCCCAGACCGATCCGTGCTGGCGTCCCACAGGGCTCAGTACTTTCCCCCCTTCTTTACTCGCTGTTTACCAGCGACATCCCAGCGTCCCCTCATGTCAGCGTGGCCCAGTACGCGGATGATACCGCCCTATATAGCTCTGCGGCAAACGGCCTCTTTATTAAATCCCGCCTTCAAGCGGCAGTCAGTAGTTTAGGTGACTGGTTCCGCCGTTGGAGAATCGAAGTCAACCCCGAAAAGAGCGCCGCTATGCTCTTCTGTCCCTCCTCTCGCAGGAAGAGGTTAGACCTCCCTGAAATCACCTTATACGGTCGCCCCATCCCCTGGCAAAAGAATGCCAAATACTTAGGTGTAACCTTTGATAGTAAACTCAGCTTTAACGCCCACATACGCCGAGTCCGTAACAAGGCTAGCTATGTTTAATCCGTCTATATCCCATGATTTGCAGCAAAAGCAAAATGTCCCTGCGACACAAAGTCACGCTTTATAAAACGTGTATCCGTCCTATCATGTCCTACGCATGCGTCTTATCCGCACACCTCCCTCACTCTCGATTTAACAGTCTCCAAGTCCTCCAAAACAAGTTCATGCGTATGGCCACGGGATCCCCGTGGTTCGTTCGTAACGTAGACCTCCATAGAGATCTCGAACTCCCCACCATAGCCCAATATTTTAAGCAGCTCTCCAAAAATTACTTTGAGAAGGCAGTCAGACATCCCAACCCCCTTGTAGTTCAGACAGCATCATATACCCCCGACCGAAATGACCCACCAGACAAACGACGTCCTAAACACGTCCTTAACGACCCTGATGACCAAATTACTACCGACAATGCTCCCTACATAGGGCTACACACAAACACCAGCCAAACACAGCGTCTTCGCCGGCGTAGACGAGGACCCCCATATCTTACGTCACCCGGACGTGGTCTTAACCCACGGCCTCGGGGGCGTGTGGACTAATCTAGTCCAACCGACCTCCCAACCTCATCCTAAGCCGAGGTCCGAGCCTCACAGGAGGCGCCCTTAGAAAGACGTTGCCCCCCCCCGATGTCTTCGAGCCCTAGGGCTCCTTTCTCGGCGACGCCTAGCGCTCGCCCAACCCCCCGGTGACGCTGTAGCGGCCAGTAGGGCTAGCAGCATACTCAATCCGAAAAAAAAAAAATTCTTATCAGTTGATTGTTAGAAGTTGACCAGTACACATCTCCGCTAAATTCAATTCGTGACCTTGGACCATAATGGATACCACACCTACAGAAGCAGCACAAATTGTTGCCCTAGGGCAAGGGCTTAGCCAGCGGGCTGTCGCACGGCAGCTCCATATAAGCCAGTCTTGTGTCTCGAAAGTTTACAAACGCTTTCGGGAGACTGGAGGCTTCATTCCGAGACCAAGATCTGGGCGGCGCCGGTGCACTTCGGAGAGAGACGACCGTTTTATCACGGCAACTTCTCTTTGAAATCGCCATTTGACCGGTGTTGACGTCCAGCAGGAACTCAGAGAAGTTCGTGGGGTGGCTGTCAGTGAGTGGACAGTTTGGCGAAGACTTAAGCAAGCGAACTAGACTCCAAAAAGGCCTGCCACAGGCCCAAAACTGACGGCAAGGCACCGACAAGCACGTCTTCAATTTGCTCGCGAACATCTTAATTGGGAAGTCGAGCAATGGGGGAAAGTTCTGTTTTCAGACGAGTGCAGGATGTGCTTGCACGGTAGCGACCGAAGGGGCCGGGCCTATTGGCGGCCTGGAAAGCGATTTGCTCAGTGCTGTTACGCTGAAACAGTAGCCTACGGGGGTGGTTCGTGTATGATGTGGGCCGGCATATCAGTTGACGGAAAAACAGAGCTTGTTTTCGTGCCTGGTGGGGCACGAGGAGGCGGTCTAATTTCAGACCGATATATAGCCGATATTCTGCTGGAACATGTCATTCCTTATGCGGGATATGTCGGTGATAACTTCCTCCTGATGCACGATAACGCCCGTTGTCACACTTCACGTGCGACAACTCAATTCCTGGCTGAAGTTGGTATCGCCACATTGGACTGGCCAGCGCTCAGCCCCGACTTGAATCCAATAGAACACTTGTGGGATGAGCTGAAAAAGAGGGTTCGTTCCCAGGGAATGGTGCCATGAGGTCGTACCGGGAAACTAGCCAACTTTGCCATTCAGGGATTCTTTGCCCTAAAATCTAAATTTCAAAAAAATAATTCAACTTTAGTCTTTAATGCGGGACCATGGTCACCCCATCAATTTTTTTAAAAAAATTACTAGCCTATGTCACCCGGAATAAGCTAGGGATTCTAACGATACCTCATTTATCAAAATCGGTTTAGGCGTATAGAAGTTATGGTGGAATATACAAACTCACATACATACATACATACATACATACTTACATACATACTTACATACATACTTACATACATACTTACATACATACATACATGAACCCTGACAACAATATACTCCTTTTTTCAGGCAGTCGTTTAGAAAGTATCCAGTGGTTGCTGAAATAACAGTTCCACAGTGGCGCTGGTGTAGCAAAGAGTATGGTATGAATGTAGCAATTGTAGATTGAAGTGAAGTATGCCGAGAAGTATTATAATAAGTATTATTGTCGCAAATTATTGAAAATTTCAACGTTGTACAAAATAATGAAGAATGTTTTCTTTCTTGTTTATTTCTCAAACCTACTCTAATAATGTTTACGCTTCCTCTTAAATTAACATTGTTGCTAATGTGGCGCCCCCAAAGTGGTGCATTTCGACGGATATTTTTCTTTGATTAGGTATATAGATATATTTTTTATATACAAGAGCTATGTAGCACTCCTTCCTTCTACACTCCTTTTCACTATCTGCAGTGGCTGTCACTGTCACATAAATTTGTCAAGTCATACAAATCTACATTCTTTCTACAAATAGAGCTTCTTTTTCTGGTCGGTGATACAGCCTATTTTTGCTGCCTGATGTATTGGTTTACTGGATGAATTTACGTTGTGAATTGCAATTGTTCACATTTCTGTGTTCTGACCAGTGTTCTGATTATTTGTTTGTTTAATTAATAAAAAAAAGCGTTTAACAATGGAGCTTTCAGCAGAAGGAACAACTCCTGAATATATGGCACTAGCTGGAATAAAGTTCAAGTTATCCCTCCCGCAGTTTAAAGATAATCCGCAACTCAAAGAACAGTTACTCCAAGGAATAAAGACCGGTAATATGGCTCCGTATTACAAAGAAGTTTGTACTGATCTTGGTTGGAATTTAGACCAGAAGCTTTATGATAAAATGGCTAAAGAAAACGAAGATCGACTATCAAAGTTCGAAGAAGATGATTCTGAAACTCCAGTCTGGCAGGATATGTACGTATGTCTTTTATATGCCAGCTAGTAATGTAGGTACTTAAAAAAATTGCATCGAGACATCTTTGCAATGCAGTCACACAAGCATTTTGATTGATTAAATCTTGGGGTTCTTAACACATAATGATGAACAGAATTTATTTTGAACTGCTATCTGCTTTGCTCTTAGCGATGAGCTAAGATGTTTTTGAAACGTTTAGTATTTGTGGTGAAAATATTTATGGCACATGTAGCTTATAAAAATGTTTAAATTTTAACATCAAATTCTTGTTTAGAATTAATTATTTGTTAATTTTATTTATCATCTGCAGATTGGACTACTTATGTTCGATTGGTGATAAAGATGGTGCTACCACTTTGGCTACAACTAAGTCTGAAGATTCAACTCTAACTACTAATAGAAGACTGGATGCAGTTTTTGCTTTGTTTAGGATTGCATACTTCCATGGCTGCAATGTTAAAGATATGGGAAAAACAATTACCAAGGTATTAAAGGTTTTCAATATATTCTTTTAACTAATAAATCCAAAGAAAAACTCACATTAATCCATACTAATATTATAAATGCGAAAGTGTGTCTGTCTGTCTGTCTGCTACGCTTTCACGGCTCAACTACTCAACCGATTTTGATGAAATTTGGTACAGAGATAGTTTACATCCCAGGGAAGGACATAGGCTACGTTTTATCCCGGAAAATTGAAGAGTTCCCGCGGGAATAAAAAATTTTTATCTGTTCAACAGATTTTGATGAAATTTGGTACAAGGACAGGTTGTATCCCAGGGAAGGACATAGGCTACCTTTTATTCCGGAAAATTGAAGAGTTCCCGCGGGAATCAAAAAACATAAATCCACGCGGACGAAGTCGCGGGAATCATCTAGTTAAATATAACTTGAGTTTGGTTGACATTGAATCCACAGTCCCTAGCTTAATACTATCTTTTTCATAAGCAAACTTTCTCTATCAAAATTTTTTCCTCATCATCAATAAAAAATATGTACAATTAGGTCAGGTTCACCACAACATCAGTTTTTTTGGCAGAATTAAAAAAATATACATTAGTTACATTTTATTTAATAGAATTTATTTAAATTGGTAACAAAATTAAAATTTAATTCTATACCTAAATACTTGTATTAATTGTAATTTTACTATTTATTTTTGTTTCTTTTTCTAAACTTATTTTATATTTCAAAATAATTACTTTCATCTAAAACAAAAACCGGCATTAAAACCATACCTATTTAAGTTCTAACTTAAACTAAAAAGTACAAAACATCATCTGGGAATATAATTGTTTTTTGTTGATTTTCTCAAAAAGCACTAAATCAATAATATGGGACCACCTCTGAAGTATGATCTGCCAAACAAAAAAAGAATCATCAAAATTGATTCATAATAATTGGTGGAATGATCACGTAACATACATACAAAATCAAAATTCAAAAACAGTCAAAATTGAAAAACTCCTTTTATGAAGTCAGTTAAAAATAGCTCCCGCCCTAACCATTGTACCGGGGGATAAAAAGTAGTAAGTGAGTGAGAGCAGAGAGTAATGAAAGCCCACGGTAAAATAAAATAAGTTTATTCAATTTACCAAAGGTAACGGTACATGAATTTATTTACCGCGGCTAGCTCACTAGGTAGGTACACAAAATTTAGAGTGGGTCGTGGGTTACTCAGATCCTGCCTTGACCTAGGTGGTAGTGTATTAGTACTCCCCTTGTTAGGTGGCCAAGGTGTTGGTGGCCTCGGAGACGCTGGGGGGAAGGCGGCTGGCACGCAGACCCGCAGACGTAGTGACGCCGAGGCTAAGGCGCACGGGACGTCGACCGTCGCGATCTGGTGACTGTGCCGAGGTGGTGGTGGTAGCTAGCAGTGGTGAAAGCGCCTAAGCCAAGCAGGGCTTAAGCAGGCGAAGCTGATCAGGGCGTAGCCCAGGCGGAGCTCCCTAGAGCGGGAGATATCCACAATTTGGTTTTTTTAAAGTAATCTGGGCGAACTAGATGCGCTCGCACAGAATTAAAATTGTGACACGTCTCTCACCTAGAGCGGCGCAAGACGTGAATGGCGAATAAAGGTCATGCGCGAGGCGCGTTGAAGCTATCCGCGCGTGCGCAGTTCGAATATGCGACGACGCACTAATTTATCCGCGCCTGCCCGAATATAATATCAATTCGGCGCGCTGGCTTTGTGGCTAGTTCTATGCCTAACTTAACAAATTTTAAACTATAATTAATAACAATTATGATGTAATATAATTAATAACAACGCTTCGTTACACCATTAAAATTAGCTTATTAGTGAATACATTAAAGGCGAATGTACAAACTAGATTTAAGTAGTAATTTGATGTTTAATATTAATTAATGCTGTATGTATTCCAATAAAAAGAAAAAAAAAACATACTTTTAAATTATAAATTTAGAATAACTATAATGTGAAAGATAATGATGAGATGTAAAAATAACATAAATGTTGTTTTTATTCTACTAGGCCCATGAATTAGTTGACAAAGGTGGAGACTGGAGGTCCAGGAATAAACTAAAGGCTTATGAAGCAATATATTGCCTGGCAGTAAGGGATTACAACCGTGCTGCAGAACTCTTCATTGATTGTGTTTCAACCTTTGAATCTTATGAGCTAGTGGATTTTGGTAAGAAGAAAGTTCTTTTGATTTTTAAAGTTTGGAAGTCTAGAGATACTTTTGCCTGGCCATGTAGTATTTTAAAACTTACAGAAGACTAGCACACTTGAGACTCAGCACAATTGGCTTGCTTGAACTGACGCTTAAACAACATGGAATCACCAAAGACCATCATAACCTTTAATAGATATATTTATTTAGAGTTTTATTTTTTACTTGCTGATACCCGCGTGAAATCTTCCGCGTAAAAAATTCGAAATAGACAGAGAGAGAGAAGAGTGACATAGGCATGTCACTCTCCAGGTCTTTAACTATATTGATGCAAAAAATCACGTTGATTTGTTGCAGCGTGATTGAAGGACAAACAAACACTTGCATTTATCATTAGTATGACTAGCTTTTGTCAGCGGTTTGATTTTCATACCAAAGCCCTATTTTACCCCCTTTTAGGGGTTGAATTTTGAAAAATTATTTATAGGTGAAAGGAATAACAATATTTTTTGAGCTGTAATTTTAGCACAGCTTAGAAATTGTATATGTCATTCACAGATCGTAAAATCGATCATTTCATATAATATTGGGTATGGTGGAGTTTCACGAAATTTGCCACTTGTTGTTGACCATATGATCACATTGCTATATTATGAAATGATCAATTCTATAATTTGGGCATGACATTAACATAGCAAATTAAGCATTATTGTGGCTGATGATGCATCAGCCACAATAATGCTTAATTTCCTATTTGTTGATTTCTTGAATTGAAAAGAAAAAAATAGGAATACAGATTCAAAAGCAAATGATTCAATATGTATTATTTCATGCCTGACTTGGAAAAACAATGTTTTACAGGTACAATAATACAGTACTGTGTATTGGCGTGTGCATTGGCGCTCGAGCGGCATGCTTTGCAAGCTGCGCTTCGGAGACAGGGCGCAGCGGTGCAGGCATTACGCTCGCGCTTCCCAGAGCTCCGTGAGCTAGTTGAATCACTCCATGAATGTCGATATGCTGATTTTATGAAGAGTCTCGCTTGGGTAAGTTATTTAATCCTTAGCAATATTACACCTACCTTTCCCTTTATTCCACTATGTGTTAGCCCTTGACTGCAATATCATGTGGTGGTTATTGATGATGAAGTATAAGATGGTAGAGGGCTTACCTGTTAGTGGTATGGCAGTTATAATGGAAACCCATATCCCTTAGGGGTTTCTACACACCATCATAAGAAACGTTATATTGGTCGTCTTTGCTGGTAGGGTGATAACTAGCCACGGCCGAAGGTCCCGAAGGAGAACAGACTAGAACAAAGAACACTCAGATTTTATAAATTCCCAAATTGACCCTACCAGAGATCGAACTTAGGACCTTCCACTTATCAAACTGTTGGTACATTTTTTAACACTTTTATACTAACAAAACCTTCATAATTTTTCAGGTAGAAACTCAAATTTGTGTAGACCCAGTATTCAGACCTCACTACCAACACTACGTGCGTGAGGCGCGTATCAAAGCGTACGTGCAACTGCTGCGCGCGTATCGCTCACTCAGCCTCGACAACATCGCGGACACATTTGGCGTTACACGAGAATTCATTGAAGAGGAAATTTCTATGTGAGTTACTACTTTTAGGGCCGCTTGCACAAGGACATATTATTTTAAACCGTTTTAGTCAAATTTTGTAATGCTGTCCCTTTGCAAATGCATATTGCTGTTGCCAAAAAGGGACAGCTTTAAAATATTTAACTAAATCAATGTAAGAGTCTTTGTGCAAGTGGACCTTAGATTTGACTTTTCGACAGTGCAGTTTTTAAACCGTTTTGTCTGTGTCACTTTCAAGTAAATTGGATTAATATCTTCTTATTTATTGTTTATTGGATTTTGGAGTGACGTATTTTTCTTATGCTCTTATTATTTTGATTACTATTACAATTTGTAAGACAACAACAAAGAACTTTACAACTTTAAAGAAATTTTGTACCAAAATAGCTTGCATCCCGTAGCATAAGCTACTTCTTATCCAAGAAAGTTAAAGAATTATCACCAGAATTATCCAAATCTTATCACATTATCCAAATTAAAAATAACCACACTAGATGATTCCCGTTACTTCGTCTGCGTGCATAAGGGTTTTAGATTACCGTGGGAACTTCCCCTTTCCCCTTTCCTATGTCCTTCCCCGGAACACAACGACCACGACGGACGTGATACAAACAATCCCTATACCAAATTTCATCAATATCGGTTGGACAGATGGGCTGTGAAAGCGTAGCAGACAGACAGACAGACACACTTTCGCATTTATAATATTAGTATGTATTATAATGGCATGGATTACATTAAAACAATTTATTTAATTTGTGGAGTGTGGTGGCATATTTTTCTAATATTTAGTGGCAGCCTTTTCAATCCTATGAAAGGCTGATTTGACAGTGATCATTGTCATATAGTCGACTGCGGATCATCGAGGTCCTGGGTTCGATTCCCGGTCGGGCATAAAAGTTAGGTATTGGGTTTTTCAATTGAGAAATTCTCAGTGCCAGCCCGGATTTGGAAGTTGGCGGTGTTTCACCCCCGTACCTCGGAGAGAACGTTAAGCCGTCGGTCCCGGTTATTATCACTAACATGATAATAATCGTTAAAGCCCGCCAACCCGCATTGGAGCAGCGTGGTGGGTCTAAGCTCTAATTCCCGCTCTCCTATGAGAGTGGAGGCCTGTGCCCAGCAGTGGGACGTTAATAGGCTGTAGTGATGATGATGATGATGATTGTCATAGCATCATGCCTATTTTCGTGTTTACTTGTTAATATAATATGCTAGGTCTCTGTAGGTGTTGCCGCCTATGTTAACTTATATGTTACTAAGTGATGTAATGTGGTATAGGTTCACGGCGGCGGGTCGGCTGCAGTGCCGCATCGACGCAGTAGCGGGCTGCGTGGTGACGGGCGCTGGGCGCGGCGCCGACGCGGACCGCTCACAGCTGTACCAGGCAACCATACGCGAGGGAGACTTACTTCTCAACCGCGTCAAGAAGCTCGCCAGCGTCATTAACTTCTGAGCTTTCATGATATCCTGGTATTTAACTACTACTTTGTCTTAAATAAATTAATCATTTATTCAGAAATAAAATTAAATTCTCGTATTTAGGTTTTTCATTTCCTCATTCTTAACCGATCTCAATGATACATTGGTCGTCTTTAATTAAAATATTTACTTATTAAGAGCTTTGTACTCACTGGCCCAATGTACTGAGTAGTCAGATAGATCAGGGCTTATAACTCGTAGTTTGTACCATGCCAATTGCCACCATATGCAAGGATGACTTGTCATAAGAAGCGTGTCTGAGCTTTCATAATACCCTGGTAACTTTGTCACAAATAAGTTAATCGAAATTAAAATTAAATTGTCGTACTAAAGCTTTTTAATTTTCTCAAATTTGATTGATTGATTTAGTCAATCAAATCGGCCAATGCACTCGGTTCTCGTTGCATAGGGGCCACTTGTTGTACCACGTCTGCTCCATCGACCCAGTGACTTCAAAATTAGCCAAAATCATAAGATTCTCATCATAAGATTGGCTGACTTTAAAGATGGTATTCCGGAAGCAGTACACATTCAGTGGCATAATCCGAAAACATTGGATCAATGTATAGAATTAAAATAGTATAAACAAAAGAAGGATATGGATGAGGGCTAACAAAAAAGAAAAGAATTATTAGTATAATAGTTTTTTTTTAAATAATTTGAATACTTTTTGGACATTTACATAAACATTTAATAATTTACAATGATTATTTATACTGACATGGACATGACACATCATATTCATGGCTAACACTACTCTAGAACTATTTGCAATTTGAAAATTATAACTTGTAGGTGCTATGAGAATTTACTCTAAACAACTAAACTGATCGGAGGCCTAACGCCCCGCAAGCGTCACTTTAATACTAAGAGTGTATGCATGATTTATAATTTTATAAATAATTTAGCTGGACATTTATACACAGATACTAAAGTGATATAGAAAACATACATAGTCCTTTAATAGCGAACATAAAAATTGTGTTTTATAAAAGTTCACTTTAGATCATAGCGACAAGCATCAGACTCGTATACTCGTATAGTGCAGCCTTCTTGTTGGTTGTGCTTGCGTCGAATGGTCTCCCACAATGTTAAAACGGGTACCTACTCACTAACCCCTAGTTTACTTAAACTACTACACCAAACAAGTTGTAATACTAGTTTTCGACCCAACCGTATAGAACCCAACCTGATCAATTAGTACGTGAGATATCGTTGGTTTTAATATGAAACCAATAAGGAGAAAACATGTCATTTATGTCGTAAAAACATGCAAAACGCAATGTGCTTACATTTAATTTTAGGAAAGTATTATGAAAAAATATTTATCCAGGGACCTAGATAAATACAAGTTCAATCTTAATAATCGCATAATATGGTGGAAATATTCTCGAATTACAAATAATTTTGGTATTACGTTTGTATGGGCAATTCACTCTCCGCTGGCACCTTAAGTAGAGCATAATCTAAAAACGCACGTGGTCGCACGCGTTTGAGGCTCGAAAATATGATCCGAAGTGCACCTTAACAATTTCACCTGTCACCATCACTAAACGTAAGCATCGAAAAATGCATATTTGGAAAGAAAAGTTGCACAGGAAATAGTATATGGCTCAGTCTGCTCAGTAGTACTGACAAAGTAAAGTATTCCGTCACTTCATATTTCAATCGCTCGTCGATCACACTTTACAAAGATATGTCGAAGTATTCTAAAGCAATATAATAGCTATGACTCTAAACACTTAAATCTATATAGACCTCAAATGCAAATACTTTTTAATTTACATGATATGAATATGTCATTAACCTCTATTACAATAATTAAATATAGAGATTAGAGTACCTAGAGTGGCAATTATTGGTGTATTATCCCATCATAAACATTTGGATTCTTTTTAGTGTGGGAAATTTCATAGTACAAGGAGACTCAAGAACGATCAGTTTGCGACACAGGTAGCATTGGATAACTAACTACATCACGACCTACGCTTTATAGATAAAACTATGTACTTTCTAAAGAATCTCCTTACGTTGGAATGTGACTTAAGAGAAAATCATGCATATCGCACTCCAGTTACAGGTATATATACCTAATATAATTATTTTACTTTATGTCATAATTTTTAACTATTCATTCATTACAATATTATCATACAATTTTATATACAGTTATAGATATATAGATTTATGAATTTAATTAATTTTTGGGATAATTTATAATAATTTTTGATGTCATAGCACATAAGGCCACGCCCCCGATAGATGAGAATCTATAGCAAGTGTTCCGAATGTCGTTCCGGTACTAAGGACGCGGCCCGCGATCGTGCACTATCACAGAGTAATGACATAAACACGGGACTCACTTGAGTCCCCGATTGCCCCAGGCCCGTACTCGTGCATATAAGTTACCTACATAATACTAGGCGTAATATTAAGTCGATACACAGCGCTACATTCAACACGAATTTACACGATATCAAACGAAACATTTTCGATCGATTGTAATAAGTCCATCGTTTAATCGAACCCTGCATTTTTGTACAAGAGTATAATAAGTTGACTTTATGTTAAAAGTTCATAACACCGACAATAACTCACACTAAATCAGCCGCTGCGGGCGCACCGCTGAGTTTTGATCGGAGTTTTCTGGAATGTGTTCGGATGCTCCAATTTTTGTCTCCAACCATTCGTTTTATACGGTGAGACCCTCGGTCCGCGCGGGCGGCGGTAGCGAGGCGAGCGGATGCGGCGCGGGCGGAGACGCTTGCGCTGGGTTCGGTGCGAGCGCGGGGTGTCCGCCCGCAGCTCTGTAATGCTCCCTTTCGCTTTCCTCGCGCATCTGTCGACTCCTCTCGGCTAATTCACGCCCTCTTTCGGCGAGTTCCCGCATCGCCGCTTGTCTCTCGTCCCCACCTTCCAGCGACGGCGGCCTCTCGAGAGGAGATGCGGCGCCCGGCCTTCCTGCCCCAAACGCTCCGAAGCCGAGCAAGCCAGGGAACTTCCCAGCTACACCATTCTGTCCGGCGTTCTGTTGTATTACCGAAATCTCGTTCAGCTGTTGGAAGAAAAGAGAGAAGCTTAGTCAGTTTCATTTATCGCAAACAAAATTTGAGTAAATCAATCAAATAAATATTATAAATGCGAAAGTTTGGATGGATGTCTGGATGGATGTATGGATGTATGGATGTTTGTTACTCAATCACGCCCCAACGTCTGAACGGATCTGGCTGAAATTTGGCATAGGGATAGATTATAGTCTGTAATAGCACATAGGCTACTTTTTATCCCGGAAAATTGAAGAGTTCCCGCGGGAATCAAACAAATGTATCTGTTCAACTGATTTTGATAAAATTTGGTACAGGGATAGGTTGTATCCCCTTTTTATCCCGGAAAATTAAGGAGTTCCCGCGGGAACCAAAAAACCTCAAACCACGCGGACGAAGTCGCGGGCATTCGCTAGTATAAAGTATATGACGTAACTTTTATAACTATATTGTAAACTATGGGTGGGATTACCCATCATCACCTCAAGATTGGCAATGACAAAGAAATTCCCTCATAAAGAGGCGGCAGCTCCAGAGACATGCGCCGCGGCGCTGTTTGCTACACCCCTAACCGTTAATTTTAATTGAGAGACGAGTGGCCTAGCTATGACAACGCATATCAGTCGATTGCGATTGTTATGCAACAAACCTAAGAGTTTAAATACTCTTAGTCGAGTCGTATGCGGAAGTAAGTGGGAACCCACCACCACCACCACCACTACAGCCTATTAACGTCCCACTGCTGGGCACAGGCCTCCACTCTCATAGGAGAGAGGGAATTAGAGCTAAGACCCACCACACTGCTCCAATGCGGGTTGGCGGGCTTTAACGACTATTATCATGTCAGTGATGATAACCGGGACCGACGGCTTAACGTGCTCTCCGAGGCACGGGGGTTAAACACCGCCAACTTCCAACTCCGGGCTGGAACTGAGAATTTCTTAATTGAAAAACCCAATACATAACTTTTTATGCCCGACCGGGAATCGAACGCAGGACCTCGTGATCCGCAGTCGACTATGCTAACCGCTAGACCAACAAGGCAGGTAGAACCGCTAACTGTCCAGTTTGATGGAGTAGTCAGTTGCAATAGGGTTACCTTCTGTTGCATGCCGTTGAGGAAGGGCGCGGGCAGGTAGGGGTAGAAGAGGTCGGGGCGCCGCAGCAGCTCGTGCGGCTCGTGCAGCGGCCGCGGCGGCAGCTCCAGCGACATGCGCCGCCCGCGCCGCGACGCGCCGCCGCTCCACATGTGCGTGCCCATGTGCACCTGACGTACAAAAGTTATTACCGTTAAACACTACTCTAGAACACAAGTTATATATATGTCACCGTAAGATTGTAAAAACCGTAAGATTGTAATCTAACGCTTTTTTTTCGATAGATTGTAAACAGTCGAAAGATTGTGAACCGTTCAATGTTTTAAATGTAAATTTTTGAAATATTCATTGTATTTACGTTTTCTTGTCTCTTTCTTGTAGGTTAGGTTAGGGTTCGACATAAATAATCAACAATAATTAGGTTCTATCGGGTTAATAAACCTAACAGATTACAATCTACCGAAAAATAATCCGTTATATTGTAATCATTCGACAGTTTACAATTTCGCGAGTTAGATTATAATCTAACGGTTTTTACAATCTTACGGTGACATAATATAAAAGGCGAACTAAAATATAGTCCATGTCACGAATGATGTCTCGCAGCAATCAGGGGAACTTATATAAACATGCGACTACTAGCACCGCCTCAAGAGGACTTTGTTCGTGACACGGACTATACTGTAAAAATTACGATTACTTATTTCCGCACTGCTTCCTATCCGAGAATTCCGTAGTAGGTACCTAAGTATTTGTATGAGGGTTTGCGCATCTAGATACGATTTTCGTTTTTCGAATCCGAGTATATCTCTAAATCGGAACATTGATAACAGACCGAAATAACCATAATATGATTACTACTGAATATTTATTATAACCGAATGCGATCACGTGTATACGCAAGTAGCATCCGGATTCGATTCGAGTATTTTAGATAAATTTTCTCGGATTTGAATCGGATGCAGTGCGCAATAAGGCCCTAACTGCAACCAAGCACACTAGTTTATCTTTAATTTTTAGAATAAATTTTACGTTAATGATACCGGCCCGGATCAACGGCGATGTATCGACTGCTTCGATCATCACTCAACGTGCAAGAGCAACACGACGAAACAATTTTTGTTTGGATCATTGAGTTTCATTGAGTTCTTCAATGTATGTCCCTACCTTAAGATTGCCTTTGGTGGTGAACGCCTTTTGGCAGACTGCACACCGGAACGGCTTGTCGCCCGTATGCGTTCGCATGTGTATCTGCAAGGCGGACGAAGATGAGAAGTTCTTCCGGCACACGCCACACAGGTGCTTCGAAGACGCTGAAGGTGGGGGGTGACTTGGGACACTGGGCACTGCAAATTTCATTATTCATTAGTCATTTGGAAGGGATTTGCTCCTGGTTTCTAATTCAAACTATGATATTATGGTATGGATTGTCCTACCGAGTTCCGTTGTTGCATTAGCTTTTATGGATATCTTTAAATAAATTATCACGAGTGAATAGGTATCTTCTAGGCAAGCGTGCTCTACCTAGACTGTATTATCACGTCTTGTCAGCAAGTTTGATTGCAGACGACTTGCTGACAAGTCCTGGTATAAAAATAACAAAAAAGTCAGTTGCAATTCACATATCTAAGAATTGCAACTGAAATCACTCATATAATAATTATATTATGAGCTATTTTAATAAAAACTAGATGATTCCCGCGACTTCGCCGCGTGGATTAAGTTTTTTTTGATTCCCGCGGGAACTCTTGAATTTTCCGGGATAAAAAGTAGCCTATGCCCTTCCCCGGGATAGAACCTATCCCTATACCAAATTTATCAAAATCGGTTGAAAAGATTTTTTTTTTGATTCCCGCGGGAACTCTTGAATTTTCCGGGATAAAAAGTAGCATATGTCCTTCCCCGGGATACAACCTATCCCTGTACCAAATTTCATCAAAATCGGTTGTACAGATGGGTAGATGGTACACTTTCGCATTTATAATATTAGTATGGATTAAATAAAAAAAAAAGTTATTACTTATTAATACTTACCACTAGGTCTTTTAGGTAGCGGTGGCATGTCAATCGGTGGTGGGTGTGACATTGGGGGTGGAGGGTGCGCTGGTGGCGACCTTTTCAGGTCCATTTTTTCGGGGGAAGACCGTCTGTCCGGACTGGGGTCCCGACCTTCTTCGCTGGGCGGCCCAGATGGACCACTAGTTCCTTTGTCGAAACCAGGTGGCATGTCCCTTATCTTGTGTGTTAGCATGTGTTGTTTCATGTTGCCCTGGTAAGTAAAAAATATAGATTAGCGTAACCGTCGAGTATCTAACTATACGTTATCTTTAAAGCGTAAAGTTAGTTGTCTAATCTTAAAATGAACGGGTAGGTACTCAATGTGTTTACGTTTACTGTAACCATACAGTAGTCTAAGTGTTTACATTGCAAATTCAATTTATCGTAATCGAGCGTTCGATCACGTTAGCTTGTGTGTCAAAGTAAAATGAACTTTAACTGTATTCACAGGCATCGCTAAACTGTTGAACTGAATTTGTGACTTCATCATCAAGAGCTATTGTTTAGGGCTCATTCTACTTTGAACCCAATGTGATCGAATGTTCGATTACAATCAATCGAATTTGCGATGTAAAAACTTAGACTAAGCGTACTGCTCACATACAAAGTAGGTACGTGTACGGCAACGCATTGGTCTTTCAGTCACTGGCTATTGCCATGACATGAAATCTGTGGCCGGATCTGTTGGCTAACAAGTGCATAGGTAAATGACGCAATGGGTTGGTGAGGCGCGTTCATTTTTAGATTACTTAGATAATCTCTACCTATAATTTGAAATAATTAGCGACATCAACAACGATCTTTTATATAATTATTATTATTTACAGTGAATTGTTTATTGTATAGTTGATTACAAATATCTATTCAAGTTAAAGTTAGATTTGATTTGTTATTTAAAGTTATTTGTTTAATACATGTAATATAGACAGCGTAGGTAAGTAAAAATAAATAACATTAATATTTAATTGACTTGTTATTTGAAGCAGTATCAAAAGAGCCATTCTATTTTATCTCTGATAGGTACCTAATGAAAATCAGTTTTGCTGTATCAGATTGAATTGACTGATATCCATTGAATGTTAGGTTTTTAGAAAATTCCTAGATAAAAATGATATTGGTACCTAGTTTTTATTATCTATCCAATACAATTTTTGATTTCTCGGTGCATGATGGATTCCATTTTTTGGTGTCTCTCAAAAAATGAATTTCAAATAGCCTTTTTTAAGCAAGCGAACGGAAAATGATCTCGGGAAGTAACTTATCAAGCAATCTTTATAGGTAGGTATTATGTCTAGTCTAGACGAGTCGCCTTGTAACATTTTGTTTCGAGACACGTAAATAGAGTGGTTACTAGATATACTTATTACTTAATAGGTACCAATCTTCGATGCAAGGTAATTTCACATGTTCAATGGGGTGTCTCAATAAGGGTTCAAAATAAAATTGGTCGAAACAAAAGGTCATAGAGGGTCGTTATAGTCCGGGCACACTAGTTTTTTTAAAATAAATCTCACAGACGGATGCGTCGATCATCAGTTTTTTTAATACGACGCGGCAGTAATTATATGAATGCACCTAGGTACAATTCGAAGCAATATTTTTAGCGGTTGAGAACAAAATTGAGTTTCTTCGCACATATTTTGGGTCACAACTAAGTAGGTAGGTATATTTTTCGTTTGGTTAAGATTTTCGATTACGAACATAACTTTTTAGCCACTATAAAGCGGGGTTTCCACTGCAAAGGGGTAATAAGCGGGAAATAGCTCAGCGGAAAATAGGTTTATACCACCAGAGTTTTGACTGTTGCCTTAATAAGCGAGCTCGTTTTGACACTTTTTGAACTCTTTTTGGTCACTCAGCGTTCTCCGCTAGCTTTTTGTTGATGAAAGTGCTTGTATGCAGTTTTTCTCTACGAGTTTGGGTGCCCCCAAATCTATCGACGCGGAATCGGCTTGAGTTGTCAAAAAAAGTTTTGTGTTCAGAATTAAGGGCGAAAACGACTGCTACCGATGGGGAAACTACGATTTGACGCGTTTTCATCCTTAGTACCGTTTACATAAGGATTTAATGACCGGCTCCAGCTGGTTCCGTGTCGATAGGTTTGGGGAGACCATTTAACGGAGTTTGTATGAAGCTCGCTCCGCTCGTGGTGGAACCCCCGCTTAAAGATTAAGTTAACTATACCAATGTGCACGGACTATTAATAGTTAAATGAGAGTCCACGCTCAGGCGTCACTCATGCATACCGGGTAGACGAAGGCGTTCCAGAGGTCCAAAGCAGTGGCGTGCGGCGGGCGGGGTGCGCGCGCGCGCCTTCCGCACCGGCAACCGCCGCCACTGCTCTGGAACCACAAATACACACACATTTACGCACACGCATACACAAAAACGGGATAATGGGGGAAAAATAATAAATAATAATTAAAACAATAATAATCCATACTAATATTATAAATGCGAAAGTATGTCTGTCTGTCTGTCTGTCTGTCTGCTACACTTTCACGGCCCATCTGTTCAACCAATTTTGATGAAACTTCGTACAGGGATAGGTTATATCCCGGGGAAGGACATAGGCTACTTTTTATCCCGGAAAATTCAAGAGTTCCCGCGGGAATCAAAAAAACTTGGCCCACGCGGACGAAGTCGCGGGAATCATCTAGTAAAATAATAAAACAATAAAAAAGGGATAATGGGGGAAACATAATTGTGTAAGAGAAAAAAATCGGTTTCATGGGAAACTACTTTTCAGGAAGTTGTAAAAATCAAGACAGGTATTAGTAAGCTTGAGCATTACTTGCAAACTCTGAAATATGAAAAAATGGATAGGTATCTAATAGCTTAACACATGAAATACTTTAATTCCAAAATATTATACTCTCAAGCAGACCTACCTATATGATAAGGCCAAGGAATTTAATTACAAATAGGTCCTACCTACTTATATAATAAATTAGGTATGCCTTCATATAGGGTTACCATAACAGATCTAGAACTAAGATATTCTGACAATATGTCTGAATCCTGACATTCATTGACTGTTTGTGTCGCGTAATATAATTAGTTTTTGTTTTGCTACAAAATTTTAAAAATATCCTACATTGGATACCGTTTATCTACATTGAAAAGTGCAACACTAATTCACTCGTAAATATAGGATTTGATATTTTTATGATTTTTTTAGGAATGGCAATCCGAACCAGTGAACCGAGTAGATTCACTCGACGATTCAAAAGTACTTGTAAAAGTTTATTTAAATAAAAAAAACATTTGAATTTTGATTTTTTTTGTTGAAAAAACAAATGCGAATAGATAAATCTATGTTAATAAAGCATTACCTATTTAAATACACATTAAAAAAACTACGAAAATTGTTACTAATTCCAATTTGTCCTGATTTTCTGAAGGTAGGGCAGTGGAAACCCTATCTCCTACCTACTGTTTTAATTTAAATTACTTAAGTTGTGATTTATGAAAAGCTTCGCTTTATTATTAATTTATTGGCGTCGTAATTTATTGCCATTAAATGCCTGGCTATGTAAAGTACCCACATGTAACCCTATTATTAATATTACACGAGTCATTTTAATAGGCAACTTTTGACATTTCATTTCTGTATATTAATACCTTGTACCTACGAGCATAGCATTTATTAGTGAACACTAGTCTTTTTTTTAATATATTTTATTATTATTTTATCTCAAATCCATAGGTACACCTTCCTTATATACTATGCCCACGGTGTATTTTCTGTCCAAAAAGCAGATAATAGTTACATTTATGTACCCAAGTACCCAAGTACACACTTACATGCTTTTTCAAACGCACTTTTTTTACAAACTTTCTTACCATACAATATTAAACTTACATTCAAGATTCTTAATAGGTATGTTGACATATTCTTAACCACCGTTTAAAATGGACTGTTAAAATCACTCAACTATATTTATGTATAATATGTAGGTACTTAAATTATGTAAAATGTAAATACGATATTTAAGTGAATCAAGCTGAGGTCAATATTTAAATCATTTAAGTATTTTTTATAAATTATTATATATTTTGTGATATGACATTCACAATGCCTGATTATAATTTCAAAACGTTCGAGTCGCGTTTGTATAATAGTGCTGCTTCATGTTGTTTTTATATTTGGTTTGTCGTAAATCAATTTTATTTAACATCCCATTTTATAAGTCTCTGGGTTTTCTACGTAACTATTGAACCGAAGCATTGCTTACCTCTTTTACCCAAAAAAATATCTCTATACAATTTTCTTAGTTATAAGCATAAAAACCCTCAAGACTAGTTCTTTTATTTATGTATTTTACTTTAGACAAATTATTTTGCTGGTTTGCAATTATTACCGTCTGATGATTTACTTACTTAAACAACTTAGGTAGTTATAGGTCCTACAAACAGCTTGCAATGGATGTTTATGTCTAAAATACTAGTTATAAGTCGACTTTCCTATTAATAAATCAGTGTCTACGTACCTAATTACTTTTACACTAGGCTAGGCACTAAGCAGTTATTATATTATTTATAGAAATACTTGTTTAGGCATATTCTATTGATAGAGCTACAGATATGAGCATTGTAGGCTGTACACTTTTGAATTTTTAACAGACTAACTTAGGAACGTGCCAGGGATTGATCCCGGGACCTCCCACTTGTAAGGCCATGGTGGAAGACATCATCTATCTATTTAAGTATCTATCTATCTATCTTTAGGTATTTTTCTAGAACCTAATCTGACCTAAGAAATATCTTAAACTAGCTGATGCCCGCGACTTCGTCCGCGTGGTATAAGTATTTTGTTATTCCCGCGGGAACGCCTTAATTTTCCGGGATAAAAAGTAGCCTTTGTCACTCTACAGGTCCTCAACTATACCCATGCCAAAAATCACGTCAATCCGTTGCTCCGTTGCGGCGTGATTGAAGGACAAACCAACAAACCAATAAATCAACAAACAAACACACTTTCGCATTTATAATAATAGTATGATTTATAATCTGATCGCGTGGTTTATGCCATTTGGCTATCTAGGCAGGGATAAACAATATACAAAAAGATATTTCAGGG
Organism: Erebia epiphron; assembly: GCA_963932025.1. Taxonomy (NCBI): domain Eukaryota; kingdom Metazoa; phylum Arthropoda; class Insecta; order Lepidoptera; family Nymphalidae; genus Erebia; species Erebia epiphron. Next base: position 12,627,621 of record OZ009955.1, on the reverse strand, counting down.
AATTAATAGGCATATTTAGGTAAAGCGTTTTCAGAAAGTTTTCAGCATAGGTTTAACTAGGTAGCGTTGTTTTCTGAACTTTGGTTTATTCATACTTAACTACTTAATTTGTTATCTCGTAATACCATTTATAGAATTAAATAAGTAAATATCAATTTGATAACCTGTATCTACAGATACAGCTACATTAAAAACGTTAACTTTTTTATTCCTATTTCGTTTGCCATTAGCTCGAGTCATCGACCTTAGGTTAAAATTACACCCGAATTGTACGACATAACACGAAAAATATCTACAATGGTCAGTGACTGAATGGATCTAAGTATTTGAATAAATCTTTAAATGAATTATACAAAAGCTAGACGATATCTAAGGTAGGTATAGAAAATGAAAACGTTGATAAACACAAAGAGACGCAAATCGTGGTGACTAGCAAATTATGGTGTATTACCCGGCTACCGATGCGTTGCAAATCAGTTGTAGCGCTAACCGGAGAACAAGGTGCACTGCCTTATCTAATAGAACCTTACAAGCGCATTTAAAATTCCAATAAGACATAAGAGTCGCTCTCGCCTGCGCCGAAAGTTCACGCTGCGAACTGGATCGATTATTCCGATCTGCGTCGACGTTCTATTGAATCAAAGCTTTACTATTTGCACATTTTATTCAGGTACCCATTTATAACTAGCGAGTTTGTGCTTCTCAAATGATTTCAAGGAAGTTAAGTCATAATTTCCATGTTTTTAGGGTTACATTATATCATCATGCCTGCGTAATGCGTTGAAGATTGAGCATGGATTTATGCTTCACCTACATAACTTTTCAATTGTACACGTATCTTAAGCCCGGTTTCTTTATAATAAATTACTTCTTTATTCAACCAGATGTGTGTTATTTCCAAATCTTCTCGCCGCGTATTTATTTGTAACAATTAGGGACCATCCTTACTTTAGTGGACTTATATCTATATCTAATAACTGCCTGCCCCGTCGGTCTAGTCGGTAACTATTATTTAATCAGTAGTCTAGATTCTAGTGGTTTGCATGCTAGACTGCGGATGAGGAGATCCTGGGTTAGATTAGGTTCGAGGGTTCGAGAGTAGGTGGTGTGACGTGGCTCTTGTATCTCGGAAAGCACTAATGGACGTACCTAATGCCTCCTGCGCCTTATCTGCCGTCCTGTAGTTATTCTCTGTCCCATTGGGCTATGAGAGGAGAATAGGGAGAGCACGTGTATATGCGCACGCATTTGAGCAGATGGCTATTCTTCGTTGAGATCAATGACCGCCTTGACCGTAATATTTTTTTTACTAATAAGATAACTCTTACGTAACCTATTGTCCTCCTAGTTAGACATACTTACTGCTTTAACTACCTAAATATAAATCGAAATTGGTATATTTATAGTTACCGTGTATTATAGCTACCTACGTAGGTACATAAGAATATCAGTTTTTTTTCGTACCTATCGGTTGATAATGGTATAAAGCCTGGCATTCAAAGAGTAATTGTTACCTAATTGAAAATGATAGAATCATAAATTAAATTCCACTGTGGGTGAACAAAAAACTGATAGGTACTTAATGTTACTCGTGCCTCGATATTACGTATTTATAAGTCTGATGCACCTTCCTACGTAAGTATTCTGAACGGGGATAAAAAATTAGATCGGTCGATTTAGAATTATTTGTATCAACGTTATTTAATAAAATTATTTATTGGCACTAATGATAATGCTTGTCGTTAGTACTTAACCATACTAAATTATCTTAATATATATAAATCTCGTGTCACAATGTTTGTCCTCAATGGACTCCTAAACCACTTAACCGATTATAATAAAATTCGCACACCATGTGCAGTTCGATCCAACTTGAGAGATAGGATAGTTTAAATCTTAAAAAAACATCAATTCACGCGGACGAAGTCGCGGGCATCATCTAGTAACTTTATAAGTAAATGTGAAAGTGTGTCTGTCTGTACGTTTTCACGGCCCATCTTTGCTACCGACTTTGACGAAATTTGGCGGTACCACAGACTAGGCAATCTGGTACAGAGGTAAGTAGGTTGCTACGAGGTTGATCAATGAGCTCCTACGGGATTCCCAAAAGATTTAAATACCTACAGGCAGACGAAATGTTTGGTTTGGTTTCCCTGTCCGCATGTTAGGTAACATTTGGTGGCGATTAGGTACCAGAGCCTCTAGCAAAACGCTTCCTGTTAACTGCGTAAACCTTCGGGTAAGTAGTTTTATTTATTTTTATTTTGAACGGGAAAACTTGATTTGAATTTCCACACAACTGCGGCATGAAAATAACATTTGGTACCTACTCCGGAGTCACTTCTTTCGGAGTCAGTTCTTTTCGTGAATTACAGTAGTAGGTACAGGACCTACCACCAAAGTTCTGATTTTGCATGGATACAAAAATTTTCTATTTTCAGTTCAGCGTTCAAGTGAAACCTCATGATCAAATTGTAGATATGGAAATGAAAATTGCAGTCACTTCTCAAGAGAAACTCATTTTATACCTACCTACAGTTTGATGAAAATGGAGCTTTTTTCAAAAAGGCTATATTTATTTAGGTACCCATGCCTATCCAGATAATAAGGTATGGTCGGGGTAGGTAGGTAGGTAGGTACACTATAAGATTTGTAATGTCTATAATAAGCATAATTTATGAATGTTACAATATCAATATTTATTCCCACTAAGGACTTAATTGATGTCAAAGCAGTGGGTAATAGACCATTTAAATATAGTTGCGGCGCCGCTATAAATAACTTATATTTTATTGATAAGAGCCCCGCGTGGTCACTTTCAGAAAGTTACGAAAAATGTTATTTTGTCAAGCATAAATAATCTTTTTATGACGAGAAGCGTAGGTAAAGGCTCAAGGATTTATAAGCAATAAATATTTTACGACATGAATTAATACTTATTCCGATCGTTTTCCGTGACGTTGTTTTTATGAGTTATCATTTTTGTGGCGAGGATGTAAGAACTGAGACGCGAACGCGGCTCCTCGCATATGAAATATTGGCCGAACTGATTATAAACTTGAATCGCCATTTGCCATAGGTTCGATATATGACAAAAATCATAAAAAAGATATGTTCATTTAAGAAACCTTCACGTATTGTATAAAATATTGAATTAATTATTTTAAGTAGACCTCAAGTTGCTTTATTATTTAAATATTTGATCATAAGTAGACAGGAGCTTTGTTGTTCGGATTTCTTTTATAATACCGCCCGCCGTTTGATTTGAAAGGATTTGGGGAGGCTTTAAGATCAGCTGTCATCCAACGAAATGTCGCAACGGCATAAAATATAGCGGAATTGAATTTGTTCAGGTTTGTAAGTACTGTACTCAGATTGATAGTTGGGGTATGTTTAATTCACAATGCACATACCAGTACCTAAGGACATTTTTAGCATAGGTATGAAGTTATGTGCTACTTAAATTTTTAGACAATGAATTTTAAAATTCTTGGATTATTGTAATTGCAACCTCTCTAAAAGGTTCGTAGAAATTGGAATCCTACAGTAGATAGGTACCTAAGTCTATAAAATAGATTGACTCCTTTCGTCGTTAGATTTTAATGAAGCGGGTAAGTTTAAAGACAATGGTTCATACGTAAATGAGAATTGCATTTCTATGCAAGATAACACGCCACGTCGGAAAAACAGCGAAAGCGCGGAGTGGCCAGCAAGTTTGTTACCAAAGACTTAAATAGACATTAAAGAAAGTCGTTTAAAGGACTTAACCACCATTTAAGGTTAATGCGAGGAATATGTAGACGGGTTGAAAGAGACGGCTGCGTTGATATAAACATTTACCTACCTAAATATATATAAAAAGTTTTCAAACGTCAACTTAGCTGTTTTTACTGCGCTGCTCTATCCTCTGGCATAGGTATACCTAACAATTCAAGTCCTACCTTTTATTATTGTGAAGTATCCTACTATATATTCGCAAGAAGGTGCTAAAAAGCCTTGAAATCCTTTAGGTAATTAGGTACCTATTTATCTGTTAAAGATGATCCATATCTAGCTGATGCTCGCGATTTCGTCCACGTGGAATAACTTTTGATTCCCAGGGGAACTCCTTAATTTTCCGGGACAAAGCGTAGCCTGTGTAGTAAAGTAGATCAAGATGTTACTCTCCGAGTCCTCAACTATAACTACCCGTGCAAAAAATCACGTCGATGCGTTGCTCTGTTGCGACGTGATTGAAGGACAAACCAACGAACTAATAAACAAACACTTTCGCATCATTTTATTATCTAAACTTAATATTATAAAGAGGAAAGATTTGTATGTTTGTTTGTTTGTAATATTAAAGAGGAAAGATTTATTTGTTTGTTTATTTGTAATGGATAAACTAAAAACTACTCGACCGATTTTCAAAATTCTTTCACCTATAGAAAGCTACTATATCAGCGAGTAACATAGGCTATATTTTTTTTCAAAAAATTAGGATCCCTACGAAAATTGCAATAATAATTAGATTTTTTCAACTTCTCTTACGTTAAACCTCTATTCGTCTATTACTTTTTTTATTATATTAAAATTCTGACTGACTTTTATAGGTATCATATTTGTCAATTGCATGTCATAATAAATACAAGAGTACTTACAAAAAAAATTTTTAACATTTTAATATCTAACTCATAGATTTAGTACTAAATCTATGATCTAACTGTTGTAAGACAGACTGCGAAATGCCTAAAAGCACCAGGTCTCAACTTAGTTGTTAGTTCTAAACATAGTTCCCAGGCGAGAGCAGCGAAAATACGTCGTATTGGAGACTCAAGTGCCAAGCGTTCACAGCGGTTTGCTGAACTTTGAGAACGTATGGTGGAGTTGTTCGTCTCAGTGCCGACTGACCATTATTGGGTATGGACTATTTTGATCAAGTGCTACCCGTGCGAAGCCGGGGCGGACCGCTAGTTATACATAAAATTCAAAGTCCTGACTGATTGACTGACTGACTGACTTATATATCAACGCACAGCCTAAACCGCTAGGGTTAGAGACTTTGAATTTTGACAGTAGCTTCCTTTTGTGACGTAAGCGCTTAATAGGGAAGGATTTTTTAAAATTCGACCCCTAAGGGGGTGAAATAGGGGTTGAAAGTTTCTATGAAAGTCCGTCATTTCTCAAGTTATATCAATGAAACTTGGTATAGGTATGACGTATGAGCTATCGGTAAAAAATAAAGAAATACGGGTTTCACAGTTTTTGAAAATTCTACCCCCGAAGGGGTGAAATAGGGGATGAAAGTTTATATGATAGTCCTTCATTTCTCAAGATATTTCTCAAGTTGTATTTAACGAAACTTGGTATTTTGACTTTAAGTAATAAATAAAGAAGTACGTGTGGCACAGTTTTTTAAAATTACACCCGCAAAGGGGTAAAATAGGGGTTGTAAGTTGGTGCAAAAGGCCGGCGTTTCTCAAGTTAAAGCCATGAAATTTGATATTTGGGCTACCGGTTTAAACATTGATGTAGAATTTAGTATGGGTTTAAATTATGAAATACATAATTCACAGTTTTTATAAATTCTATCCCAAAGGACGTTAAATAAGTCCTTCAATCACGCCTTGTTTGAAGGAATGTTTTTTTCCATGGGTTCTTTTTATCCCGGAAAATTAAGGAATGCCTATGGGAATTAAAAAACTTATGCCACGCGAACGAAGTCGCGGGCATCCGCTAGTTACTGTATATTATATTTTAAGTGCCCTGCATAAGTATATACCTATTACTTATAGTAATTGGGTTGACTTGCATACTTTTTTGTATAACTATAAAACTAGTGATAGATAACTTCGAGTTTTGAATACGTACTGACGCGTATATTAATCACCGATAAGTACTTAAGATATTTCTATACATACTGACCGACATCTCTCCACCCCAAGCGAACTTAGAACGGTAGAATATGCATGATGACAGTAACCAACAATCAATAAAATTATGAATTTATCTAATGAAATAGGATTACGGGATTATAAAAAACGTAAGTATTTATTTTTTTATTTCGAGTGAGATTCCTATTTATTTTGATAAAATAAAACTATAAAATACAGCAATCCGCCATATTGGATAAAACACCAAGAAGCGAATGACGTCACAATTGTTTGTTTTCGAGCTTTGACAATCACACTATTGTTTACTGCGCACTGCACAGAGTGCATTGGTAAAAACAATAGTGACGTCACAAACGACGCCATGACACCGGCGAGCGTTTTGGCGTGAATTTTAAAATTGATATTTCAAATGCCAATTTTATAGACCAAACCTTATTTTTCTTCTGAAATAAGATATTTTTCGAAATAGTAGATACTTACCTACTTCCGAACATAATCTGACCATTTTTCAAAATCAGTCATCATGCCTATTTCAGAAAATCCCTTGAGGGTAGGATTCCTAAAAATTGAAACGCTTATGCCTTAATTCATAACTGAAAGCCAAAATAGGAAAGTCATGTACTAATTTTTATGGATTTAACATAAAACAAAAACTTTCATCGTCTATTAAAAACTCTTGGAGAGGGAGGGGTATAGTATCTTCATTTTTAACTGAAAGCCCTTCTGAAGGTCTCTCTTTAGGGGTGGAAGTAACAAACATCATGGTAATTCTACCCTCAGCGGTTGAGGATTTGCTTTGATAGCTATCAGTCAGTCAGGACAAGTTATTCATACCTACATATTATAAGATTCGGCCATTGGAACACAATGTAATAGGTAGTAAAACAAAGAAGCCCCCAGTTCGTAAACTCACAGTATTGGTACGTGGTACAGTTGATCGTCATTAACGGTGGTTGCCAAGTCGCCAGCGGCTCGGGTGCACGAAAAGACAACGGCTAAAACTTATGCGGACTAGAGGCGTCGGCCAGGGACTTGTAATTACGGCGTGCAAAATTAATGCACAGAAACTTAGATGAAATGAAACCGGAGCATAAAGTTCGCCGTAGCGCACAAGTTAGTTTTCGATGTCGCGCCCCGGCTAACTTGCGAGTAAAGCTCGAATAGTTTCCGTGTTTTTACTAAATTATTTCCTGTAGGTGCTGGGTGAATATTATCTCCTACAAGTTCTAACCTAACTGATACAAAATAATGCTCTTAACATACATAGACATGCTTAGAAAATTATTTTGTTTCAGTTAGGTCTAGGCTAATTTTTTCATAAGCGACCTTGTATAGTCTTTCATGATCCGCATACTTCCTGCTCTCGATTTGTTTGAATTAGTTTAATTAACAAAATGGTGGAATATATCATATAAAAGAAATAAAACATTTTCACTCTAAAACGTGGCGGGCGTGGCCTGATTTAATTAGACAAACCATAGGTAGAGTCGTAGAGAAAACCCAATCGCGGTACCTATGTTCGCTCATAGTATTTTGACTGGTATTTATTTATTTGCTTAGTTACTGTTGTGTAAAACGTTACTCTATTCAGAATTTTAGATCGTAACATTATTATCTACCTAAAACAGCAGGTTATGAAGTAGGTAGTTATAATATGATATGTGGAGAAAATTAGAGGAAAAGAAGTAAAAGCGCATATTTGTGTCGCTATTTGTGTACTCGTAACAATAAAGTATAAGTTGGCTCCGAGCCAGAAGTATTCAATCGGATCTCATACCTACTCAGAAACGTGACTGCTACGGAATTATCATTTTACTGGCTGCATGTAGGTAGGTGCTACTTGGGTATATATGAACTATTTCATAAATTAAAATGTACATAGGTAGGTATATGTTTACTAGGCACTATGGTATACTTTTCTAATAAACTATTTGATTTGAGAGTTTATACACGTATAAAATATAAGATGTCTAACCTTGGTAGAGAAGCCTCTATCACAGACGGTGCATTTGAATGGACGTTCCTTGGTGTGGCTCCGGTAGTGGATTTCCAGTGCTGAATTGCAGGCAAATGTCTTGTAGCAGATGGTACACGTGGTGTTCCCGCGCACTGCGTACAAACAAATCGACTGTTCATTGCCACTATTAAACTCCGAACACAAATAAGTATCATCAATGTTTAGGTTAATTCCAGGAAATCGTTATTTTTAAATTTAGAATACAGCGCCCGGTAGGTATTGGGGGTATTATTGTATGATAGAGTATTAGGATAGCATGAAGGATTAGGCGGACGACCGGGGCGGACGAATAAGTAAAGAGCCCGCTTTCGCATACCTGCGGGAGGAAAGGCAAGTCCGAGCGGGCTGAAGGGCGATCCACCGAGAGCGCCGAGCGCGGCGAGGGGCGTCGGGGGCGACGGCAGCGGCGAGTGGAGCGGCAGTCGCGGCGGCGTGGACAGCGCCGACGGCGACGGCGACGGTGATGGCGGCGACGCCCGTGCACTCCGCCCGCTCTCCGAACCTGTCGCCGATGGGAGGGAAGCCGTTGTGGTGATGGTTTTTACTTCAAATTCGGACGCCGAGGCGCAGACGGAGAGCGGTGAAGTTCGACGATCTTTAATATCTGGTTCGTCGTCGAACTCCCGAGTGGCGGGCTCGCGCTCGTCTCGCCCGCTCTCGTCGTCGGTTCCGCGGGAGTCCGCCCTTCGGTCGCCGGGAGTGGAAGGAGTGGGAAAGGTTGGAGGCGGGATGGGACGGTAAGAATTATATTCAGTTATGTCTGAACCGGTTAAAGACTGACAGTTGCTTAATTCCGCATCGCGAACTTGATCTAAATACACATTGCATCTTTCACCTGTGTGAAGACGAATATGTTGGTGCAACATGGTAGGGTCCGAAAATTTCTTGTGACACACGGGACACTGATGTAATAATTGTGAAGGAGGCTTTATACGATGCACGCCCATATGAGTTTTCAAATTCCCTTTAGTAGTAAAAGCACGGCCGCACAATTTGCATCGAAAAGGTCTTTCACCAGTGTGAGTTCGATAATGCATCTGTAAAGCACTTTTACAAGACAAAACGCGATGGCAAACAATACATTCGTTCGGATCAGATACTTTGTTATCAATGTTATCTACTAATTGTTGTAATTTTGAAGTTTCTGATGTTTTTGTAATTTCAATAAGGCTTTCCCAAGAGTTATCGTTGCTACCTGGTCGCGGCAAAATTGCGTTATAAAACAAAGGGTCACGAGTGAGATCACTGTCCATTGTACTATTAGGATAGTTGTGAAATGGGGTAAGGCTACCTGAAGAAACACTGCTGGGTGGAGAGTGTGGAAACAGTGGGAATGAAGGGAAAGTACGAAGTCCCGTTGCTATTGAAATTGGTCCAGATATCGATGAGGTCTTACTTGAGAGATTTTCCGGTTGATCTGGATCGAGCTTCACGTGTGGACTATCTCTGCCGATTTGATCTTCATTGCTGTATTTGGAATCCATGCTGCAGTCGTCATACGGGGATGTTGATGGGTATCGATCTTGTTCTGCATCATGCCCTAGGTCATTGTCTTCAATTTCTCGCTTAGGTGATATACGATCAGTCTCTTCAAAGCTAGAATCTCGTTGACTCTCTTCGTCTTGTGGTTCAGATTTAAAAATATTAGATGCGGGTCGAGGAGGACTCGGTGCGGAAGGTTTGCTGAGATCAGCTGGTGCGTCTTGTTCTTCTCGCATAGCAAAAAGAGGGTGATGTGAAAGTGGCTTATCACCCAGAGGGCGCGGAGGCAGTAAATCGTGATGAGGTGGCCTGTATAGTGGCAAGGTTGGCGGAAAAGGAGCTGGTGCCCCCGGAGGGAACTGAAGTGGATGCGGTGGCATTCCAGGAATCGGTCCCGGTGATAATTGTGCTAATAATGGTGGGTGGTATTTATCCAAATGTTCCGGAACAGGATTAGGGTTCATCTTGACGTGTGGGAATTTTGAAGTATGCCTTTGGAAATGAACTTTTAAATTCCCTTTTGTTGTGAATCGAGAGCCACAAACGTTACATTTAAACGGTCTTTCCCCTGTATGAGAACGGATGTGAATTTGAAGTGCAGAGTCGCTGCCAAATACTTTTCCACAGTATCTGCAGCGATGCTTGAAGAAAGGCTCGTTACGGCCACCACTTTTTCCATCATAAGGTGACATTTTTCCAGATTTTCGAAAAGCTAATTCATCGGCAAGATTATTTGCTAAAAGACCCTGTGATGCATTGTCGAGCACTTCCTGTGCCCGCTTTTGAAGCATTTCAAGCGTATTTGGTTCATTTAGGGACGGCGGAGGATCATTGTTCGTTATAATTGAAGATGCTAATGATGAAGAAATGGAACTATAGGGTGGGTGGGACATCATAGGTGGCGATGAGGTTGGAATTTTAGGAATAGAAATCGGCTCTGTTTTAGGTGTAAGATGTGCGTGGGTCGACGGCAAACTTTGGCTAGTAGGAGGAGAGGGTACAATAGGAGATGGCTCCCGTGGCGGACGCGGCGGCGACGGTGATCGAGCCGGCGTTGACGGTGCGTTGTGGTCCGGTTCACTTGGCGGTGGGCTTTGGTGATCGTCTTCTTTCCGTCGCGTTAACGATAACTGATTTTGAAGTTGACGTATTAACTGCAGTTGGAATACTTGTTGTGATTGTAGGGTGTATAGCGTATTGTGCAACACCTGTAGTTCTTGTATGGCAGCTTCGTTGTTAGCATTATTTGCCATCGCTGTAGCAGCGAATTGGGCAACAGCTACTCTTGTATTTTGAAGAGCCTCAAGGGTTACGTGTCCTGCCAAAGGAAAAGGTAGGCCTACGGGTGGTACGTCGGCTTCTGGTATTTCACCTTCGCCATCCTCGAGACTATTATTATTTTCTGCATCTTGTCGATGCCTCCTGACTTGCTCTAAGCGCTTATTAGGGCCATCCATTTCCTCATCTCCCGATACTACCATATCCTCAGGATCGGAGTGCATCCTTTCTTCACCCATTTGCATTGCTTTTTCATCACAAAGTCGCTTATGATATAAGAAATCGTGAAGATTTTCAAATTGTTCCTGGCATCGTGGACACATATGTGCCTCTGAGCGATCTCTTGCTTCATCTGGCAAGACATTATTAATATCGTCCTCCGAGCAGGATCCCGTGGAGCTTTCACCTGAAACAAAATAAAGGTTTGTTAATTATAATCATTCTGAAACTGTGAAACCTTCTTCAAAATGTGTTATCATGAGTGAGTGATAAAATTGTAACAAGATAGGTAGGTATTGCAGTCTTTTACGACTCAACTTATTCGGTACTTATTTGGTAGCTACGTAGCTATGAAAAATATGTCTCATACAAAATAGCTATTTAAATGAATACCGAGAAGTAATAATGTGAAGTACCTATAATTGTCTTCAAACAACCATAATAATATTTTTTTAAAACAGGTAAATCTACTCAACGCTAGATGGCGCTACTAATCATGTCTTTATCAAAGGTCCTAACAATAGTAGGAAAGGAAACATTGTGCAACCGAAATACGTTATTATGCTATTAAAAATAATTAATATATTATTACTCATAAAAACATACCTACCTAACTGTTATAAGAATATCTAAGTTTATTATATTTTAATAAGTTCCATTTAGAATGAAGTTAAAATCTAATGAGAACTAAGAAAGAAGACCAGATCTTTAAAAATACTAGCTGAGAATGTTTAAAATACTTATAACTTAGCTTCTTAATATTTCCAGAACTGAATACCTAGGTAGGTATACCTGCTAGGCCTACCTAAAAACCTGCCTACTACCAGCCACCGTACCTACCTACTAGTAACACCTTCAAATCAAGAGTGAATAGGCATCTTCTAGGCAAGCGCGCTCCACCTTAGGCTGCATCACCACTTGCAAGCAAGTTTGATTGCAGCCAAGCGCTAGCCTATAACATGTTGTGCCGACCACACATAGCGTGCGGAAAGTTAAAAAAGAAGAAGAATAACTTAGTAACTTAGTACTAAATACCTAACTAAAATCTTGTAACTATTTATGATTTTTATAATTTTGTTATATTTTGTAAAAAAGTCACAATATGGCGGTTACTCACTCCCATTCTATAGTTGGATTCAATGGAGTATAGCCAAAGTAATTACCTATAGCAAATTGAAGTAGTTTAGATAAGTTATTACCATAATATTGACATTGTTATGGGCATCACATCACACGAGTTAGGTAAACAAATCAAAGCTTTTTAGTTTTTAAGCATATAGGTAAGGTAGGTTTTTAAGTAAATATTGGGTGCAGTCTTGTCAGTCATACCGACTCATTATGGATTGTACCTATCTTAACGTCGACTTGATACCTGTGGCATAATTAGTCAAATGAAGTAAAAGATACGCCAACTATTTCTTGGTTAGTGTGGTAGGTCATAAGTGGTATAAACATTTCTAATGCTAACTTACATAAGAAGCAACATCAAGTCTAATTCATACTAATAAAAATATAAATGCGGACGTGTGTCTATCTGTTTGTCTTTTACCTTCTTAGGTTAAACCGATATTGACGAAATTTGGTAAACTGGTTGCACGATGCAACTTGCAACTTTGGGACTACTTAGTTTTTATCCAGGAAAATCAAAGAGAAAGCTTGGAAAACTCATATTATTTGAAGACACTGATCACTTTTAGGGTATGTTCCGAAATACACTGCGAGCACTGTAAGGTGTCTGACGTCACACCGTAGTAGACTGTATACTGCGAAACCGTTCCTCTACAGTTAGCTATACTGGTCACTGTTTAAAACGGAACGCAGTCAGCACTGAGAGCACCTTACCTCGAAAACGCCATACACGATTTATGACGTCATACATTTCCTTAGGATTCTGCGGCAGTATGCTGTCAATCCAGAACGGAACGAATTTCTCCCCAGTAAGAGCACTGAACAGTGCTCTCAGTGTATATCGGAACATACCCTTAGTTGTCTGTGTAAATTACGTATTACATACTTAACTATATAAATACAAATCTAGGTACGTCATTAGGTAGGGATTCGACATTAAAATAACTAAGAATAGGACGGAAAATGACCTTTAAGTGTCTATTGGTTACTGTTTAGGTACAAGGATGTGGATAACGATTTAAATTTGATAAGGAAATGCATAACGATTTTAGAGCATTATTAAGACTAATTTTGTATAATTAGGGTACTCTTTTGTAGTGTCCTTAAGAAGTATTACCTAACTATTTAGTACAAAATCCATAGAAAATATAGGTATCTACCAAAAGAAATTATTCAAAAATATTATTGATGAATCAACATTCTATATTTACAGCCACAGGTCACAACGCACAGTACGTATTATATACCTAGGTCCTAGGTACAAAACAATATGTATGTACCTACTCATTAAGTCATATCTGATTTCTATGTACTTATTCTTATTTCTCATACTCACAACTGAGATAACTAGAAATGCGAAAAGTGCAACGAATAGGTAACGTTAAGTCACGAAAGTCATGTAGGTAACACATATAAACCTTTTATTCGGATTACCTATCACGTGTAAATGTAGAGCTTTCTTCAGTAGGATCTAAGGAATCGTCTTCGTACTTAAACACATACTAACACATATATTTTTATAAACTGCACTTTAACAGAAGGCATTGGCGTGCATAGGGTTTGAATCTAGGGTCATCATTAGGTAGGTAGGTTTTACGGAGCTAAAACAAGCACTGAGCTTTTTTAACTCTGTCTTGCGCGTTATTGTGGGTAGGTCTATTTACTCAGTTAGGTAGGTATATGCTTTTTAAAACTTCCCGATCGTCTTTAGGTAAGTACTTACTTAAAGATTGCTTTTAAAATTTTCTAGCTTATATACCTAAGCTAGAAAATTGTAGTTATAGTTTTTATAAACTACTACTACTAAGTAGGTACTATTTTCTTTTAAAAAACGGATTTTGTTGAATTTCATGCATGTTTTTTAATTTTATGACGTCTGGGATCTAAAATCGCCTTTTTCTATAGAAAATTGGGATGAATTTAAATAAGGAAAAACAAATATTGTACCTATAGGTAGGTTAGTAAGTATGTACTAGGAAAATAATCACTAACTTTATTTTCAGTTAAGTAAATACTAATAATACCTACTTCAGTTCTACAGAAAGGTGGAAAACCACAAAGAAAAGCTATGTAGGTATTTGAGAGATTGAACTCCTTGTCTTTTGAAAAAAGCATTAATTCATCCTACAGAAAACGGGTTTATTTGACTCGTAGGTACATGGAAACCATGGGACGAGAGAATAGGATTGGGTATAAACTGCTGACACAATAAGTGGCAGAAGTTAAAAAAGGCTTACTTAAATGTATGAAAGCTATTGATGGATTAGTTTAAAAGAAAAATATTCATGTTATTTATAGCATGAAATCAATATCGCTTATTGATTACGCCATGGGCGGCCATCTATATGACCACACTCGGATAGCGTAACTAATTTAGTAAATACTAAATACCATTTACAGCACGCAGTCGGACATGCAAAAAAGTAGTATCTAGTCTTATGTAAATCACTGGTAAGTAAATACATCGGACTCGATTTTTTTTTCACCTTATTTATAATCTTGCATTTACAAATTAGTATTTTCTAGCGCATAGCTCGTATGCTTATATTATGATGAAGCGAGGACGCAATTAAACCTTAATAAGGCATTTGTGTATATATTGATTATGAAATTTTATCTATTTAGGTTGTTTAAATATATAAAAGGAAAAGACTGACTGACTAATCTATCAATGCACAGCTCAAACTACTGGACGGATCGGGCTGAAATTTGGCATACAAATAGCTTAGGGATCCGCAAGGAAAGGATTTTTGAAAATTCAACCCCTAGGAGGTAAAATAGGGCTTTGAAATATTGTATAAAAATCGAACCTGAGGTGCCATTGAAAATATAGAGATTAAGTGATAAGTACCTACTTAAGTGATAGAGCAGGAAATATTTTGGATTTGCAATGAAGAGGCTCCAAGCTCTTCGTTTTTATCCTACAGCCGAAGAGAAAAGCAACATTGAATTGCCATCTTCTGCAAAACAACATCATCACATACCTGTATTTGCGAATGTGTTTGCAGCCAAGCTCAGGACTTTAATATATATTTTATATCAGGATATTTTGGAAGAAACTCATCGGGAAAGCTCTTCAAATTGTTTAATAAAGATGTCTCTGCTATGTTCAAAGTTTTCCATAGTGTTGTTTTGTTTACGATTTTTCAATGCAAACTTTGTTTAAATTAAGTTTATTGGATAAAGCCCTCTAATTAACAAAGGGTTGATTAAAGTCCTCATATTTCATAGGTCATATGTAACTACTTAATAAGGTTCTTGATCATAACAAGAAATAGCATTATACGGTATAGGTAAGTGAGCGTAAAGGTAAGTTACCATACATTGTAGTATAAAAGTTATACCGACTCTGTTGAGGTATGTCAAAGTATTTCTTCGCTATCTTCATCATTATGTAAACGTTTTTAGGGTTCCGTAGCCAAATTTGGCAAAAACGGAACCCTTATAGATTCGTCATGTCTGTCTGTCTGTCTGTCTGTCTGTCTGTCTGTCTGTCTGTCTGTCTGTCTGTCTGTCTGTCTGTCTGTCTGTCCGTCCGTATGTCACAGCCACTTTTTTCCGAAACTATAAGAGCTATACTGTTGAAACTTGGTAAGTAGATATATTCTGTAAACCGCATTAAGATTTTCTTACAAAAATAGAAAAAAAAACAATAAATTTTGGGGGTTCCCCATACTTAGAACTGAAACTCAAAAATTTTTTTTTCATCTAACCCATAGGTGTGGGATGGATATTCTATGGATAGGTCTTCAAAAATGATATTGAGGTTTGTAATATCATTTTTTTCTAAACTGATTAGTTTGCGCGAGAGACACTTCCAAAGTGGTAAAATGTGTGCCCCCCCCCCCCCCCCCCCGTAACTTATAAAATAAGAGAATGATAAAACTAAAAAAAATATATGTTGTACATTACCATGCAAACTTCCACCGAAAATTGGTTTGAACGAGATCTAGTAAGTAGTTTTTTTTAATACGTCATAAATCGTAAACCGCAATTTACCTTTCATTCAATAAACTCAAATATTTAAAAAAAAAACATTTAATTTAAAACTTACTACAGGTTTGTACGGAACCCTCGGTGCGCGAGTCCGACTCGCACTTGGCCGGTTTTTTTCATTCTAGGTTGTCAGCGATAAGTATTTTTGGAAAAAAGTAAATTGCGATATTTATAAGCCAAACGTGGTTGTGTTATGGTGACGATGGAAAGGCATGTCAATAATTAACACATGACCGCGACCACAGAATAAGCCCGCCTTCGATGCATCATGCAGTTTAATCGGATAATATTTCACATATTTATTACTTGCGAGTCTTTATTTCAATGCGGATGTGGATTTTGACAGTCTATAAGATATAGTGTGCATCAGAGTAAGTGTGCATCAGATCCATGCTCCGAGGGTTCCGTACCATGGAAGCGAACGTTAAACCCTTCGACGTCGAATATATAGGTAGATACTGAGGTATCTACATTCGACAGGCTCAAAAGCAAATCCCTTATGTTTGAAATCGTATTACTACTTAAGTCTAGTCGGATGCTTACAAAATCAGTAAGAATCCGATGATGCTTACTGATTTTGTAAACACTTTCTTATCCAGGGTTCCTCATAAACCATTTTGGTACAGAACCTAAAAAAACATATAAGAATCAATTATTTGATACTCATTATTAAAAATAATTTTATCTACTTGAGCTTATTCGCTATTAGGGTACTTATTTTTTCTATTTTTTTTTCTTATTTCGTAGACAGGGTGTGCACAATATATTGTGACTTTATCTGCAATTTTTTCTCTACTTGTACCTATGTCCAATATTCTAACGTCTGTCTGCTCTTACCTCGATTAATTAGGTACTAACTAAGAAAGATTTTACCTAGTGTCCTTAGGACGAATTTGGATATCAATAACAATCTATCAACTGAATTATTATATTCAAGATAATTTTATTCATAGTCAAGAATTATTTTATAGCCTTTTTGGACAAATAACAGCAGTGGTGGCAGCAACTTATCGCTGATTTCAAATGGATTGATATTATTAAATATTATCGATTTCGGACGTAATAGGTAGGTATATAGGTTGTTATTCATCTCGACCTAAAATACTTTAATAATGGATCTGATCTAAGTACAGTCAAAACCTCTTACAACGACATCATTTATAATGACATTATTGGTTATAATGACCGAAAATTAGTGCCGATTTCGATGTTGCTTATAGAATTAACATCGGTTATTAAAACGAACTGGCTATTGCGACTTATTATAGTGGTCCCTTCGATGTTGTTATAACAGATTTCTACTGTACTTACCTATTGTACATATACGTTAATAGACGTTTTTTACGTTCATTAGGAGCTGCATCTGTATTTTAAGTTTTAGCATAATCATTGTCAAAAAAAGTTGCATCTCATCATATAGGTAAGTCAGAGTTCAACATCTGTCAATGCTGTTAGGGTCGTTGCTAGAGCGTTGGACAAAGAAAGAATGAAGCCCGCAGGACTGACTAAATGATCTTATATAGTAGAATTATTTACATAGGTATACGTATCTACCAAATCTTTTTGTAGGTAGATATATTAATTAAAGGGTCACATAATGGTAAAGAATATAAATGGTTGAATTGAATTTCTTCCTCTAAGAAATATATTGACATAGGTACTAACTTACCAACTACCTACTGAAAATTTCAGGCGCTCCATTCTAATGAAATAATAATTATTTCATTGATTTCGACCAACAAAGCTTTAACTAAACCATTATACTTATTTAAATTTAAATAGACAGTCGATTTACATAGTAGATATCTTATATGTTACACGTCGGTATATATTAAAAATTCATTCTACCTATTAGTATTTAGTATATTACATTCAATGTAAGTGAAATCAATTTAACCTTTGGTATTGGGACATCACTAATCGTCTATTGTTATAATTCATATGTAAAATATACCTACCTAGTAAGATATAAGGTAATTTATATGTATATTTATTTATATAAGTATCTATACCTGAATAAGTTTTCTCATTATTTCAAGTAGGTAGCTCTACGTGCTTGCAAAAGCTCAATTACAGGAAGCTTTTATGTCCCTTAGGTAACGTACTCTACAATATAATATTTAAAAGTCATTGCAAGCAAAGCAAACAAACAACAAGCATTTAAAAGCAAACTTTTGTGGATCTAAGTAATACCTAGGCGTAGGTAGGTAGTTAGGTACGTAGGTACACATGTAGGGGGCCTACTGAGTTAGCGATATATTAATCAATCAATCAAATAATATTATATATTATTATTTATTATTATTAAGTATTATTATTATAAATGCTAAAGTTTGGATGGATGGATGTATGGATGGATGTTTGTTACTCAATCACGCCCCAACGGCTGAACGGATCTAGCTGAAATTTGGCACAGAGATAGATTATAGTCTGGAATAGCACATAGGCTACTTTTTATCCCGGAAAATTAAGGAGTTCCCGCGGGAACCAAAAAAAAACCTCAAGCAACGCACGAAATCGCGGGCATTCGCTAGTTACTATATATAAAAAAAAAATAATAGGTCAAACAAAATACTCGGGTGTTTTGAATGCCTTAAAATGAAAAGTATATTTTTAGTAAGTTCGTTACAAATCATTGCATCACCTCTTATATTATGAACTATCATATTTTAATTTGCAAATTTATACGTCTTTGAGACCGCTAGTTATAAAATATTTATTATTAGAATTTGTGGTAAAATATGGGAATCATCTATGTTTTTGAATTCATAGATATTATGGATGTCATTTTAAAAACTTGTAATATTATTTTTATCAGCTATTTATTATGTGACCAGCTTCATAAATATTATTATAAGCAGACATCATCGTGCTCGGAAGTCATTAACGTCTCCCCTCTCCGAGCATTTCATAATAATATTAAACGTATTTCTTCTTATTAAAAAGTTCACGCGTGTAAGCATAAATTTGCTTATCACTTATTGATTTTCCAACTTTCACCATAAAAATTTTAATGCCATAGGCCATAGCTCTATCTTTATATGATACACAACAACGTTCGGTTGACGCATTTTAAAGTGAAATTTCAAAAATAAACGACTCAACGAAGATGCCCTTCTAACGCATCGGTCGGAAATCGGAATGTTTACATCAAAATGCAAGCGAAAAGTGAGCACCTACACAAAACATTCATAATAATCCCGGATAATCTTGCGGTAAGGGCTTAAATGTCTCATTTGTAGCGAGATACCGGTGCGGTTAATACTTAGTTTGTAAGAAGGAGGATTAGAGGTGTCTGTTTGTCGCAATTTGGCTTTGAGCTTTGTGTTTGTAAACGCGACGCGGCGCGCTCAAAGACGGCTCGGTCCGCCGCCCCATCCATGCCCGACCGCCGACGCGCGTCTTACGCAGAAATACACAAAAACGCTATTGCGTCCATTCTCGGCGAACGGGCCGGCTCGGCGGATTCAATGTCAGAGATTATACGTATTTTTGAAGCGTTTATTAAGTTTATTTTTAAAAATTAACAAGGGACATAAATGGCCTTACTTATCCTGAACGGATTTGGATGCAATTTGGCACAGAGCTAGATTAGGTATAGTCTGGAATAGCACAAAGGCTACTTTTTATACTGGAAAATTAAATATTTCCCGCAGTAAACAAAACACCTCAATTCAGGCAGACGAAGTCGCGGGCATGAGCTAGTATCTAGGTATACCTATATATAAATTAAAATTCATTAAGTACCGTGAACCATGCGCCAGTCTCGCAAAAACTCGTAAATGGCTGGACCAATTTTGATGATTTTTATTGCGGCTATAGTTTCGGAATTAATCTCAGTAGGTACCTATACTTGTGTATGGAGCTGTAACTTTTAAAAGGTATCAATGCCTTATTACTATATTACAAACTGTCCACTAGAGCGGGTCATAGGTAGGTCGCCATATATCTATTGTTTGTCGATTTCACTAAGTACCTAACTATAATTAACATACAAATTTGTGCGCATTGAAATTTGAATTAAATGGTATAATTAATACACTTACAATAATTTAATATAAAAAAAATTCTTTTTAAACAACCGACTTCAAACTCCCGCGCCAACTTTACAACAACAAGCACACGCTATACAAAGTACTTATTTTACTGTTGATATTTTAAAAACTGCTCGACCGATTTCGATAAAATTTATATGGGACCACATGGGAAGTAATGCCCTTTCAAATAAAAAAAGAATCATCCAAATCGGTCCACCCAGTCAAAAGTTCTGAGGTAACAAACATAAAAAAAAAAAAAAAACGAATTGAGAACCTCCTCCTTTTTTTGAAGTCGGTTGAAAAATCATATTATTGGCACATACTTTAGCTATCATTATTCATCATTCAGGGTAAATGGACGCCAGTAAGTACGAGTATACCTATAGGTACCTACTTCGGTAGATATTTCATTTTAAAACAAAACTAGATGATGCCCGCGACTTCGTTCGAGTGGATGGAGGTTTTTGGTTCCGTTTTCCGAGATAAAAACTAGCCTGTGTTATTCCAGACTATAATCTATCTCTGTGCCAAATTTCATCTAGATCCGTTCAGCCGTTCGGACGTGATTGAGCACTTAGCAAACATCCATCCATCCAAACTTTCCCATTTATAATATTAAGTATACTTAGTATAGATAAAACCGGTTTCAGATCTAGTTCTCATTTTATTGAGACAAACGGACCTAATAATTATTTTATGTCTTAAGTACGTGTCTATAATTTCATTGACTGAATACCTAATAAAAACGCATAAAACCGTATGAAAATATTTTAATCAAAGTAACGTATGCGGTATGAATATATTTTAGTCAAAGTTTCCAAATAAATTCATTATCTAGGTAGGTAGGTACTACGTCATTTAAGGGTATACGGACAGAAAGTCACATAATTTTTTTATTTTGGCAAACTTTTCCAAGACTTACGCTGAAGCATGTATGACGTTTCTTATACACTCGCAGATAGGATAATTCATAATCTACTACTTACAGGGATTGTTTTCTTTTTCAATTTTCAAACTTTTCTTTCTAAGTCATATCTTAGGAGCAAAGCCCACAACATTAGCATCGTTAGCATTTTAAAGTTTATTTGTAGGTAGGTACTAATAAAAATGGTAAAATACCAACTTAGGTAGGTATCATTTTCTTAATAAGGCCACCTATTGTACAGCTTCTTCCCTGTGTGTGTATGTCCTTCTGTTTTGTATACCTATAGTTTGGTGTACAATAAAGTGTATTTTCATTTCATTTCATTTTTTTAAATAATATTTTGACTAACTTTATTGTAGTATTCCTTTAATAAAAAAAAACATTAATTTAAAAAAATCATTCGATCAGGCTTTATTGTGTGACAATACAGAACAAATTTTAAGCGTTGGCTGATACCAAAGCTCAATTTAGCGTGGTGAGGACCTCTACCTGATAGCCCTAAATATACCCAGGGTGGGTTTGCTGTATTGTTATGTATGCTATAATATTATGTAGGTGTTACATTTTCACTTGTCAGGTGATGCTGGCTGGTGCGCATGAAGTCATATGCAAAAGCATGTATCTAAAAATAAGACAATTTTTATCAATAGTTAATAGATAAAACCTTTTCCCAATAATTTTTAGAGCGGTCGTAAAACAGCGTAGCGGTTAGATTAATAAAATTTGACAGCCTGTCATTCTACTAATATATAGCCACTTAAAGCTCTTATGAATATAGTAGGTAGGTATATAATATTAATATGTGTTGCTTATTCAATAAAAATAATATAAAATCTGCGCTCTATTTCCATAAAAATTAAGCTTAAATTTGATTATTTTGTATCGTTTCAGAGTCATAGATATTTGAAATTAATGTTAAGTAAATATGAGGTATTTACGACGTGATCTTTATTATTTACCTACTGCCTATAATTCCTGCTTTTTATTTCAACATGAACTTATATAATCTATTATTATATAAATTATATAGTAGTAGTAGTTTTAGTAGTAGTATAAGTAGGTATTATTTAAGATATACCTATCTACTTGAAAACAATAATTTAATAACAGAATATAGATGCCTTTTAATTCACCCTTACCTCCCCTCCCCTTAAACTACCCATAACCTAACATTTAGAATTAGCTTTTAAGTAAATAATATTATTACTTACTACATAATAAGCTATAACTCATTTGTATTTTATCAAATAGGTATCTCGTACGACAAATTAAAGCCCTATTGGAGCCCTATGTCAAAACTTTTTCAGTTAAATCAAATCAAATCAATCAAATCAAATAAATATTATAAATGCGAAAGTTTGGATGGATGGATGTAAGGATGTATGGATGGATGTTTGTTACTCAATCATGCCCCAAAAGCTTAACGGATCTGGATGAAATTTTGCACAGAGATATACCTATTATAGTCTGGAATAACACACAGGCTAATTTTTATCCCGGAAAATTAAAGGGTTCCCGCAGGAACCAAAAAACCTCAATCCACGCGGACGAAGTCGCGGGCATTAGCTAGTGCAGTATAATTACTAATAAACCTCATTTTAAATATGTGTAGGTAGGGACTACGGAGAGATCTCGAAGTTGGTTAATCGTCACTTTTGAAGGTTAAAAATATATCAGCATACACATAAATAAATAACTAATTAATGGTTAAGAATTCCAACGCTGAGTGCACTCTTGTGTTCATTACCATGCAGTCAATATAAAAAATGTATAAATGTTCTATTAACATTATTGATTTCACTTATAACGTCTGTTTAACTATTTATCTCAATGAAATAATTTCTATCGCTACTTTTATGAGATACCTAGGCACTTAAATATATTAAAAAACATGTGTTTGTATGATTTTAGACGTAATGCAAAAAAACGCTGCACTATGAATTAAATTTACGTAGGTATCATAATTACAATTTGCACCAGTGGTTCCATTCATAGTTAATATCACCTGGAAACACCAATTAAAAACAAAATAAAAATGCTACTTAATATACTTAGAATTGTTTTATGACTTAGTTCTAAAACACTACAACACTATCTCTAAGTCTATTTTACTTGTGGACTCTATATTGAAGTAGACTAATTAGTAGGTAGGTAGTAGATAAGAGCAGTGTGAAAAAAATCACGGCTGAGCTGTAACTACCTACAGGCTATGTCTAATTTCTACCTATCTGCCAGATATTGGGATACCTATTGTGTTTTTGTAACTATCAAATTTAAAAAAATCTATAAATACCTAGCTGTTAAAAAAATTATTGTTATTTTTAATTTAATATTTATCGAAATGCTGAGACAATGTTTTTCTATTGTCATTAATTGTCACACAATAATAATTAGGTAAGTATATGTTGTTTCAATTACCACATTCGAATGACTCTACGTTTCGCATTAAAATACTTTTGTAGGTTTCTTACCAATTTTATCAACAAATTCTTAATGTTTGCTTGAAGTTTGTTTTCAAGAACCATCTTTGTAATTCATCGATTTCAATTAAATATTGTTAGTAGATATTTATATTAGATATTATTATTTTTTTAACTTAAAATTTTACAAATTTTAAAAGTTACAAAGAATTAATCTCTCCGACTGATGTAGAGCCAACTTAAAGTGTTAATCATTAATATTATAATGATTAAGTAGGTATATGAAAACCAGAAAACCTTACCAAACTGATAATAAGGGGTTTTTATAAAACAAACTCTTACCCATTTCTTGTTATTTTGCATCAGGCAAAATATTTCAAACTTTCGGAATGGTTCACAAATAAATCTTATTACATCCCTAATGGTAAACTCACTACACCTACCTACCGCCGCACATTTTCCTCCTAAAGCTCAGACGGTTCGAGTCGTATCACTGCACTGTTTACTCACCGAGAGCGAAATGTATAGCTCACTTTTGTATGCCAAAATAACGCTAACTGAATCATTCCCGTCGCGATTTTCGTAAGCGAGCGAGCGTAGCGAACGAATATCTACACGATCGGTGAGTTTTCCTAAGTTTTCACAATTTTCGTCGTGTGATGTGATGTGGAAGGTAGTCGTGTCGAGAAGCTGAGGTAGAGGGTAAGTACCGATGGAGACGCGTCGGACGCAGGCGGGCTTGACTCGCGGCATGGTGAGTCGCAGCGGAGCGGCACTGGGGGTCAGAGCCGGCGCATGGCAGGGCTGGGGCGGCGTCGCGGCGGCCTGGCGCTCGGGCGGCGGGTCACTCGCGCGGAGCCGCACTCGGCTCGGTCGGCGTGCGGAATCGGAGTGTGAGCGATCGCGCGGTGCGGCCGGGCGCACCTCTCGCCATCTGAAGCGGGACTGAGCGCGAGGCGGCGGCGGGCGGCGCGCGGGTGTCGCGCGCGCGCACCAGGTATACGGTTATGACAGGGAGGCGGGGCCGCGCCCGGCTCATAAATCAAACTTCGCCCATTCGCACGCGCCGCACTCCACTCCCTCCTCCATATTCCATATTCGGGGCGGGGCATATTTTCATAATCATAACGCCTCATATTCATAAGTGACATGTGTCCGAGGCCGGCGCGAGGCGCAGTGGGCGGCGCCGACGCCCGCTAGATGGCGGTGGCCGCGCGCCCCACGAAGCCTCCCACATTCGCTAATTGAAACTACACTTTGTAAGTTATAATCCTTTGTTTGTCAATAATTATTGCTATATTGGTTTCACGATCTTAACAATTTCTGTTGTTGTACCTACATAATAATATTTGCATGACTTTAGTCTAACTTTAAATTGCATGAATCTATTTATAAATTAATTAATTTTTTACTTGTTTTAATTATTTACGAAGGGATTGTCATTTTTACTTTGGGTACGTACCTAGTACTTAATATTAAGTACCGATTTATGATGAAAAATATTTTATGATTTTTAATTTTTATTCTGTTGGGTAGGCTACGGCTATAAAATTTCAAGCTTATCAAGATTGTGTTTCCCGTTGGTAGGTTGGAAGATTATACCTAGGTATAGCATACGAACGACCAAAAATCTAATTAAGTCATAAGCTACCTAGTATAAACGAAAAACACGTTCAATAATAAAATGTACCTACTTAAGTATTTGATTCATTGCCGAATTCTCTCAATCCTATTTTCCTGACTCATCATACATATAGCTCGATAATAAAAAGAGCTGTAACGAATCCCTCGACATTGACATCCGTAACTAGATGCATTCGAGCTACCGAATTATTTTTTTAAAACTTCGCGTCCATTATCAAAAAGCGGAGGTCGGGAGTCGTTTTGAAAGCTTTGTGTGTTTAAATTAAATAGGAGCAAGGTCGTAGCCAGGGGGGTACTAAGTACTAACCCTTCTATTTTATTGATAGGTATAAAATAATAAATTTTAATTTTATTGAATTTAATGAACGTTGGTACCTGTAGGTAGGTACTTGCACTTGGGTAGCCAGTTCATTAGGTTCATTATCTACACATAAATTAGACAGGTACCTATAGGATCCTATAGTTAAGTAGGTAGGTACTAACCTGCATAAATTCTTTATAGTTATAGGTAGGTATACCTAAACAGTAGGTATAACTGAATAGGTAGATCTTAATAAAGCCCAGGATAACCAGGATAGGTCCCTGCAGGTTCCTCCACTAAAACACCTACTTTTTTGTTCTAGGCAATAAGTACTCGTTTGTACAGTTCCCAACCAAAATAAAAAAATTGGCTTTTATTTAAAATAGTTAAGTAGATGATATTTTATAAACCGTTGTTTGATAAAGTTTTTATCCATCATAATATATGCCTACCTACTTAACCCCCCCCATTAATTTTCTAGCTACGTCCCCGATTATAGTGATGCACCTATAATATGCGTATCTATCTATCTACCTGCCGATGTAATAGATAGGTAGACATGGTGCGAAGATTGAAGTCGGGCCTGATATGAATGTGATCGATAATTTAGAGGATTTTGCCAGTCACTGCGTCCTGTTCGATGTGGCCAGCCGCCGGTAGACTCCCTGGCGATATCTACTTAGTCCGCTCCCTAAGCTTTTTTTTAATTAGATGTGTTAATTTTTTCAATTATACGTAGTTTCACTGTTGATATTTAGATGGGAATATATTATGTACCTACCTACCTATAGATTCAGAAAAAAATGTCTTCTTTTAATCTTAGGTCTAATATTCGAGGTGCGATATTATAAGATCATTTGAAGGTGATTTATGATCCATGCCATATACCTACCTACTTAGTTTTTTAATCCACTACAAGTTTAGCCCTTGACTATGTACCTACTCACCTGATGGTAAGTGATGATGCACTCTAAGAGTCTAGGATGGTAGCGGGCTAACCTGTTAGGGGCATGGCAGTTAGGTATATTTAAACCCATACCCCTTATACCTAGTTAATCGGTTTCTACACGGCATCGTACAGCGTACTGGAACGCTAAATCGCTTGGCGGCTCGTATTTGCCGGTAGGGTGGTAATAGTAACTAGCCACGGGCGAAGCCTCCCACCTAGCCTGGTGGACCGGGGAAAATTCACAAATTATAAATTCCTAAATTGACCCTGCCGGGAATCGAACCCGGGACCTCCGAACGTTAAGACAACAGCGCTCATCACTGCGCCAGGAAGGTTGTTGCATATCTAGGTAGGTACCTCACCTTGGTTACAGTGGTGACCTTTCCAATAAGCAGTTAAACATTGTTATCGATATACCATATTTATACCTATCCGTTTTATCCCTGCGAATTACAATGTCATTCATACATTGTTATGATCTTATTACATTTGCTATGACCAATTAATCTAATCCAACCACAGTTTAACTAAAGTAGGGTTAAGTGCTGATTATCGACAGGTTCGATTTTGTATCATTATTTAGATGAATAAAAAACACAAACTTAGGTGTATCAAGCATGTATAAATTTAAGTCATTATTTTAGGGAATTAGGTACCTAATAGGTAGATTCATAAATTTAGGATTTATGAGACTGAGTTTGGAGACAGGATACTGAGACCAATCCTTAATCTATTGGTAGATTAATAACTACGAAAAGCTACGGCTCAAACTTTAACGGCAGATCTACCTACTGTTGTGTAGATAACTATAAAAATTATACATTCCGAGTAATTAGGCAGCGCCATGTTGTTGTTTTTAACCTCAGTTGACTAAATAATTCCTGTTTATGATGACACCTAATCCCATATGAATTAATGCGAGTTCCCTGAACGGCAGTATCGGGAGGTGTTATTTCAGATCCATCAGAGCGGCTGTTAAACAGAAATAGCCCAGTAACACAAGTCACATTCAATTTAAATACACAAATTTTTGAAAACGTCTGTTTATTTAAGCTAAAGCACGCGTCGCTCGCCGGCTCCTGTTCAATGTGAACTTTTGTCTATTAATTTTATTTATTTCAACGTTATGTAACGCTTCTCAAAGTTTATGCCTTAACTTACGAAATTAAAGGACGTGGAAAAAGTAAACACTGTACCATCGCCACATTAATGGATATCTTACTGATATAAAATTGGTTTAGAACTTTACATTAAATTACAGAATATAACTTTATAAAGTAACTATGAAAACAACTCCATTAGCTCTAGAAACAGACCTATGGATAGGTAAGTACCTACCTAAGTACCTGCATGTTGAGATAAATTCTTTTCACGGTATGTGTAGCTGTAATCAAATGGAAAATACGATTAGGTATACTGGTTGAGTATTCGGTAAGGGAAACGAGGGTAGTATTTTTTTTAAATTGATCGTCAAATTTATTATGGCGTTCGCATGAAATGACCGGTGAGCCGGCAGCGAGCGGCGATGGCCGGCCGTGCCAGTGCGGACGCGTTCATAAATTTGAATATGGAAGTGAGTTCTAATGGCGTCGCTGTTTATTTTTACTGCACCCCCAGAGCTGTACGGGCGAATGCGACGCCGAATTTATTTCCATGCATTTTAATATCTCCCTCTGAATAGCTATTGCCATTTTCGCGCCGTTTTATTGTGGCTTCTATAGGTGCCTATCTTGTACGGATATATTGTTCTGTAGCTTTACGATCGGACGCGATGAACAATATTGGTAGACGAAGCCTCGTAAGGTCAGAATATCGAGTGTAATTAATGCTGAGCCGACGTAGACGGGGCGATTACTTATTATTGACGCAGCAGTAGGTACTTAATGAGAGGGTTAGTGCGTATAGGTACGGCAATCATGTAATTTTTCTGCTTTATGAAGCGGTTCTGTAAAGGAATGTGAGGGCGAAGGATGTCAAAATTAAGTCATTAAACTCGGACGTTGATCGACGTCCAAGGAGGAAGGGCACGCATTGCGGAAGCTCACGCAGCAACGGCGTTCACACGAAAGAGCGGTGCGTTGCAGGTATACCTCCTACTGTGAGTTCTGGCGGCCTTCCCTCTAGTACAGCGTAGCGCCTTGTTCCTACTATTTGATCGCTCGACCTCTAAAAGGGTTATTGTCGCCGGCCGCAAACCGATAGGATACATTTTCGTATTTCGTAAAACTTCTCTAAGGAGGCCTGCTCATTGGCCCTATACTGATTTCTTTAGGCTGCAGATTCTACAAAAAATTTACAAGTGTTTTATCCGTATTCAGTAAGTACCTAAGTACTTAATTTTAACTTTTGCAGGATTATCATTCGTATGTTTTTAAGTCCTTGTGTTAATGTTTCTGAATAAAAGTTTATTTATTTATTTAATTATTGTTATTTTGGCGGTAAGCGACCACCGAAAACAAATTGCGTTTCTAATGTTTTGCCGTCAAAGATTTTTTGCTTCTAGCCCCATGGCCCCCGGGGCTCGACTGTAAATGGCACAATCTTATAACACCTGCGAATATTAAATTTAATTTGCTTCTCACCTTTTCAATTACGCCTCATAATACCTTATTACGAATATACCTAATGCCCGCTCTACACTCGCGCCGGAAACAAACACCAGCCTCTGTTTATAGTTTATAAAATTGTGATGTAATTTTGTTTATATAGGTATTTTTAAGGCAACAATTAAATAATAAATTGGCCCGCGTAATTCGCAAAATAATCGCATTAGTCTGGATTTGCGTCCCCATCCAATGTTAGCTTATTCATGAAAAAGCCGACATCGGATATAGAACGTTGCGAAGCTGTGACACTTTATGCACGATCTCTTAGTGACGTTTGCAGCTTTCGAGGCGTGAGTGTAGAGTGTAGACCGTGCATATTCGGTACGAGTTAGAGCCTATGCACACGGCGTACCACGCGCCGCGCGCGTTTCACGAACGCGCCGTGTCTGTGCCTTTCCAGTTCAAACTAAGACGTGCGTGTTCAAAGGCTGGTCTGACGCGCGCAGGTATTGTTTGAGTTAGGATCGCGTTTGTACCGCGTCTTCTGCGCGTATGAAATACGCCGTGTGCACAGGCTCTTAGTGGGCGACCATGTCGAGAACGATCAATGGCGTCTCATAAAAGTAATTTGAATAGTTAATTATTTGATAGATAGAGAAACATTTAAAATGCACATGCTAGGTAACTAAATACTAGGTACCTATTTCAAATGTGTTAATTAAATGTGTACATACCTAACTAGATTTTTAATGACATCATAAAAATAGAATAGGGACTTACTTAGCTAGAAATTGTCTAACATACACACAGTAAACGGAAAAGCAACCAAGGTAGCTGAACCAAGTACCGACTTAGAACAGTCTTCGACCTCCATGTCGAAGTAAAAAAGGGAGGAACACATTAAAAAAACAGTAGTAAGCAAGTGGTCAAGGACGTAGGCTATCTGGGTATGTGTCTAGTGACCAAACATAGCCACACATCATGTTTGGCTCTGATACGGTCACTCAAACGTATGAATCGTCGATACTCATAGGTACATGAAATGGTTGGAAAAACAGATCCACACCTGATGGTAGCCACTAGAAGTCGCCAGCGGTAGCTCAGTGTAAAGTTGACATAATAAATGTAAAAAAATAAATCATGGCTACTGTACTAAATAGGTGAAGTTGTTTGGCTGTTGAAATATAAAAGTGTCCGGGGGCACTCAGCGGCCGGACGCTCATATTTTGTTATTTTATTTATATTAAAAGTAATGGTTCGCGCGCGCTATAATGCTCTGGAAGGTTTTTGCGCATTTTTCTCTTTTCCCTGTGTCGTATATTTTCACTTAAATGATAAAGTAACGCGACCCTCCGTTCCTTTGTTGCTCACATAACATATTAAGTAGAATTGCAGACACGGCAACTAAGATTTTACTATCTATTCTTATTTCTTATCATAAAGAACATAAGTACCTAACTATTGTGTTGTCATGCTACATTATTCGTTTCGCTCAGTGAGCATCAATTTGATATTGAATGTCAGTGTAGATCGTCATCATCGTCATCCCATTAATAGGAAATTCGACCACTATATATTAATAATAATTAGGTATCTACGCGTAGCTACGTAGCTTCGTAGCATGATGTGTGTTTTAACTGAGGGTTTTGATAGAGTTTTAGCTTAGGGTGAAAACATTACGGACAAAAACAGTTGTCTGGTGGGCAAAAGACCGCACACGCACAGCCTAGGTAAGTACTAACCTAAGCTTCTCCGCTGGGTCCAGACTTATTCTAACTCTGGACGCAGTGTGTAAAATAATAAAGTATATAAACTTACCAAATAACATGGGATCTCCAATCTGGCTGTCAGTTCACACAACATTTAAAATGCATTAAACACAAGCGGGGCACACAAAAGAAGTTCGTCATATTATGTTTTAATAAATGGGCTATCGTGCAGAAATTTTAGCCTTCCACCATTTTCGACGTAACTTTTGGAGGGAAGGGAGGAAAATATACTAAGAAACTACAGGATAAAAAAATACATAGATCATAAAGACAGTTAACAGGCAACTTAATAGTAGATTGTATTATAAGGGAGCAAAATAATATTTTTACGGCGAGGGCGCTTTTTTGAATCCAGAGCGTAGCGAGGGATCCAAAGTACCTACGTCGCCCAAGCCCAAAAATATTTTGCGCCCGAATGATACACTCTACTTTTCATCACCCTCTATGAGAAAATAAAACTACAAATCCATCAGACATCCTCTTCAGATACGCTATTAATTTCGAATATGTGTCTAGTTTTAAGTCGTTATTAGAACTGACTGTTGATTTTAGCATTGAGTAGGTACTCCAAAGAGTGGAAGGTTGTTTAGTTTTGGCTAAGTACTGGAAGTAGGCCAAAACACAGATTCTGAAAAATTCTTGGCGCCTCTTGCATTTCTCCATTCAATAAAATTACCTTATGCTTTCATATATTTCTCCCGGGATTTTGCAAGTAATAGATCACATTTCTTGCGTCAGTTCCAATACTTTCAGGAGTTAATTCTATACTTTCACTGTCATTTGAAGAACTCATTTTTCCAAATAAAGCCATGAATTTTTAACAATCCGTGAAAATTTACGAAGACGCGGCCTGTAGTACGCGTATTTTTAATTTGGTTTTCTTTTTTTTATCAAATTTTTTTTTTTCGCTGTGCGACTATGGGCCGTCGTACCATTCAGTCTCTATTCAAACAATATTTGCGTTCGATTTCTTTAGCGCTGAACACTAAGATGTTCCAAATTCAAAAAGGGCGCGGAAAAGATAATTGCGGCGCACTTTTTGAAATAAAGAGGATTAAAAGCTCATTCCTGCCCGCTAAAAGTTCCTTATAGAAAACACCACCTTTGGGCGCACTTAAAGGCGAATCAAGTCGTCCTTTTCGAATAGATGGGATGAAAAAACAATTTTCATCCCACCATCTCGGAAAGAGTATTTTTAATCTTCGATATCTGAATGCAAAAGCCGTTTTATCCTCTTGAGGATAAAGTAAATGGAATTTAGACCATCGTGTGCACGTTAGTAAATATCACTCGTCTATGAAGTTTGTGAATTCAAAACATCATTAAAACCTATTTACTTCTACCTCTATGGTGCCGAATTTCCATACAACCTTTTTTAATTTATTTAAAACTCACACTCGTAACCTTCTTGGTGTACTTTTTTAATTTGCTTTGCGCGCACCATTTTCTTTAACGTCATGTCATTTCCTCGCTGAGGTGGGATGAAAAGTTACGTGTTGCACTCGAGTGAAAAGATTTTTCACCTCGTGCTCTTAAATTTGATTCCTCCGCTGACGCTCAAGATTCTAATTTTTTAGAATTTTTAAGAATTTTAGAATCCTTCGCTTGCTCGGTCATCAAAATTGAGCACGCGTAAAAAACAACTTTTCACTCTTGTATAACAAATAACTATTGTTTCCAAACAACGCGAGCGTTTCGCGTGGATGTTTTGTCCTGTAGGTTGGTAGAATTGTTCTTACTGTATGTATTTTTGTGCGTTTTCGCTCTAACACCTGAAGTACTATATTCTCTAATCTGTGATAACACGACTCAGGGGCATTTTCACCGTAAAATATAGGTACTTAATATAGGTAAGTACTTGTTATGATAAACTCGAAACGCAGACAACCTGTCTGTAACGTAATAGGTATAGGAAAACACTTGTGCCAAGTCTGAAAGCAACCGCGCATTAGTGGCACGATTTTCTCGTACACAGCAGATAATAGAGCTGAAGTTCGAGTATCGTTTAGTGAGTCAGTAAGGGAGCAATCTGCTCAACTAGGTACTTGTATATACTTAAGTTATAAATGTTTCGTGTTTTATATCAAACATCAGTATGTTATTACATTATTATACTGATGTTTGTCAAAAAACACGAAATGGAATAGTTAATTACTTACTTATTTACAATTATTAGATACTAGATGATGCCCGCGACTTCGTCCGCGTGGATTGATGTTTTTTTGATTCCCGCGGGAACTCTTCAATTTTTCGGCCTATGTCCTTTCCCGGGAGGTAACCTATCTCTGTACCAAATGTCATCAAAATCGGTTGAGTAGTTGGGTCGTGAAAGCGTAGCAGACAGACAGACAGACAGACGTACAGACAGACAGTCAGACAGACACACTTTCGCATTTATAATATTAGTATGGATAAATAATTTGCAAGAATCCAATTAAGAAGAACGTATCTTAAATGTGATTTTTATAAACATTATTTATTTTTTTAGTAGGGGCTCCTATTTTTTCTTTACTAAGTAGTTGCAAGTTCCATAGGTATATTATGTAGGTATACTTATTCCCAAAGATTTTGGTCAAAAGTCAAAATTACCTACCCAGAGGTCAGGATACCCAGTTAGGATAATATTAATACTTTTAAATAAAATTAAGTAGTTTGGTAGGTACATATCCCCACAAGCAGGCAACCTTATGAGTAAAACATCACGTAGATACTTATATGAAGTATTCCTGAATCATTATTCGTCCCTAGATTTGATAGTCATCATCGTTTCTCAATGAAAGATTGATGCTATTCGACTGTCTGAGTCCCAGTGTGCCGATATTGAAATATCTATGAATTATGAATTAAGATGTTAGTTTGTATGATATAGGTACTTAGTCAATGAGATAGTGTGGAATATTGACAACCGCGTTTGAGGAGACAACAAGCAACAGCCATAGAGATAATATGTGTGCCAAAGTGGATACATCCTTTAGATCTGTACATACATGTACAAATCTTCATTTGTAGAACAAGTGTATGGGTGTATTATTTGTACTGCAGCAGTGGGCGAGTTGCGGTGGCACAGGGCTGCAGCCTGTAGGGCAGAGTTGCGTGTAGTGGCCCCGGTGCAGGATGGGCGCGGGCGGTAGACTGTGGAGCGGCGGCGAGCGAGTTCTTCCGGGGAAGGCACTATCTCGGGCGCAGCCACCCCCTCATAAATAACGCGCGCTGGCGAGCCGGCGAAGCGCCCGTGCCAGATTCTACAGCTAGAAACAGTTAAACGCTCATAATTTCGTGCTGGTTAAGCTTATCTTTGTCTCGTACGAGTTTCCCTCTGCCGTCCCCTTCGCGCGTTTTCGTGGACATATTTTATTTGTTGCAGTGGAGCGTTCTGTCGCGTCCGGGGCCAAAGTTATAATTGTCGTTCGACATACCTACCGTTGCAGCTTCTGCATAAAGTTGCCCGACGACGTTTACATTGTTCAAATAACTTTGCCTGGTTAATGTTTCGAGTTCCAGCACATCCTTATGTGAATTTTAATAAGAATTTTGGCGCAGTATTCGTTATAAAGTATAGCTACGTATTTAATGCCTATTAAGTTTTCTTAAAGCTACATAATAACGGAATAAGTGCGGCTTACAATCACACCAATTATACCTGACTAAGATGAAATACCTGATATACTTACTGAATCTATGTTCGATGTCTAGTTCCACAATTTTCCTTGGTGCCCAGCAGATTCTATTCCTAGAGCCGAGTCACCTACGGTACAGAATGGTATAAGTGACGAAGTATTTACCTATTGATTAAATAAGTATAGGTAAGTAAGTAAGTAAGTAAAAACACTTTATTACACACAAACAAATAATAAAACAGAGGTAAAAAGAATCATAACAGAATTTACAACTTGTTACGGTGTAAAGGCGGCCTTATCACTATGAGTGATCTCTTCTAGGCAACCTTTTTATGATCGGAGATTGGTTGTATGATGTCAGGGCGGTGCACACGTGTACATTTCAAAGAGAGAAATAATAACAATCTACTACTTATCTATTACAATATAATAAACTTACATAACAGTACATACTATAGTTACATACTATTCTACTTATATGACAATATAAATCTAAAAATAAAATAAAACATAATATATACTCATATAATAGATACAATAACATAAACTTACACGAGCTTTACATAGATATTTATACTTTCATAGCGATAAATAGTAATTTTTAAGACGACGTTTAAAGGTTGACACCGACACAGAGTGTCGGATATCCCTCGGTAGCGCATTCCAGAGGATCACAGCTTTGACAGTGAAGGAGTCGCCGTAGCATTGCGAGCGACTGCTTGGCATCGCTAATTTGTTGTCGTTCTTTGAACGAAGGTTGAGAAGATGGCTAGACCGAAGAAAATGAAATCTTTCCTTTAGATATGGAGGAGTATGTGGGAGAAAGAGGATAGAGTAGAGAAGAGAAAGGATATGGAAATTACGGCGTTGTTTAACGGTGAGCCATTTGAGTTGGACTCGATATTGAGTTATGTGGTCAAATTTTCTCAGCCCAAACACAAATCTGATAGCCATATTTTGCAGACGTTCAAGCTTATTAAGGAGAATCTGTGGTAAATCAGGATAGCATGAATCTAAGAGGGGAAGCAGAAGTGATTGAGCCAGGGAAATTTTGGTTTTGACCGGTAAAAAGTTTTTCCATCTTCTCAACCTACCGATCACGGCGTAGATCTTCCGACTAACTGCAGCTATCTGGGGAGCCCAGGAAAAGGAGTTGTCCATAACAAGACCCAGGTTTTTGACAGTGCTGCAAATTTCCAAATTAGTACCATTGAAAACTACAGGAGGGAGAGATGAGGGGTTAATTTTGGCAATTTGCTGCCATGATCCAAATAAAGAAACCTGCGACTTACTTGCATTTACACACAACCCGGTAGGTATTTAAAGAGTAGGTAGTTTAGCAAAATACAGTAGTTCGAAAACGCCAATACAAGCTAGGTACTTAGTAAGAACGCAACTACGCAAGCTACCGCTTGGATAAAAAACTGAATAGACAAAGAATTACCAAAAAGTTTTTGACCAAACTATCCAGCAGGTAGGTACTGAAATGAGCCAAATAAGTTTTGGAAATTGTTTAAAAGGGGTCAATAGGTTTATTAGTTATTTATCAAATATTTATGAATACCTATCCTGCCTAGGTATAATAATAGGTAATATTATTGAAAAAAAGAATTTCAAAAAAATCCAATTCAAATTTAGGTAAACCTCCGATGTAAGTTTTCATGTACTTAGATATACGCTGAAAAGGCATTCGAGTAGCGTGCGATAGTGGGGGTGGAGGGGGGTGTTAAGCCGGTATCATCACGCCTTATCGCGGTGCCGCGGTTTCATAATAATTTTAATACCGAGTTCCGTATACTTTATATGCGAGTTTTCCTATCTCGACGATGCGCTGTCGCCCTCCCGTCAATCCGAACCGGGGTTCGCTTGAAGACGCCCTCGAGACTGCGGATTTATTCCAAACTTTTATTCAGTTTTGTAGATACATTTACCTATCCTTACTATTTTCTGGAGTTTGTATTTTTACCGTTGTTTTCAATACCAACGTTATTGTGAATCGTTTTATAGGAAGTTTTCGTTAACTGGTTTAAACTTAAATATTAAAATATAACATTTTGTGTATCTAGGTAGGTATATTATAGCTATATTACTCTCTCTCTTTTCAGTTGAGTTTATAACGTTTGTTACAGAAAGATACAACTTATTCTGGTGATAGTTTAGGTTTTCTTTAGAATAAAGGCGCGTATTGTTCAATATAACATGCCTAGCCGTGCGTCAGAATAAGGAGTCAGTAGCAACTTGAGTGGAATGTCAAAGGTGGCTTATTAAAAATGGCTCTGCTTGTAGTCTGGGTGTCATTTAAATATTATTACAAAGGAGTGCAGTGTCACCTACTTATCAGGCATACAAGATAAGTACTTAGGTACAGTCCTTTTCACCTGCATTGACCCATTATTTGATCTATAAAAATCGGCTGAAATGTACTTATAAACGAACATACATACCAAACAGCTGGATCTAGAAGCTTGAAATTTGGCTTGTTAAGGCTTTATTTGTGACTAGACTTTCGGAAAAGTCGCGGGCACCATGCCCGCGACTTTTCCGAAAATTCACGCGAGCGAAGCCTGGGCTGATGGTTAGCTAGTGGGTTCATACATTATTATTAGTAACAAAAGCAGAATAGGTAGATTAAACCTTTTTGATTGATAATAAAGAATTGCTATTTCTATTCCATATCATTAGCCACTAATGAAGAACATTATACGAGATCAGGTAATTCGCGAAAATGGATATAATAAATGACAGGCGTAATAGAGGCACTTGAGTAGTACATTAATAGAGACGGTGGGTAGCCGTGGGGTGAGAGGGGCCCGGGGGAAGGCTAACGAGCGTTTTTATCCAGGGCGGGCGGATGATGGATGAACTCGCTTCCGTTGTGACCGCAGTACCTTTGTCCTTGTATTTATGAATCGTTTATCGTACTTACTCCCAATGTTGATTTTTTGTTTATTAATTTTTCAAATAAAAGAGTTACCTAGGAATCAATCGTTGATCCCGTCGTAGTAGACGTTCACAACTGGACACAGGTTTCTTGTAGTTACAGGGACTTTCGCATGCCGCGTAGTGTTGCGCCTAGGTCCAGCGGAGAAGACATCGAATCACGCACTTAACATTGGGGAAGCTTTTCTTTAAAATTTACATTATTTTTGTTTTTTTTCTGTATAAATTTAGATTCAAATTGGGCGACGTGCACATACGTATAAAAGCCCTTAAACAAATAAAGAAAACAAGAGGAATATGATTCACATTCACGTTTGGAGTGCCTAGTTAACTTTATTAAAAAATGGACCTCTATCAAAACAGGTCCCTAAATCTGAACCTATATCAAAACTGTTTTAAATTGTTTTAAGGATTGTTACATTTTGTTTTAAGTCGGCAGGAAAATGACATCGATGCGATAGGACTCTCGAAAATTAATGAGCTCATTTTTAGGAAAAATAGCAGATTTACAAACTTTTCCAAATTAATATTAGCATTGTAACATAATATGCAAATTTGATGATGGTTATGGTGATCACCGCTCGTCATTACGAATAAATTAATCCGCTGATGTTTACTACTTCGCTAAAACGTCGCCTATTTACGGTAAATGCTTAACTAAAAAGTTTAAAATAAAAAAAGTAATTTATAAAAAATAAAAAACCCGACTGCTTGGATACCAAAACCTCATATATATCATAGACCTATAGGTATAAAAATATTTCTGAATTATCCCAGGTTTTATTTCTAAAATGTGTTATAAGCGTTTAAATATAAATGAGAGCCGAGAGGCTTCGCTAAATAGAAGCTAATTGTTAGAATAATGCCTCGCTAATTATGACCGACAATGGACAAGACTCATAATAATGAGAGGGGTCGCGCCGTATGCTGGGGCACATTCTATATTAATACCAATTTTCTTAAGCTGCTTACTACTTATATTCAGCGTTTATTCTTTGTCGTACTCAGTAGAGATTCTTTGCTTTTAACTAAATTTTTTGTGACCAAAATCCTACCTACCTACTTAGGACGTTCTATTAGCATATTTGCCTAGTTAATATTTCCCAATAAATTATACTATAATATTATAAATGCGAAAGTGTGTTTGTTTGTTGGTTTGTTGGTTTGCTGGTTTATCCTTTAATCACGCTGCAACGGAGCAACTGAACGACGTGATTTTTGGCATGGGTATAGTTGAGGACCTGGAGAGTGACATAGGCTACTTTTTATCCCGGAAAATTAAGGAGTTCCCGTGGGAATCAAAAAAACATATTCCACGCGGACGAAGTCGCGGGCATCAGCTAGTGCTATATAAATAATAATTTTAGTCAATAAATAATATTCTAAGGCGACGGTATGAAAATTAGGTAGGTACCTACCTATTGCTTTTGTTTTGCAATGCATGCATCTTAGTTAAAACTTAAAAGTTCAAGAACTGTGTTCAGTTAAGTGTGTTATGTTTACCTACTTACCAAGTTCGAGAAAAAAAACATTATATTCGATGAGTCTATTAGTTAAATTTATCGGTCATGTTTTACTTTGGTCCTACGTTTATAGTCTATGCAAGTAAGTAGGTATGTCAATTATACAAAAATGCAAATAGAATGCTTTCCCTATGACAGCACATAAATATTGTGCTAGGGTATATGCAAATCAGAATTCGCTCACGACAAGGAACTATTATGTACCTACCTAGGTACTTCGAAACAGTAGGTGCGTAAAACATACGTGAGGCAAAACTGCTAATTACAACATACTATCTCTCTATCGCGAATTTGATCACTAATAAATTAACATACGCCGGACATTGGCTTGTAATATTCTAAAATACGGCATAACTACTCGCAGGAGACTGGTTAAGTATAGAACGCTTAATTGAATTTATATTCACGTCGTCAAATGAATATGAGTGGAAGGCTCACTGTTTCATGCTTAATGATCGTCCATTAAGTATTCATTGCGCCTATGTCGAACGGTGAGAACCTCGTAACATAAATTTTGCGTATTATTTACGTTGACAAGCGTGCATTATGAAATTATAATGCCTCGATTGATATGCGGGCAGCGCGTCCGCGACTGAGAGACGTGGTCATCGCGGCGGACACGTAAAATTACATTGTAAACACGATTCGAGAAGGAGACACGGTTCCCATGCCTGAAGTAGGTTGCGGGAAGCCTGACATTCCACCTACACGGATACATGGGGGAATTGTTTGAGCCGCAATCTTGTAAATACTCAATTTAATCTTAGATGTAATTATAACTCTCGTAAACTGTCGTTTTGTATCTATACATCTCTGTGTACTTGTAATTGGTAAGGGAATCTGCGACTAAACTAGATATTTATGGAAATATCGTCTCTATTAATTTAGTGCAAGTGACTTGAAATACCACTGAAACAAATTAATTGTACGCCAGACTTGAGTAGACGATGCAATTTAACTAGAGTTTGGGTAATAAATTGTATAGCACCGGTACGCTAGCATCGTTGAAGATAGGTAATACCTGCATAGAATATACAGGTAAATCAACCGGTTTATTTATGATATTGTGCTGTGAAATGGGATCAATGTAGGGTTATTTTTTGTTCAGTGTCGCGTGATGAGCTAGTTTAGTGGATAGATTCGCACTAGTCGAAATAAAGCGAGCCAATCAATATTAACACGCCGCAAACAGCGTAAATTGTTGCCTAATGCCGTACACGCACACATTCTCAACCGCACATCCACGGACACGTTTCGATAGCCAGGGTGCTCCTATTATGCATCAAAAATTTTAATGCTTGTTAACTAGCTCTGAGTAGTGTGATTAACTGAAACTATGCCATATCTTTCAATGATTATATTTTTCGTTACAAGTTTCGTTACCTAGGTACTTTATTTCGCGTTTAAAACTGTTCCAGTGACAACAGAACAGAACAATAAAGTTTCATCTATGATTTGTATACGAACGGAGAGATCTGGAGCCGTTGCTTACACTGAAGTGTGACATCAAATTGAATCTTCCTGTATCTTCCTGTATTACAAGAAGTATGCGCTCACATGCACACGCATGCCTCGTGTAGACACACGCACGCACACAAGTCGCCGCGCCCGGCCTGTAATAACTCGGAACCACAATAAATCAATGTGATTAATGTCATTAAGCACTGTGTGCCGGCCTCTCTATATTCCGTCAATATGCACTGTTTTACGACATGCCGCGCCACGATAATTAGTCAGCTTTGTTAGGACGACCCATGAATATTGTTTGAATCGAAAGTTATTTGCACGAAAATTAGAACGATTTAAGTATAACACCAACTCGCGATCAGTGAACGGCTTTATATCTAGTCGTAAAAATCCTGGTGAAAAACGAGCGTGACAAGTTAGATGCGATCAAAGAGATATAACGGGCCGTTCATAAACACGTCAATTGTGCAAAAATTATCCCTGCTGATTCTCAAACTATATTCCCTCTGATTGCTGTTGGCGTATTGAAACTTGCATTCAGAGATTGACGTAGGAAGAAGCTCAGCAAGCAGTGGATAAATTGTAAAACATAAGCAAAAGCAAATTAATTTGCGAAAAAATTGTCTTTCTGTGCATCTTAGAACATACTCGTATTTGAAAGTGATCTAAGGTATCTAAGTACCTAGTTTCTCAAACCACGTTTCATTGAGATGTACTTATTTGGATATATTGGAGGTAGAGATTGTTGTCGATCGCAGATTCCTGGTCAAATTCTTATGCACGTTTATCATACGTCTGTTTGATGGATAGGAGGTAATTATAACGATTAGAACAGCATCGCAAATCATGGGAACGACGAGGACAGGCTGCGCTAGTTGACATCCTTATCGTCACTACGCATCTCGATTGTTGGCCCGAGCGCGGGCGCCATACAGTTGTGTTTGCAGTGAGCCGACCGTTTCATATACTTTATTTCATGTATCACGGCGAATGCTTCATGCACGAGGCGTAGTTACTACGTTACGAATGTATTGAGTATTGATTCCGTGGCCCATTTAGATCGCCGATACGACAACGGTTTGATGGACAAGGCTCGCGCGTTCGTTGTGTTCTGTTTAAACAGTATGGTGGCCATCTAGAATTTTATTAAAAGATGACGATATAGGGAACTTCGAGCAAATATGTAAATGACCGAAAACTTTTGTGGAAAACAATATTAATCGTCATTTGTGAGAGAATTAGTAGATTTTAATGGGTATACCAACCAGCCTTTATTAGTGTAATAGCTGATGCCCGCGACTTCGTCCGCGTGGTTTAAGTTTTTTGTTATTCCCGCGGGAACTCCTTAATTTTCCGGGATAAAAAGTAGCCTATGTCACTCTCCAGGTCCTCAACTATACCCATGCCAAAAATCACGTCAATCCGTTGCTCCGTTGCGGCGTGATTGAAAGACAAACCAACAAACCAACAAAGTGACTTTCGCATTTATAATAATAGTATGATATGAAGTATGATTAGCGGTTTCAACTGAATTTTCAGTGTAATGCGTGTTTTTATAACAAAATCGATCTGGTAATCCTAGGCATCTCTATAACTGGGACATGTCCTAAATAAACAGGCCTATTGGCAGCCATAGTTAAAACGAATGTTCCTTGTGAAGGATACTAAATATTCTAATATATGCCAGCTTGTTTACTTTGAAAACTAATAGTATGTTGGATGTTTGATTTTTTTTGTGGTTAATGTTTTTTACTTGGAGTTTTTATCTGAACTAAAATATCGTCAACCCGCATGTTGGCACGACGTTGATATCATACTTTTTTTTTCTGAAATTTCTGAAGCATTAATTATTTTAGTTCAAGCTAGTATAACGTGGTATAACGTTTGATTGTGGTTTCACTGGCCTGAATTTCGAGTTATTATTGAAAGCATACCTGCTCTGTTTCGAACAAGAATTTGAGGTTTGTGTTAAATAAATACTCGCGTTGGTGTACGTGAAGATTTATTAAATGAAAAAGTATTGCATGATTTATTCATATTTAAATAAATATTGCAAACCTACATAAATAGTTGGTTATTTCGGTCGCTATTCCATAGGATTTATTTTGACATCTCTGCAAATACTATTTGAAAAAAAAAAAGAACGAAATTGCCTGCCGTACCTAGTTAGGTATATAAAATTTTTGGGTTTATAGTTATACCTACTTATTCAACCAAAAGTTTTTTGAAAGATACATAATGCTAATTTAGAAATTTCGTTTGGTGGTTCAGCTAAATCGCTGTTCTTCTATACTTGATTATAGGTAGGAGGCTAAATTTTGAAATGTAATGTATTATTTTTATTAAAGTTTACTCACATTATGTTAGATAGGTACTTACTATCACTAAAACATAAATATTTGCATGGAACCGTTTGGTATAGAGAAGTAAACTGTATCGTCCGAACCTGGTTGTGATTAACCTTGGCAACAACCTTGGCAGTGAAAGTCTCACGAAAATAGGCCAGCCCATACGATTTATTGGTGACGGACAAACAAAATGCAATAAAACACACTGATAATAAATTTACGCAATCTTGTTAAAAAATATAATCAGAAAATTCAGGAGACCTTCGTCCA
This sequence comes from Erebia epiphron, assembly GCA_963932025.1. Taxonomy (NCBI): domain Eukaryota; kingdom Metazoa; phylum Arthropoda; class Insecta; order Lepidoptera; family Nymphalidae; genus Erebia; species Erebia epiphron. Next base: position 12,584,872 of record OZ009955.1, on the reverse strand, counting down.
GCGGTGGACATCCACCGGTTGGGAATCTCGATGTCTACGAAGAGTAAATAGATCGAAGTAATTTGAAATTTAATTAATAATAGTAGATCCTCAAAAGCCTTTAAAAATTCTTCAAAAGCTTTAGTCGTGACTTCGAATAAGTATAAATTGTGTTTTGACTATGTGGATTTAGAATTTTCGAATAATCATTGACTTTGTGCTATTTTTGTAAGCAATTTATGCTTTCAGTAATATTGAACGCTTGAGGCGAAGAAAAGTAATCCAGAAAATATAGTACCTAATTACTTACTATTAGAAGGAAACACTGATTATATCCGCTTAATTATTATTTATTCCTTATTTAATCACACAGACACGGCTACGCATTTTACGAGTACATAGCGATATATCTAAGACTAGTGTTCCCAGTCTATCGTTCACAACCACAGAAACAATAAGGCCCTGAATATTTAATTTTAAGCCTAACACTACTAAATCTATCACTATAAGTATGTATACCTGTACCTCAGAATACAGAACTGTACATACCTAGATACATTATGGATATGAATATTTTCTTGCGACTTGTAAACAAGTAAATGATATTAGAGATATAAATAGCGCAGGTGTAGTCCCGCAGAAAACAAGCCAGTGTCCATTGTGGCGGTCGGGGATGCCGATGACCATTTCGGTAGCACGGCAGCGCCGCAGACTCCGCAATCAAATAAATATTTCGGCACAATTAAGAAAACGCCACAGAGTGTAGCACTCGTGACACTGCGACAGTGGTATTCCGTGGAGTGGCCGCGTATTAGAAAGTGTAGGAAAGTTTAGAAGACCTTTTTCCCATGAATCGATACGTTCAAATTATTTTTACAAGTAGATGTATAGTATTCACATAGAAATATTTCTATAAGAATACTAGAATATCCTACTTAGTATCCATACTAATATTATAAATGCGAAAGTGTGTCTGTCTGTCTGTCTGTCTCTGCACGGCCCATCTGTTCAACCGATTTTGATGAAATTTGGTACATGGATAGGTTGTATCACAGGGAAGGACATAGGCTTTAATCCCGGAAAATTCAAGAGTTCCCGCGGAAACGAAAAACTTGGTCCACGCGGACGAAGTCGCGGGAATCATCTAGTAATATTATAAATGGGAAAGTTTTGATGTTTACAAGTTACTCTTTCACGCCACAATAACTGAACAGGTTTTGCTGAAATTTAATATCGAGATAGCTGTAAGTACTAACCTGAATTAACACATTATGTTGAAAAATAAAAGAGTCAATAATACGCGGTCAGATCACGGCCATCGTTTACGTAAAATCATTTTGGGTAAAGCTTCCTCCAAGGATTGATTGTGATTTTTTTGAATAGCAAAAATCACGAAACTTTTTTATTTATATCAAATAATCCAATAGGTATGTTCTCATACATTTTATACGGTACTAAGCGTTTAAAGTTAAGGAAAAATTAAACACAAAACAAGTAGCGCAAATGGCTTGAGAGTAATTTTAATAATTCTCAAGTACGACACCACCTCTCCATGTATGTCGGTGTCCGCGCGCTGCGCTCAGCCCACATCCGCTGAAGTATTTTGTTTATTGCTAATGCGATTTTATTTTTTATTGCTTTTTATTTATCTTTATTCAGCGATTGCGGTTTATTGTATTAAAATAAATAAGAATTCTTGACTTTTTAATTTTATTCGAGCCGATGTACAAGACAGCGCCGCGAGGAGAGAAAGAAATAAATTTTAATAAGCGTTTCTTTTTTAAGGCGTGATTCTTCAGTTAAAGCGATTTATTTTTTATATAAACTTGAAAGATAAACCGTATTCATTAGAGATCGGCGGGAAGGGGACGAATATAAAAATAAACGCCCTCAAGTTAGTGTCGTCGAATTATTGTGGTAGATCTGTTTCACTCAGATAAACCTTTGTTTCGTGGATAAGGTATACCTATGTACTTTAATGTTTTGATAATAATTAATAAAATAACTTGTTTAAATGATACATTTAATAAAAATAATAAAAAGCAAAAAAAAAATATATCTTCAAGCATTGTTTGAAAAATAAACGTCTGCGTTGGAACGGAACGAAATTTTATCCCGTCGCACTAATCACAGGTTAACCCGCTACCATCTTAGACTGCATCATCACTTACCATCAGGTGAGATCGCAGTCAAGGGCTAACTTGTAGTGGATAAAAAAAAAAAAAAAAGACTATGCGGCCTCCAGGACTGTTTGCAATTCGTCCGTGGTTCGTATTTCTCATAAACGTAATTACTTATTTTCTTCATGATCTTGGAAAGTAGGCAGAGAGGCAACTCTTTTCACATCAGTATGTTAATAATATGTGTCATAAGCGTGAGTGGTGTCTATTTGTGTTGGCATGTGGATCGCGGCCGCATTGGTTCATTTGAATTCAATGAGCGATCGCAGGTAGGTTATTACTTGGGACGCGTACAAATGTGTGTATGGTGGAACATCTTTTTCCCATATTAGGACGTCGCGATGAGGTTACAATTATGGAAATTCAGTTTTTTTTGCAGTACTGGACAATAAGTGTTAAAATGTTTCTTTTCAAAGCAAAGCATCCCTTGAGTTTGGTACTTAATTACCTAAATGACGAATATCAAAGGCAAATGTCTCATACATAATTATTTATATTGATTATAATTATTACATAATTATATATTGATTGATAATATATTATATTATATATATTGATTTATATAGTGCCTTTATGCTCACATGAAATCAAGTTGACATGATAGTTGGCATCCAATTTCCTTCCATGTAAATTAATGGTACATAAGTATGCCCTAAAAATTGAATATTAATTTACATTATTAGGTTTCCTTAAATACTTCAACACTGATTTTAATGGATAATATATCGAAGTAAATAGGTTTTTATTAAATAAAGAAAATTATCAGTATCAATGTTGTATTTTATTTTCAAAATATTGTTAAAATCAATCACTGTTTTTTCATTGAAGATTAATTTTGGGAATTTACTCACGTCGATGGCATCCAATAGCGTCGCATCCAGCGGAAGTACATAAATAATGTTTATCGATCGATCATCGCCAAGGAACAGTGACGCTGACGTTAGATTTATACTACCTTCATTGTCAGCCGTAAACTAGATCTCCATAAAAAGGAACATTTCCTATTTAAAATTTATATCAAAGACAATAGTGGACAAAAACTCGGCGCCCGCTCGCGAAGCGGCCGGCGACCACGGCGCCAACTGCCAAATCTCTATCGGCCGCGCGTAAATTACGCCTTTTTACCTGGATTCCTGTTTTGACATATTTAAGGCATTAGTAATAATTATGAGTGCTCCACCCGACCCAGTAAGTGAGCGCCAGTGAGTTTTGACACTATCTTAATGACGAACGTCGAGTGACAATAAATATTGAATCGTTATCGGAACCTATTCGTGTCTGCGTCAGCCGGGCTAGTATTCTGAAATAGACCCCCCAAATTGATGCTTCCACTGATTGTTATGTATGTATTTTTTACATTGATACCGATTAGGCACTTGTACAATGTTTTCATATGATAAAATTATGATGATGAACTCATATTCTCATAAAATGTAGACACCTGAAAAGATAAGGCTGTATTTAACACACAGAAGTCTTAATAAGACAATTATCAATTATCTCCGGAGTTTACCAATCTAAAAATTTGAAATAATTATGGTTAATAGGAAAACTATAGCCAATGCTCTAACTAGCATAGTTTTTTTGATATTAACAATAAACCTCTACAAACAAAGTTAGTCTTGCGGTTCATTAACAAAGGTAATTATTTATTGATAATGGTACGGAACCCTTCGTGCGCGAGTCCGACTCGCACTTGCCCGGTTTTTTTCAGTTAGGTAGTTAACAACTTATTGTGAAAACTGTGGAATAGGTAGAGTATCTTGTGATGATATTATAACATCTTTGGGAATATCTGCCAATATCATAAATCAGTATAATTCTAATGTCTATCTAAAGTATGAGTATAGACTTAAAATTTAAGGGACTGTAAAGTAAAAACAATGACACGTATCGAGATATGAGTATGTTAGTAGCTTACAGCTAATATTGGGGTGAGCGTGAAGGTCGGGGGGTCGCACATCTGCTGCAGTTGTCCACCCACACGAAGGTAGTTTAGTTAACAAGTTGCAATAGTTTTAATAGGCATGATGACTGATTTTGAAAAATGATCAGATTATGTTCGGAAGTATCTACTATTTCGAAAAAATATCTTATTTCAGTAGAAAAATAAAGGTTGGTAGATAAAATTAGCATTTGAAATTTAAATTTTAAAATTCACGCCAAAACGTTCGGCGGTGTCATGGCGTCGTTGTGACGTCACTATTGTTTTTACCAATGTACTCTGTGCAGTGTGCAGTAAGCATTAGTGTGATTTTCAAAGCTCGAAAACAAACAATTGTGACGTCATTCGCTTCTTTGTGTTTTATGCAATATGGCGGATTGCTGTATTTTATAGTTTTATTTTATCAATATAAATAGCAATCTCACTCGAAATTGAAAAATAAATACGTTTTTTATAATCCATGAATCCTATTTCATTAGATAAATTCATAATTTCATTGATTCTTGGTTACTGTCATCATGCCTATTGCAACCCGATATTTGTACCTATACGTCATTGTCGCCATTTCTGTAGCATTGTAGCGAAACGTAGACGAGTTACCCTAGGTATACTTATTGCTAGTAAATAGGTACACAGTATTGGCTTACATTAGGTGCGTTTCGAAAACAATTTCCTGCTCTGTTTAGTTTGATACGTATTTACCTACATCAGAATTTACAACCAAGACATTAGTTGTATTTACCAGGTTTCTTCCATTAATTAGGTAGGTAGTAGGTACCTATATATAGGTAGGTAGTAGTACCTATATATGTCCTGTGTATTTTCCTGGGATGCAACCTATCTGTGCACCTTGTTAACAGACAGACAGATAACATTTCACATAATTATAATATCTATTATTAGCATTGTAATCAAATTCCTGTGTGGTAGGTAACAATATAATGAGTCCGCTCGAAATGATGACAAAATATTGAATTAAAGCGATTGACTACGGAAGGTCAGAGTTCAAACAGAATCAAATAAGTCATTTACTTAAAAATACATTTAAATATTCAGCGTCTACTATCTATAAATATTTAATTTCAATACAATGCCATTAAAGCTAAAAGCAAAACAATAAATGGCATTCAATTTTACAATAAAGTAAACGGTGCCCATGAAGCTTTATTAAAAATGTAACGCTTCGTTCCGTACACAATTAATATTCGCGACAATTAAACATTGCGGCAGTAGCGGCGGAATAGAATAAAAAAATAACAAAATACCCGATATCCGAAAAACCGATCATGTGTTTCGGGTGGTATGAATAAATCAGTTATAGCGACGCGACTGGCGTAGGCGCCTGGGGAGCGAGGGGACGAGGTATAAAACCTTTTCAAAGAGTCAACTGAAAGAGTCGCGGGTAGATATTATAAGGTTTTACGACGTCTCATTCAGTCATTAGAGTGCGCCTTTTGTTTATAACCGTTCGTTCGTAGAGTTGACACGAGTTCGCGATAACATCGGGCCTGGCGTCTCCTCATTATTTATGTGAATTTTGACAGAACCATAGAGTATTGGGTTGCAGCGAACCTAGTATAATTTATGGCAAGTGCAATGCGCACATGGACATAAATTACCGGTCATCAAATTAAGACAAAAGCTGGAGTCGATAAGCCATGCGATTAGGGCACGCCTCATTGTTATGTTCAATGTTGCCACTGCACTATCAACGTGGATAATATTTTTCCAACTTTTACGACTTCATTTTCTGATTGGTTTTTACTTAGTCATAGATATGTATGAACATGTAATAGCTTTTCTCGTATAATCGATTATGTATCAATTAGCTGGTCGCTTTTCACATACAACTTTGAAAGTTTTTCCAGCTGAAGTTGTACCTACTCGTAATTATGTTTTTTTACCCGAGAAGAAAGGTACCAAAACAAATCACATTTCATTGGAATGCATAGAGCGCTATGAACAGCGCCTTGGATTTAATTTCAATGAAGCTATGACACAGTCGAAAAATTATATTATCTACCTAATAATTAGGCGTAGATATACGAGAAGCAAATAGCAATCTGCGATTTACTTACCATTATGTATAACTAAGTATGTTTTCTGTTGATGACGATGATCTTGATGATGATGATGATGATGTTTTCCAAGACGTATTTGTTAGCCGCGATATCTTGACTCTATTTCCTAGGACCTAGAGTGTGCGCGAGTGTGGATAGCCAAATCTTGGTCTTGAAGGATCGTCGACAAGACTCGCAAAAGAGTTTTACATTTAACTAACTAACACAACTACAATACAGCATATCGTACACATATCGAGGATATAAGCAAACAGCCATGAGACATTAGCTACAACGGAAATAAAATTTATACCGCTTAATAGGCTTCTGACAAGGGTGAATGAAATACGGTTAATGATAAATCCACAAATGAGATTTGTGGACGCCTGGCCACTCAAAACCAATCCTCTATTGTCACTGGACACTCACCTTATATTAACACGGATCATCGGAATATCCAACGACACAGGGTGTTTTCAGTTTGGTATGTATTAACGACTGAAAATCTATCGTTGACCTTAATGATGATTAGAGTCAGCAATCGATTGCTGATCTTTTAAATAACTTTGATGCACATGATGGTGTAAGGATACTCATACCTACCAAACGATATATTTACCCTATCTCGTCACGTCTGTGAATTGAAATGAAAGAGAAAAAGTCTGCGTTACTTTTGTATGGAGCTGCAAAGATTTGTGTCTCAATGTCTATTCGCCCTAAGAATGTGAGATCGTAAAATTGAAAGAAATTAATTCGTATGTCGTTGTTGGAGATCTGCACTACATAATACTTAAATCTAAAGTTCAGTGTCCTGTGTTAGCCACTAACCAATCAAACATAAAACATATTTGCTTATTTAATCGTATCGACTATTATTTATTAAATATGCGAAAGTGTGTCTGTCTGCTTGTACAAAGAAAGGTTGCATCCCAGGAAAGGATATGGGCTACTATGGGGATATGGGTTATCCAGGAAATTAATGGAGTTCTTGCAGGATATTCCAAAAGCCTATAAACATTCGAATGAATTCGCGGGAATCATCTGGCTATGTGTGAGATCCAAGTCGTAACATCTAGATTACAAACAGCCAGTCCTTTGGCAGTAGGATATAATTATAAACCTTTGATGAACCCAGAGCGATCAGCCTGTAGATGTCACGGTGTAGGTGGTGATGCTCCAGATGGACGTGGGTCAGCAGCTGCGCAGTAATTAAGAGGTGGCTGAGAGTGACATGCGCCGGCGCACAATGCAGTTCAATTGAATGAGAATAATCTTTGCACCCACGCCGGCCGCCGCGTGCGTGGGTGGACTGCTGACCAGTGCCGCACGATGGAAGTTTACTCTACTTTAAAGGACTTTACAAGGAAGTACACTTAATACTTAAACCGCTAGGTATAAAAACTATCATAAAGGATTTTCGAGTAAAGCCAAGACAGGTCATCTTTCATCATCTTGGTCTGAGTGATATTTAATAAGTTATTTAATAAATGAATTTAAGCTACTCTTAGTAGGTTAAGAAGTTAACTTGGTCATAATTCGCTGAGCCATATAAAAATGTGGTCCATTGAAAAGTTACATTTGGGGTTGCGTTTTTTAGAGGACGCAATTTTATTTTTTTGATGTGTAGGGGGGGTCAGTGTAAAGCTAAAACCAAGTTTGTGGGGTCGCCACCCTTGTCCCACGGCCGCCATCTTGAAAATAGGGGTTGGAATGGTTTTTACGGTATATCTCTTAAACTATTTATTTGAGAAAAAAAATTTGTTAATATTTTTTGTTGCAAATTAAATTCTCTACAACTTTGGTCCAGTAACTTTTTATCGTAGAACTATAAATAAAAAAGTTATAAGCGAAAATCTTCAGAAATTCGAGAAAAAAATTTATATTTTTCGATGTAACTTTTTTCTTATCATTTTACGAAAAAATGATATCTGACCACTTTTGTAGATCGTTTTTTGAGGAACAACTTTTATTTGCATCATTTTTTCATTAAGTCAATAGCTAAGGTTTTACAGCGCTCCGAAGTGAGTACTATTTTTTAGTACTCTTATCTATACCTATATTATACGTGTGTACTAATAATATGTCATCAGTTATTTTTTTTTTTTTTTATACCTTTTTTAATTACAAATTTTGCAATATTATTAATAATTAATTATTGACTCTTTTTTACTCCATAACAGAATTTAACAATTATTGATTTTTAAAATAATTTTAAATCTGATAGCCGCAGATGTGCGGTTTTGGTATTATTTCGTGACCGCAGATGTCCAGGTTTTGGTATTATTTCTTTGCTAGAAGGTAATGGGATAGACAAGGACACTGTAGGAATTTTTTGACGGCCTTACTCTATGTAATAAATTTATGGGTAGAAATTTCGTGCGAGGAGGACACGAAATATTTTTATATTTTGATTGATTGATTGATTTTGATTGATGTACTAGATAAGAGTAGGAATTATGGAACAGAGTCTTTGTTTCGTGTGTTTTTACTCTAAAATGATTAACCATAGCTCCTAAAATTGGTCATTTTGCAAATGCAAAGGAAACTGTGGAGCGATGTGTGGATGTCGAAACACAGGACTGAAATGTTCTGCAGTGTGCTTCCATTGTTCTGGAGAGACTTGCAGCAACGTAATGGAACTCTCAGAATTAATAAATGAAAATGACTTGGATGATGAACCGCCAACATTAACACCCCTTCCTTCGCCAGTTCTCCCACTGGTATTTAATTCAGAAAGCCGATCAGATGCTGAGCCGCAGCCTGGTCCATCGAAACGACTGAGGACGGAGTAGTTATAATTTAGAAAATCACCGTGGATTATGCCTATTGGGGATACCACGTAAAAAAAAACGCGCCTCTAGACTCTACCTCGTAGGTGGTGGGGAAAAGAGTCAATAATTAATTATTAATAATATTGCAAAATTTGTAATTAAAAAAGGTATAAAAAAAAAAAAAAAATAACTGATGACATATTATTAGTACACACGTATAATATAGGTATAGTTAAGAGTACTAAAAAATAGTACTCACTTCGGAGCGCTGTAAAACCTTAGCTATTGACTTAATGAAAAAATGATGCAAATAAAAGTTGTTCCTCAAAAAACGATCTACAAAAGTGGTCAGATATCATTTTTTCGTAAAATGATTAAAAAAAAAGTTACATCGAAAAATATAAATTTTTTTCTCGAATTTCTGAAGATTTTCGCTTATAACTTTTTTATTTATAGTTCTACGGTAAAAAGTTACTGGACCAAAGTTGTAGAGAATTTAATTTGCAACAAAAAATATTAACAAATTTTTTTTCTCAAATAAATAGTTTAAGAGATATACCGTAAAAACCATTTCAACCCCTATTTTCAAGATGGCGGCCGTGGGACAAGGGTTGCGACCCCACAAACTTGGTTTTAGCTTTACACTGACCCCCCCTACACATCAAAAAAATAAAATTGCGTCCTCTAAAAAACGCAAGGTAAGGCCTAAAAAATGTAACATTTCAATGGACGTAAGCCTGTCTCACAAAAAGAACCTGCTAAAATGCACATAATTATTTTGTTTAGAGGTAGAAGCAATAATTGATCTGGTTGACTTTAGTCGAGATACATATTGAATGTTTGTCTTAATTAGCTAATTGCTACCCAAATCAGACCTTGTTAACAACCAAGAATTTTAAATAAGTAATTCATAGAATTTACTAGCACGCTGATGCGAATTTATTTTCAATCTTCAGGTACTCATTAATCAAATTTACGGATTTTTTTAAGTTCTCATTCTGAAATTTCTAGACGCAATAACGAAAAGTTTATTAGTAGATATGTACTCGTAGTTTTAAAATATACCTACCTGTATTGTTTTCTGGCAAGAGCGAAAAACTCTCCGGACAAGACGTTGTTCACTTTTATATGAAGCGCACGCACTAGGTGACAGGACAAAACATCGGTCCAATCCAACACGGACATTTTGCCTGGACATTTTATACAGTCCGATCCTTAGTGTTATTTCGCTTATTATCTTTTGAATGGATGTTTTCAGTCTGTTTAAAGTAGAGCATACTTCAGTTGATAGGACATGGCACAAAGCAAACAATTATTGTAAAAATTGCCTTAATGATAAATTGGTGACCGTTTCTAAATGGCTACTGGGGCAAGAGTGATCCGACCCGGAATGCCCGCGCAGTCATAACGTCCTCCAAACACAAAGCCGCGCTCTCTCTCTATGATTTATGTCTTAATTGTGCGATTCTTCTTACCTTTGAGGGAGTTTTTGTATTTATTGTCATCATAATTCTTTCATATTTCATTTCATTCCAATATTGTGGGGAATATCATCTGCTCTATATCTACCAACCTATCCAAATTTTATGCACTAAGTAATATTAATAGGAATACGGTAGGAACCGAAAATTAAATATAACATCTTTAGATTTATGTGCTAAACATCTTGGAGATCATCAGCATGTTCATTTAATGCATAGGTATACTTAAAGTGAGATACAAATATCAAGGGATGCAAAATTACGCGTGAAACTAACGCGTGAACTCTGTCTTGGTCTCGCCTCAAGTTTACACTTGAGGCATTAACGTAGGTACGAAACTGAGAGAAATCCTCGTTTTCGAAAATTAGCATTGATTTTAAATGGATGTTTTAAGATAGAAAAAGGTCCGGAATATAACATCCTATTTCCCACTGAATATCCGTACACCTGTGGTACGTGTAGGGTGTAGGTACCTCAAATGTACACAAACAACGGAGAAAGCAGGTAGGCGCATAGCGGGGTAGCATGTCGCAGATGACGTGAGGACGCGGCACCATTGTCAATACTACTTGCAAAGAAAACTAATAGAGGTTTCCTTGTCGAAACGACTGTTTTACCGTTTTTATGAGATCGCATTGATCGTCAACATTTGGTCCAGTTTTTGAGACAATATTAGGAGTGAGATTTTGCACTGCATGGTGACGTGTTCCGTGTTTGGTTTACTTGTATGACCTTTATGGTCGTTTTTGTATACGTTCATAACGTATATTAAGTACAATCGCGATAGTGACACTTAGGAAATTTTGACGAAATATCCTACAGAGATAGTTTAAATCCTGGAGACGGACTTTCGAACCAGGAATATCGAAGAAAAAACGGTAGATACGTATGAATAAAACTGCATCAAAATCGGTCTACTAGTATTGAGGAGAATTTCAAACAAACACTTTTTACAGAAGGTAAAAATTATTTGTATGTAACTGCAGTCCCGATCCAAACATAATTTTGTAGTTATTTCTTATATGGATAGGAGAAAGGTTGAAAAACTCTGAAACCGCCGCGGGCGTATAGGTTTGTCGTAGCTCCATTGATATCAATATGGGGGAGGACTTTAATACTGAAGTTATTTATTGTAAATCGCTTCCTTGCCCTTTTGTAATAAAATAATATTATCTGTCTTTATACGCAGTTTGTCATTGCTCGTAGGTAACAAAAATACGATCCTATAAATTTTACCGCATTAACTTGTATGAATCATTTCAACCCTTTACTCTACGTAGGCACTATATCACAGTGGTGTGCATATGTTAGTCAAATGTAACGAAAGTTAAACCAAGTGTACCAGGAATTTAATTTTCTTTATTTTCCTTTAGTACGACTGCTTTAATCGTTCACTGTAAAACGCTATTTTAAATAATATAAGTACGAATCATTTTATTCAACGGGTGGTTCTGTGGCGTTCCCGCAAATAGTAATAGCAAATTATTGGTATAGACATGATATTAAACAGGGAAATAATATAAGCACAGAGACAGCAAGCAGACGTTACGCGCGGTGACAATGCAAACGCGAGGGGACCTCGTTTGCAGCGCGGTATGAATAAAGATATTCCCGTTATTTGTACTACAGATGTCATGTAATTTCATTGTGTCGCGAAATATTTAGAGTAAACAAACAGGGAGATGCCGTCGGGACTCGATAAGATCTGACTACTTTCTATACACATATTCCACTGCTTTTAACAGTATATTTTCATAGCACAACAAAAAATCTATTCGATAATAAGGGATTTGTAATTTTTTGCGGTTGCCTATAAAAGAGATTAGCCTCTTTTACTATAAATACGTTAATGTTAAATTTTATGAGGGTGATAGATAACTGTTTGATTTAATACAAAATCGTGATATAAAGGAACCATTAAAAACTTGGATTATAGCCTAGACTGAATCTCAGCCTTGAAAACATACAAAAAATTTAAGTAGAGCTTAACGGTTGATTGCCTGTTACTAAGCTACGGGTAGGAAGGTGTCGGTTATAATCTTAATTGAAATAAAAAGTTAAACAAATAAAAATTTTATTGCTGCTGCGTACAAGTGCGTAGGTAGCTACTAGATTCTAATCAGCACAAAATAGTCCCATTTCTTGAGTTGCGTCAGATATTCTTGAAGGGGCTACTCCAAAAATATAAATTTTTTAGTCCATAAAACGACGTACCTAATCTTTGTCTGAATAGGTAATCAGATCTAGGTACGTTGTAAGCTATGTGGTATTTTTATGGGAATTGGGTTCGTAATGCGTAATTTATGGACGCAAAATAAAGTTTTTTGTTACAATTATTCAGCTCGCATCAATACATCAATATTGTGTTTAATAAAATCATGTCAGTCATAGGGAATCGGGACAAGCCCAACGAACATGAGCCCTCCATTAAATGATAATCCCTCCAATTTATCGGCAAAGCAAAAAATATACGGCATTGTGTCGTGAGTTGTCGAACATGAAAATTATTTTATATAAACACATTGAATATTCTCGGGTCGCGACCTCCCCGTCGGCTCGCTCGCAGATTATTCCCGCTCTTCCCCAGTCGTCATCGGTTGACATATTTTTTAAAATGGGGCGACAGCTAATGGAATAATAATAAACTGGAATTTACTTTTTGGTCATCAGAGTGAATCAAAAACAGAAAGGGGTGTGAACATATTGGTTTTTGTTATACGTTTCTCATTGTCGTCCAACGGACCAATACTGTGTAATCAAAGGCTGGATGGAATGAAACGGAGCTTCAGAGTCGAGCTATTTATCGCATGTTTGACAGCAATAACAGGGTTCGCCACGCATTAAAGCCACCATATGTCGGTCATATCAAATTTATTTCTATTATTTTATTGGTTCGCCCGCCGATGATTGCCTTCATTACCTTTATAGATTGTCGCAGAGAATTCAAATTTATAGTCACCGATAGCTTGATGACTATAACGAAGTGAATAAAGTAATAATGGTAATAAATTGTTGCACGCTATCGCTACAACCTATCATTGTTAATATCAATTGTGCTTTAAGTCTTCCGAGTGTGGAGGCACTTCTCTTGATTAATTCTGTGGGAATAATAATGTTGTAGCAATACGCGAAGTTGTAAATAACGTCGAGGAAACGCTAAACGTTTAATGTTGCTACATTTGTAAACGTATTAGACGATGACAATACCCGCATGGGCCGAATGGGCTTAAAATCATCCATTTAAATAACGTTTTTAAATAAATACCGTATAGATAATACGAACAATGCAATATTTTGTCAACTGCCTACTCCGGCCGCGGAGAGTGCAGTACTGCGTGAAGCGGAAAATCCTCGGGACATTCGAGGACATTTTTTGTGGGTTAATATCCGCACGACATTGTCAACCGGCTATTTAATACATCATGTAACACAATACTTTAAATACGACTAGATTTGTGCAAAATTTTAAATTTTTACGCTCACTGAACTTGTATAAATCTATTGGATTAATCTTTTCTATTATTGACGTTGCATTTTTGAGTCAGGCAAGCAATGTTGTTTGCTCTGTTATGATCAAAAGTAGTGTAGGTTTTTAAATAACTTACTAATTACAATAAATCGTGACGAACTACAATCATCTGAATGTATGCTCCCATTGATAGGGATAGCCTGCAAAGTAACCCTTTAAGTATAATTTCTTGAATCACAGGTGAAGCTAGTTTTATAGGAATAAACAAGAAAAAGGCTTATGCGCTCATTATAAATTTTAAAACTCTAATCTTTTGTTTGGTACCTGCCTATGAACTTAAAATGCACGGCAGAATGACGCAACTACATCCAAAGCTTTTATATAAATATAATTTGTCTTTTTTTTATAATAACTTGGAGCATTTTATTTGAATTGAGAAATTTCCAGTCTACCCTCTTGTATTCGCCGTATTTCATTGAATAGCTTTTCTGAACACCGACGCCCGTAATTCTCTATTCAAAAGCAATAAAAAAACAAGATATGACAAAATATCAGGTTTCATAAAGCTTTGGTTTCATGATATATAATATTATATTTAGAGGACATTATTATGGTTTTTTGTCTGTCATTTTAAGTATTATGTCGTTTAAATGTCGTCGCACGCCGCGCCACGTTTCTCAACTTACAACTAATTATATTTTTGGTAAAAACCTTAATGGCTTTTGTAATCCTTTTTATATATTAAGCATTTACCTAATTTAAAACATCGATTTCAGTTTAGTAACTATTTAAGTCAACTATAATATTATGAATAGTGCAGCTAAATAATAGGTGTGGTATGACCGTATGACTTATATTAAAGATATTACTAAAATAGTAAGTAGGTAGGTATAGTTTTTTATTATTTTCTTACCACTGTCTTCTATTTCAATGTTTTCTTGGAGAAAGAAACTTGCTTGAATAAAGAGGAAATTATATGACAATACGCCAGAAAATTAGAGAGGCATTACATGACAATACTTAATTTTTTGTATGTATGCCCATTCATGTACTAAATTGTAAAGGTTTTTATTAAATGAACAATATACAGTGCTCGTGACATTTTTTACTCACACTAATTTATTCCTTTGTTCCTTAACCCTGCGTAGTGATTTAAATTTTTACTTAATAACTCGTTAATTTTTATTTAATCCTGCTTTTATAGGTAAAAAAATTGGATTTAAGCTGATATAACTATTAAGTACACGTAGTAGATCTTGAACTAATGTTTATTTTAGGTAGGAATTATACCTATTAACCAATCTATACCTAAGTTTGTTAGATGCCTGGCATAGTATGTAAATACTTAAATTATCCGACGTTTAAATTCGTTCAAAGTTACCTTTTATTACGACTATAAGATTATCGCTAACTCATTTAGAATTTTTATTGTTCTCGGTTTTATATCTACAGTTTATAGGGTTCATCCGGAATCAATTTAGGAAAACTTTATTTCATTACATTTACAGCCAACACGTATTCGTTTGCTTTATTAATTTGTTTCTATGATTTTTTTACGAATCTCTTTGGCATCGTAATTTTTTCAGCCAAAAACATGATCTGATAAATAATGATAAAAATTATGAGCTGTGAGCTATCAAGGTAAGTATGGGCAATGTTAA
This sequence comes from Erebia epiphron, assembly GCA_963932025.1. Classification (NCBI taxonomy): domain Eukaryota; kingdom Metazoa; phylum Arthropoda; class Insecta; order Lepidoptera; family Nymphalidae; genus Erebia; species Erebia epiphron. Next base: position 12,569,326 of record OZ009955.1, on the reverse strand, counting down.
TAATCGACTACCAGTCTAGCAGTGATTTATTCTCAACCACTATCGGTAACACGACCACTAGTGATGGCACGTCCACATGTGGTGAGCGTAAGGCCGAGTGTCTTATAGAAATCGTTGTCACTGTCAATGTTAAATTCAGCAAGTGTCTTATCATGAAAATCTTGCAGAAGTAGGACTTCTGTGATGGTTTACATACAGGGCATAAAGCTGAACTCATACCTGTAAAATTGCAAAAGTTACCTACATAAGTACCTACTCATTACAGACTCATTGGTCTAAGATAAGACTACTCAGTACCAGCACCTAATAAGTATTTTGTTTTACATCTATCTAGCCTTATGTCACCAGCTGTTCCATGCTGCACCAGCTGCTCCAGCTTATTATTGTAGTAGCACACTTCAATAAGAATATAACAAGCCTATTTCGGCGTGTAATAAAATTCTTGCATGCTCTTCACTAATGTCAGAGGCGAGATATTGCAGTTGGCTTGTTAGTTGGCTTACAACTTGTTATAAGGTTGTTGTAAACACGCGTGACGGCGCGATATCACGTCATCGCGCACGCGAGCCCCGATGAGCTCCCTACCTGTAATAATAAATCTGGCATCGGACACTCACTCGGACAACTTTCAAGCGTGGATGCCAATTTATAAGCGATCTTTGACATCTCAATACTGCCTGCCAAATTAAAACCGCCATCAATATTTGCATAAGTGATTGAGATGCAATTTTTCTGACTTTAGTTTTGTAACTGTGAGCAACTAATCCATACTAATATTATAAATGCGAAAGTGTGTCTGTCTGTCTGTCTGTTTGTCTGCTACGCTTTCACGGCCCATCTGTTCAACCGATTTTGATGAAATTTGGTACAGGGATAGGTTGTATCCCGGGGAAAGACATAGGCTACTTTTTATCCCGGAAAATTCAAAGGTTCCCGCGGGAATCAAAAAATTTATCTGTTCAACCGATTTTAATGAAATTTGGTACAGGGATAGGTTGTATCCCGGGGAAGGACATAGGCTAGAGTTCCTGCGGGAATCGAAAAAACTTGGTCCAACCGGACGAAGTCGCGGGAATCATCTAGTCTACCATAATGTTTTATTGTAATTAAATCTTCATACAGACCCACGCACATCTAACGAAGGGAAGTGGGTGCATGAATGAAACGGAGGTCCCTGTTTGATCACACGCTCTCGAAAAGGTATAATATATCCTATCATCCTATGCAGGCATAACTACAGGCTGATGGATTGATTTCAAAGACATCATCCTCACTGACTATTAGAACAGCTGTACGTAATGTTGTTAAATTGAGGCGATCTCTCTCTCTTTGAGCCATGACCTCTTACTACATCATTGTATATCTGCAATAAACCTGTTTATAAAAGCCTGAGAACCCCCTTCAGCCGCAATTACTATTTTTCATGCTCGAAGATTAATGCTGTGGTTTTTGCACGAGCACAATCAAAACAGGCAAACTTCGATTTTTTGGAGTTTACCTCCCTTAGTATCGATATTCATATACCTATTTATAAGCCCGGGGTATGAAAATTTATGGGGAGTAAAATCAAACTTCCTCCGTTACGTCATTTACTTTATGTTTCCATGACTTTGTAATGTATTTTAATGAATATAAATCATATGATAAATATAAACAAATGTATCAAGCATGCTTTTAGTAATATAAAACCGGCCAAGTGCGAGTCGGACTCGCGCACCGAGGGTTCCGTACAAACCTGTAGTAAGTTTTAAATTATTAAAAATATTTTTATTTTAAATATTTGAGTTGATTGAATGACAGGTAAATTGCGGTTTACGATTTATGACGTATTAAAAAAAACTACTTACTAGATCTCGTTCAAACCAATTTTCGGTGGAAGTTTGCATGGTAGTACATCATATATTTTTTTTAGTTCTATCATTCTCTTATTTTAGAAGTTACAGGGGGGGGGGGGGGACACACATTTTACCACTTTGGAAGTGTCTCTCGCGCAAACTATTCATTTTAGAAAAAAATTATATTACAAACCTCAATATCATTTTTGAAGACCTATCCATAGATACACGTATGGGTTAGATGGAAAAAAAATTTTTGAGTTTCAGTTCTAAGTATAGGGAACCCCCAAAATTTATTGTTTTTTTTCTATTTTTGTAAGAAAATCTTAATGCGGTTCACAGAATACATCTACTTACCAAGTTTCAACAGTATAGCTCTTATAGTTTCGGAAAAAAGTGGCTGTGACATACGGACGGACAGACAGACAGACAGACATGACGAATCTATAAGGGTTCCGTTTTTGCCAAATTTGGCTACGGAACCCTAAAAATGCGTTCATTTATCCTCATTTACTAATCTTTATATTTTATAATCGTTCGTAAAGAATAAACTCCAGTCGTGCGTCGGAGCTGATAGACACACATTTAAAAAAAAATTGCTTTGGTCTTTATTCTGCATTTGGTGCGTACCTACTTGCCTATCTCAACAGTCATGCGTCACTAATTCATTGAGAAGTTAATATTTATTTACAATATATTTAGCAAATGCGTTGCGTGCGGAGGCTGCGTGCGGCGGGCACATTCGCCTCTCCCCACGTCGCACCCTAATTAATATAAGATCTCAATTAAATTGCGACACATAACGACCAGGAATTTTTATATACAATTCAAATAAAATAAATATACACCGCGTACTAACACGTGCAATTATTCAGCAGCTAATCGCGCGACTTCGCGCAGTCGCTCCATTTTGTTTGAGGAAAAACCAAAGAAAATTTATGTTTCAAGGAATAAAGGGAATAATGTGACCATGTTGATCATCGTCGACGTACACACATCACTAATTAGTTAGTAACATAAACAAGTACAACTCAAAAATTAAAATCCGATTTCTGTTTTAATCCAGTCTAAGTGTTCATTAAATAAAAGGACTCTTTGTAATCTTTTAGTTAGCTCGTAATGAAAAAATTATAATTGGTTTGACTTAACCTAACTTTATCGAATAACGAGGCGTGTAAATCTCGCTACAATAAACCCGCGACGTTTATCAACCTTCGATAAATCAATACTGCATTCAAATGTTCGACCACAAAACCCCGGCCCCTTAGATTATGATACCTCGTCCGATACAAAAAAGAAACATTAATTTTCGACTCGCTTAATTGACATCGGTTTATTATGACTAAACAAATAAAGTATTTCGGAGCCGGGGTTATAAATGGCCACTTTTCCCTTTAATGGTGCCCAAAGTTACTATATTCTGTATATAAGGACTTGACCAAGTTTTGAATCGTAATATTTTGGGTTCTGATTACTGACACCGATAACGTTACATCTCACCTTTTGCCAGGGCTGGAGTCTACAGACTACAAATGAAATTATTACTTTACTATACTGTATGATAAAATTTAAAATTACAAAATTTACGTAGTTTAGGAACTAGGTATAGGTTTTTCATTGCCTAATTAGCTTTGTTTAGCACTTTCTTCTTATTTAACATATACCTAAAAAGAAAAGTTTCTCACTCACTGACTGACTCATCAACGCCCAGTCCTACGAAATACCTAGAATAATGAAAGAATAATCTGAAATTTTGCTCAGACGTTCCCTTTATAATGTAGACAAGGATTAAGGACGCATTTACTTAAAATTAGCAGCACTTCTATTTGTCTACACCTGCTTTCATTTTACAAATAAACTTATATTAAGTATCACAGGTACACACAGATTTCAGTCACGGATCCAATCTAAACTAGCTTGCACACTGGAAAAAATCATAATCAATATTAAAAACATCTTACGCTCAGGGAAAATATCATTTGAAAAAGTTATCTAGCTCATTCTTCCGTTTCCTGCGGACGAAGTTGCGGGCATAGTTTTAAAAAATTCAGTCGCCTGAAACTTCTCGGTGATTAAAAGTATTTATTTAGATTTTTCTCGGCTTCAAGTCCGCCTCTGTCGGGGCAATTGTAAGGCCACACGCGGTCGGGCCGGAGCGGAGCGGAGCGGGGCGCGGGGGGAGGTTTCATTCATGTTGTTAGATCGGACCGCTCATAACTTAACTTTTAATTTATTCCTCTCGACTCCGAATCCAGTTTCCTTGCAGCCTTCCCTAACACCTTGGATATCCGTAATTATACACAATTTAAGAAAAATATTTAAATTTACCTTTATTAACGGCTCACGATCAAGTTAGAGCAGAGAAGAGATAATCGTAGCCGGTGGTTTTAATTTAAAGAGGTCTATATAGCTGTCAGCATCAATAGACAAAGTTTTATAGTACGTTAAGTAGTAAGTAATATGTAAGTAAAGTAAGTAAATGTAAGTAAAGTATAGTAGTAAGTAAAGCAACTTAAGCAAGTAATACGTGTTTAAAGAAATTACAAAATAATATGTTTAAAATACAGTTAAGTACGAATGTTCTTCCTGATCGGATGCTGAAGTAAATATTATTGTACGATCCGAGAGGGACAAGATTCTTTTGATTTTTGATTTAACGGAAAAATCGGAAAAGCTCTAAATAGACTGAAACGTACTGAAACTGAACAACATTAACTTAAAGTAAGTGCTTATCCATGTGTGTTTCTTTCTTCGACGTAATATTCATTGCTATGAGTTGTGACTTGTGAGTTGTAACAATATCCTTAGTAGAGCATGAAATAACGAGGCTCATTTAAAATTACTATTGTGTTAGGTATAGGTATATAAGTTTCATTCATGTTTTCAAACAATAAAACCATTCTACAGTATCTTTAATGTGACAAAGCGTAGCGACGCCTACGTTTCATTTAAAAATATCGAATTTCATTCCGACCATCAATCGAAATACTGTTAAAGGGTCAATCATGAATCTATTTTATTCACTCTCCTACAATTTTTTTAACCACTAGTAGGTAGAGGATGTTGATTCAAGTTGATCCTTACCAAGATAACTAGTTCTTATCTTTCTTATATAAATCTATTTGATTTTTATTCGTTACAACTTACCACTGCATTGGTTTGAAGAACGACAACTCATGACGTATGAGTTGAACTCATGAACTCATACATAATCTTATTGTTTACGCACTAGGTGTTTATTATGGATGCATTTGTTAGCAATATTATAATCGACATACCGGATTTTTAGACCTGTAGCAGTTACCTAGATATTGATATAATAATAGGTAATATTATGAAAGAGTTATTGTTGAATTTTTTTGCCTCTCAGAATATTTTATGTTTGTCTTTAATTTTGACTTCATCGCCGCTGTACATTTAATATTGGACACGGGTCGCGTTAACGACCAGTATATAAAATTTTATTTCAACGCATCTTGCGCTCCTCTTTTTGTATTCAACACGTCGTTGGCTTTACTTTTTATTAATCACGACTTTTGATGTACTGTATTCTGTGTATGTTTACTTTTGATTATGAGTATAGTAGTAAGTACCTATCCTATACACAATAAAAAACAATCGTCGATTTTAAACATGATCTTCTGGACACAGGCCTCCACTCTCATAGGAGAGAGGGAATCAGAGCTTAGACCCACCACGCTGCCCCAATGCGGATTGGCGGGCTTTGACGACTATTTTTATGTTAGTGATAATAACCGGGAACGACGGCTTAACGTGCTCTCCGAGCCACGGGCGTGAAACACCACCAACTTCCTTACTCCGACCTGGTACTGAGAATTTCTAGTCAGAAAAACCCAATACTTAATCATGGCCCGACCCGGGACTCGAACCTTGGACCTCGTCGGCCGCAGTCGAACAAGCTAACCACTAGACCAACGAGGCAGTTATATTTCTGTCAACGTAAGATTGTAAAAACCGTTAGATTATAATCTAACTCGCGAAATTGTAAACTGTCGAATGATTACAATATAACGGATTATTTTTAGGTACTTACTTGATTATTTATGTCGAACCCTAAGCTAACCTACAAGAAAGAGACAAGAAAACGTAAATACAATTAATATTTCAAAAATTAACGCTTAAAACATTGAACGGTTCACAATCTTTCGACTGTTTACAATCTATCGAAAAAAAAGCGTTAGATTATAATCTTACGGTTTTTACAATCTTACGGTGACATTTCCATATCTATGAAGTATTTCAGAAGTCCTCACAGAAAGATGGACGGACGGAATAGTTGAGTGCAAATTAAGCCTAAGATTTTGTAAAAACTGCATCATTGGTCTAAGCTCAGCGTGAATTTGAATCACGTGTCTTTGCGAAAAAATATAACTAAGTAACTAGATGATGCCCGCGACTTCGCCAGCGTGAATTATGGTTTTTAGGGTTCCGTACCTCAAAAGGAAAAAACGGAACCCTTATAGGATCACTTTGTTGTCCGTCCGTTTGTGTGTCAAGACCCTTTTTCTCAGGAACGCATGGAGGTATCAAGCTGAAATTTATATCAAATACTCAGGTCTACTGTCCCTTGAAGCTGTGAAAAAATCAAGCTTCTAGGCCAACGCAATCAAAAGATACAGCCGTTTATGCTGCAAATTTCCGACACTCGCAAGGGAATCAAAACCTACAGGGTAGGTAGGTACTTTCCGTGAACTCAGAATCTTGAAATTTTGTTACGAAGCAACGCCATAAAGCGCAGATATAGGAATAATTGCGAAAAGCATACATTTTTAGTTACAACATATAGTAAAAATATTTTTAATATTTTTATAAAATTTAAAATTATTATTTTATTAAAATTAATAGTTAATTAAAAGCAAAAGAATAATTATATATTAATCATATATAGTATATATGATTAATATATAATTTAATTGTAAAAATTAAAAGTGGTATGTGTATTTAGTGTTAGTATAAATTATATACTAACACTAAATACTCATACCACGCATAATATTTATACAATAAACTCCCGAGCAGCCTGCGCGCGTTAACATTTCTTCAAAGTATTTGTTGTTTGCGTCAAAAATAAATTCAATCATGGAATGTGATTGAAATGCTTAACTTTATCGGCGCTCACAATAAACCAGTTCTCGAGATGGAGGTAAGTGCGGCTTTGTAATCAAACAAAATATTAATAACTAGATGATGCCCGCGACTTCGTTCGCGTGGATTAAGGTTTTTTGATTCCCGCGGGACCTCTTGAATTTTCCGGGATAAAAAGTAGCCTATGTCCTTCCCCGGAATACAACCTATCCCTGTATTAAATTACATCAATATCGGTTGAACAGATGGGTCGTAAGGGCGTAGCAGACAGACAGACACTGGCATTTATAATATTAGTATGGATTTATTTAAAAATAAGTATGAGTTTTATTGACAAGGTAGGTACCTACCCACAAAATCACAGAATATACTAACTATGTTAAAACTATCATATTTTATTGTTAACTAGATGATGACCGTGACTTCGTCCATGTGGTTTTAGATTTTTATTTTCCCGTGCGAACTTAGTACATTCGATTCAATCTTAGAAAATTTGGTACCTAAATAATATTTATAAGACATTATGTTTGTATACTTTCAGATTATTTTTTTTAGATTACATATTAATAATTTATTGTCAGTAGGTGGATGACTACTAAAAGGTATGACAGAGGATTAATTAAAAAAAATATCCCTCTAAATTGTGAAGTGCGAAAATAGGTAGGTACACGGTACAACTGAACTGATGCATAGTAAAACACAGCAATGCAAAATGAAGTGGCGACAAAGGTCGAAAGATTTGCGCGCTATCTCTGGGGAGCAGGCATTCATGTAGGCCGAGATAGGCCGCGGTCGTCGGTCGGCCACCGCCGCCATCGCGCCGAGCACGGTCCACCTCTACACACATTAAATATATCCTTTTAATGATTACAATTTCTCGTTATAATTTATTTAGGACGAAGCATAACAAGTTTTCGAATCAAATGTGTCGCCCATAAAGATGCTGTCTCGAGGGTTGGATCCCGATCCCTTAATTCGATATACGGCCTTTGTACCGATCCGTCGCGGCCGCTAAATGGTCCCTCGCAACAAAGCCATAAGAATTAAAACTGGTTGTTAGCACTAAGTCTACACTGATCGTTTCGAAACTAGTCAATGGCGGATCGCGAGAAGCTAAAGGGTTTCATGAACGGATCGAGATGAGAAATGAAATATTTCTTCTACGGAATAAATTAAAGTCTAATATTCAATTTCGGGAGGTCGCCGCGAATGTCTATCTCGATTGCTTCTTAGAAGGGAACGGGTAGATCGAAATCTGCTGGAGAGTGTGAATGAGAGCATTACGTACGAAGGGGGTACGGGGAGGGGAGGCTGGTGTCGTTGTAGGATAATTCTTTATTGTTTATGAATATGTGAGCTCGTTATCTCTGGGCTGACGTGGCTCGAGACATTCGCGCGAGCGGCTGTGTGTGTGCCTGTGAGGACGAGGAGGGCACACTCGGGCGTGCCGTGCAGTCGCGCTCCACTCACTCTATGGCGGTACTAAATAATACATAGGAATCGACAGGCTCGTCTGCAAAGAGCGGCGGGTACACGACCGGATCAACATACGACATCGACGGCAGATTGAACGATAGTTCCCGAGGAACTGGTTATCGTTATGGGGCGACTGGATGAAATTTATTGGCAGCGCGCTGGAGAAATGTTGCGAGCGGAAGGGGCTTGCGATTTTAATTAGGTAATGAATGTCGATGTTGATCTGCATATCGCTTGAACGGCTAGATTTATCAATTCGCTCGCTGTCTCAGTTTGGAATATTAGGCGGATTTCTGATTTATTGACTGTAGGCACGCAGGGGCTAAATACCTACCTACCACACCTGACACGGGACACCCACCCCTATACATTTTTAATATGAAACAAGTAATAGTGTTAGATTAGTTATACCTAGTACTAGTTATACATAGTGTTGAGAATCCGCATGCCTTAAAAATTGTAGTTTTGTGTATTCAATTCCATAGTTCACCTCATCTCTACCCATATCTATTAATTTATGACGAAGAACTTCTTAAAATAACTAAAACGAAATTGGATTAATACCACGTAAAAAATACATGCTATTTTTAAATAACAATGTTTTTTACAATCGTTACCAAACACTTAAATTATAAAAATAATATGAAAAGAGATCCCTTATACGGCACATTTCTCTTCAAAATTGACGTTTTACAGAAGCTCGGTTTTTAACATTTTAATTAGGGGCGCACATTACGCCGCCGCGCCGGCCCGCTCGCCCCTCGCTCTTTGCCTCACATTTTTGTATATTTCCGTCTATTTGGGGAAATTTATATTTTTCGACAAATGTGTGCTATTTTTGAGTCGCGTGCAGCCGGCGACGTCTCGATGCTAAATCTCTGTGGGAAACACGTTTTACCACAGTCTCTACATTCAGTCTATTTATATTATTTAGTTTGCGATTTATTGAATGAACGAATATAAACCACGAACTTGTCACTGTTTCTATAAGATAGTTCGGCGTTGATATATGTGTTGTTTTCGATTTAGCGATAAAGAAGCTCTTGTTCGGTGTAGGTACTGTTTTAAAATGTAATTTATATGTCACGAGCAAAAGGAAACGAATAGCGTGATGGATAGTGTCGAAGATTGACACTTTCCTTCTGTTGGTAAAAAATATGCTTCGTTCCTCAATTCTTACACACCTGTCATCGGGTCTACTTACGCGTCGTGTGGCATGACTTGGCCCCTCTTTAAGTGTCTGCTTAGTGTGACTTAAATTCTTTCTTTGCGCGCCATCGTGAATTATTGTAAAGATAAATACCGCATTGTTATGGAAGTCTTTAAATTTTTTAATTGGTTCTATGGTCGATCTATCATTTTATGTATAAATATTATGTCTGTCTGACTATCTGCTACGTTTCGCAGCACATCTTTTTAACCGACTTTAACGAAATTTGGTACAGAGATAGATTGTATCCTGAGAAAGGATATGAGATATTTGTTATCCCGGAATATTCAAAATTCAAATATTTTTCATTCAAATAGACTTTTTGCATGTGCTTATGAATAGACAAATGAATCTACCACTGGTTCGGAATGCCGTTCCTACCGAGAAGAACCAGCAAGAAACTCGGTGGTTACTCTTTTGAAAATGAAGGAACCAGAAGTTTAATTCGCTATAATCCGCGACAAAAGGAATATCTATGTGGTACAGTGATTTTATATATATATATTGATTATATATTTTATATATTTTTTAATTATATATCGTGAATTTATTTATATTTTATTAATTTATTTTATATTTATATTTATTTACCACACCACAGAATTCCCCCAAAAACTACCCTTTATATATTATAAATATATATTGATTATGTATAATATATTATATATATTATTATTTTATATATATATATATATATATATATATTTATTTAACGCACCACAGAATTCCCCCGAAAACTACCCTTTATATATTATAAATATATATTGATTATATATTATTATTTTATATATATATATTTATATTTATTTACCGCACCACAGAATTCCCCAAAAACTACCCTCAACGCACGTTTCACTCCGATACCGGAGCATCCTCAGGAGATGTTGCCTCCACAATGCACGATTGTGAAGTGAAATATATATATATATATATATATATATATATATATATAAATAATAATATATATAATATATTATACATAATCAATATATATTTATAATATATAAAGGGTAGTTTTTGGGGGAATTCTGTGGTGTGGTAAATAAATATAAATATAAAATAAATTAATAAAATATAAATAAATTCACGATATATAATTAAAAAATATATAAAATATATAATCAATATATATATATAAAATCACTGTACCACATAGATATTCCTTTTGTCGCGGATTATAGCGAATTAAACTTCTGGTTCCTTCATTATGATGGACTTCCGCAAAGTAACGCCTGCCTCTATCCAATACTCTTTTGAAAAAAAAATAGAATAAGTATGTTTACAATAATCGCATTAATCTAAATATACATAAGTAACCACAGTCATGAGAATATCAAAGAATTTCACGGGAATTTCCAAAGCTGAAACCACGCTGATGAAGTCGTGGGCCACCTAGTTACCTACCTAAAGCTGATAAGATAATGGTATAAAAGTAGGCATAATGTAAAGCTGTAATTTGCTTACTTAATCCATTTTAACGCAAATCACTATGTAACAGCCAAAAGTTGCGTAATTGATATAAATAAAACAGTCAATTTAGCATCGCAGAGGAGTGACGCGGCCCTATTCTGAGTCGCGTCACGTCACGTCATTTGTCGTCGTTAGCGATGACGCATGGCGCCGCTGACCCCGGCTCTGACCCGCTCCATCGCTCTTCGATCAACACTATGGTTGCGTTTCTTCCTATATCCATTGAAACCAGTTTATTGTCATTTCGATAGCGAAATCAGGTGTAACTGTTTATTACAAGCAATTTGAGTATCATCATTGTTTCGTTGGAACTTTAAAGTAGGTTGAGACTCGACAAACATTATTTCAGCAAGTATTTTGGTACCAAAGTAAGGATTGAGGTCATTATGCGGTATGCCTCCAGTTAAAATGTTATTTATTCAAACACCGAGTAATTTAAATGTATACAACTCAGATATTTTTAAAACAAAAAGAAACATTTTACCCAGTATTTATGATGATAAAACTGAGTATGAGCTTAAACCCATCCGATAAATTATATTTAAGAGCTACAAAACAGCAATATATCAAAAGCAGGTGACGAATAAACATGCTGCCATTTCTATAATAATCAGCTTTCTTTTCGCAGAAACATTTAGCTTTGCGAAAAATTTCAAACAAATAATAAATAGACAGTTTTTTCGCACCACCCACAATGAACTGTGGTACGTGCACAAATAACTAAAATCTATATTTGTGTAATGATCTTGCATTGACGCTACAGCTTCCATTCACTTGCTGTTCTTCTATACGTGATTTATAGCGATATGCAACCAAACAATGCAGCCGTTTTGACTTATGATGGGCACGGAGTTAAGTTTCACTGTCTACCCTTTAAGCGTTTCGAAACAAACCCTTTGGAACGGGGTAATAAAATTTTATTATTATATTTGCGAAACCCGACATAACAATTATGTCCCGCACCCCGTAGAGGCTTCACCATAGCAGCGCCAATTAGTCATGACCGTTCCGGCGCGAAAAAAAATTGTATTTATTGGAAATATGTATATAAAAACAAAAAATGTCAGTTTGAGAAATGCAGATTTATGACTTTACCGATGACCACTGACATACATTTTTTGCTCTTTGTCTTTAAAAGGTTTATAATAAAGTAGTAACACTTCTACTGCATCTATCAATTGTTTAGTTCAAAACGAGACTATTCAAATACCTGTCCAAAGAACGCATCTTTAACGTAAGTACATAATTTACTTAATCAAAGTGAGAAAAACACAGTTTTCATAATATTATAAGGGTTCCACGCCTCCTTCAGGATTCTGTAATCAAAATACTGAAAAATCATCAATCATCGTTTGCCTGGTGGGAGGCTTCTTCGGCCGTGGCTAGTTACCACCCTACAGGCAAAGACGTGCCACCAAGCGATTTAGCGTTCCGGTACGATGCCGTATAGAAACCGAATAGGGGTATCGGCTTAATATAACTCCCATGCCCTTAACAGGTTAGCCCGCTACCATCCTAGACTGGATCATCACTTACCATCAGGTGAGATCGCAGTCAAGGGCTAACTTGTAGTTGATAAAAAAAAGCTTACCTACTTTTTCAATTGTAGTTGTGTCACGTTGTGTTTTAGATAAATCTGTATCGTCAATCGACATAGCTGTGTTGGTGTACGGCAGGTACTTAGCATGACGATGTCACCGTATCGACGCGTAGGGGGCGGCGTAACACGGCACGCGTCTTCAAACATCTGATATGACATTATACTATTTCTGTTGTCGAGATGCGGTGGGATGCGGCGGGATGCGACGCGATGCGCTCGGGTGCATGCAAATGGTGCGTGGAGATGTGTGACGTAGAGCTCGCTCGTCTACCGCCCTTGTTACCGTCACATTGTCACGCGTAGAGTCGATCATAGTTCTCGTTACTTAACTTTATTTTAATTAGAGTCACCAATCCTGCAACATTTTATTAAAGTTCTTGTGCGGTGACGTAAATGGAGTCTTTAAACTTAAGTTAATTTAAACATTTTGAAATAAAATACTAACATAGTCTGATTGTATTATACTAACAACCATGGGCCTCTGTTGCCATAATAAAGAAACTTATTTATTTATTTATTTATTAATATTAAAGATTAGACTCCGCATCGTGTCTTTCAGGTCAAGTTTAATGTCGGATTCCAATACATTAAGGTCGATTTTCAACTTACCTATTTAAGACTTACAATGGTTAGGACTTATGCTCGCGAACTTTTTAATTTTACAAAGTTACTTAAATCATTATAGCAATAACTAAAGATGAGCTGTTTTGGTTAACCAATTACAAGCATATTATTATATCATGCGATCCTATAGTTTTACAGATGAATTTCTTAGCGAATAGAGAAAAGAAATACCGCATTCTTTGAAAACAATCTGACTCATACCAGTTCTAAATGAACGCTAAGTACCAAAGCTTACCTATCAGTATCTAATTTGCATTAATCAGGTAGAAAATGTAATGCATTTTATAAATTAAGGTAATTATCTTACTCAAGACGAATAAGCAATAGTAGCGTCTCCATAGATTCTCAGTCCACCCGTTTAGTAAAACTAAAAATCTTTTAATTTTCCGCCGCATGCAAACTACGACATTCCTTCCATTATTCTCCAGTTTCGATTTCATGTCCGAGAGGAAGAAGTTTTTGCCTCGTCACGACGTGCTTCGGTGGCTCTTGCCGTTATACACCTACTGAACTGACCCGAGAGCTTGTAGGGTATTATGAGGAGGTATTGATAAAAGCTGTGTCTTGCCTATCTATATGCCTATCTATATCTGTACTAATATTATAAATGCGTAAGTTTGGTTTGGAGAAACATCCATCCAGGATGTTTGTTACTCGATTATGGCAGAAGTTTGGATGGATGGATGTATAGATGGATGTATGGATGGATGGATGGATGGATGTTTGTTACTCAATCACGCCCCAACGGCTGAACGGATCTGGATGAAATTTGACACAGAGATAGATTATAGTCTGGAATAACACATAGGCTACTTTTTATCCCGGAAAATTAAAAAGTTCCCGCGTGAACCAAATATGTAACCTCAATCCACGCGGAGGAAGTCGCGGGAATCAGCTAGTGGGAAATAAGACTAGCCTGTCAGTATATGGTTGGTTCACAACTGCTACTTCAGAATTGTGAGGTATTTTCGTTTGCTTTATTATCTGCAATTCATTGCTACTAAAATGACATTTAAAAACAGGTGTTCTATACTTTATTTTTTTATGAAAAATCTGCTGCATCGCCCTGCCCGGCTTACATATTATGAGAACCACGTTGCTTCGTGAAATACTAGTATATTAGAGTAGCTTTCTTTTAGTTTATTTTATGATTTTTGCATCTGATTACGATCTGATTGGCAGATCTTTGGCTACCATACACAGTTTGGAAAGTATGTAGAAACACAGAAACAAACTTAAACTGTTTATCAGACTCCAACTTAAAATTGTGTACGCGCTCTCAACCTATGCTGTGGAGCTGCGGTTTTGAACGATTTCCATATCGTCTCGTAAACGCTTAGTTCCATCTAATAATAATTTTGTTCGCAGCGCAACTTGGACCTGATAAGTGAAAGTGACAATTTGTGAGACACAATTGCTTTGTCATTCTAAATCACCATCTTTGTTATGGTAATGCGAGTCGTTTTTACAGCTTTTCTGCAAAGGGCTGGTTGTGAGCTTGTTCAATAGCGAGTGTCATAAACTTTAGCATGTGAGACATTCCGGGAAGCTGATTTTTTTCAGATAATATAATTAGGCGGCGGGAATTTTCGGTACGACAAAAAATTGTTACAACTGGTCAGAATTATTTATTTTCATATTTGAATTCAGATCTTGATTCTGTATATTACAAAAACTATCGAGGACCCCTCTTACAAAGATAAACTAAAATTACATCTTATCTAAATCATCATTTATTACTATCATCCTGTATAATTGATGAAACCAATGCTCTAATTCGTCACAATATCCATACTAATACTTATTATAAATGCGAAAGTGTGTCTCTCTGTCTGTCTGTCTGCTACGCTTTCACGGCCCACCTGTTCAACCGATTTTGATGAAATTTGGTACAGGGATAGGTTGTATCCCAGGGAAGGACATTGGCTACTTTTTATCCCGAAAAATTCAATGGTTCCCGCGGGAATCAAAAAATGTATCTGTTCAACCGATTTTAAAGAAATTTGGTACAGGGGTGGGTAGTATCCCGGGTAAGGACATACGCTGCTTTTTATCCCGGAAAATTCAAGAGTTCAAGCGGGAATAGAAAAAACTTGGTCCACGCAGACGAAGTCGCGGGAATCATCTAGTTATGAATAATTAGAATAATATAGGCAGCACCGAATAGATTGAAAATAATATCGAGTGGGGTATTTATTGTAAGTGCGAAACGATCGGGCACAGGCGTCGGGCAGGGCGGGCCGCGGGTTCCCGTCGCCCTTCTAATGAGCACCCGTGTTCTTCTCAATTGCACCCAGCACTCTTATTCACCGGCAATTTATTTCATTTTTGCCTGTGATCGCGCCTTATTGAGCGTCTTTTTATCTTATTGCCTTCGTGGGTCTATAATACCCGTCCTGTTACTTGCAAATGAGACGCACGGGAACGTGTTGGGTTCGCTCGGTCATGACATACATAGGAATAATTAAAATTTTTGCCTCCAAGTTTATTTTTATTTATTTTTGTAATTAAAACTGCGGGGCTGGAGCGAGGGCGCTGTTTTATTAAATCATTAACGAGATATATCCCGACCGATTTATACTTAGGTTTATCGTTTCAACGGCTTTGAATGTTTGACCTTAACTATGGATATAAGATACAACATATTATTTAAATAATTAAAATTAAATAAATTATTTGTTAGGTTAGGTTTTTATAATATGCGTCTAAATCTTCCTTATTACTCTACATGATTGTAGAAAAAGCATTGATATCAGCTTGGATTCGCTCGGGTTGAATTCCTGAGAATTATTTTTTAGTAATACCTATGTTAAAAATAAACGAAACACTCGTACATGAATAAACTGTATTCTCGATTCATCACGTATCTACCTACTTATGACTAGTCGGTTCAGGCTCATAGACGTAGGCACACAGATCATACAACCAATTGACTGAGCATAGCGTGCCCCCTCACCAGCCAAACGTTAGCAGTATGACTGCTAACGCTACGTTTTGTGCCTATAGTCGCCCTCAGTCCGTATTCGACAGTGCTCGGGAATTGATCTAGTATAAAACGAAAATTAGGCCTCTCTGTATCATTAAATGGCGTGGAAAGAGAAGCAATACTTCCAGCTATGTAAAGGATGGGATAACATTTCATAAGTAAGTGTAGTTTTGTAATAAGAAATAAAAATCATCAATACGCAAAGAAATAAAAATATTTACAAAAATGAAAAGGAACCCGTTGATGTCTTTCAGTATGTCTTTGTCTTTCACATGTAGTTCTACATATCTCCGTCTCTTCCACGCATAGCCCAGTGTAGCCCGTGCAACTATCGATAAATTATATCGATAGCCTTAGACCACTTGAATGCTAATAAATTAATTTATTGAATAAAAACTTATATTTCATTAAATTCCGAACAATTCTGAAGTAGAAGAACAGGTTTCTTATTTATTTGATTAAAAGTTGTTGTTGAAAACTTAAGTTCTTTAGTATAGAACTTGGGTAATTAAAAAAATATATATAAGTATCAGATAATTATGCATAATCATACATATGGTTGTATATTGCTGTTTGAATACAATTATTTGTATTGATTTTCCAATAGGTACCTACTGGTAATTTTTATCGATACATTTTTGTCGCGCAGCGGGCAGCCCAAGTGCCGCGGTAACATATACTTTGTACTTTTAACTGTGTAAAGTTGACCTTGAGTCAGCCAATGAGAAATGCTATTATTACCTCGTCCCCCGCCTGAAAGTGGTGAGATGTGTTTCAAAGCGAAAATGTGGCTATTAGCTCTCAATAGGTTTACTACTCGGTGCGTAGGCACTACCTGGCTGACAAATATCTGCAAGAGGCAAGGGATGACCACAATATTGTTTGAAGTGGCTGCCATAGACGTAGAAAATGGTGGCTGCTTGCCGAATGATAGCGTTTATGATAATCAACCACTTAGAGTATAGAACATGAAATATTTAAATAAAAAACAGACAAAATTACACAATTTTGCTAGTTCTTCATGATCCCATTTTGTGACGTGTTTGTAGAGGTGGATGTTTTCTGTCAGTTTGTAAATATAAATCAAAGAATTCATTGGATTCTATGTTGAATCGGATTTGACATTTATGTTCCGAGAAGTTATGGCTTATCGAGGATATGAAGACATTTGCCAAAGCAATTGTGTTATGAGTTGATGCGTCATTATAATGTAGGTTGAGTTATGTAGACCATAGAGATGCAGTTATCATATTACCTAAATAAGTGGTCAGCCTATTCTCTAACTCCGTGGTTATAAAAAAATGAAAGTCACTGACATATATTACTACTTAGTTGATGCCCGCGGCTTCAGCCGCGTGGATTGAGGTTTTTTGGTTCCCGCGGGAACCCTTTAATTTTCCGGGATAAAAACTAGCCTATATTCAAGATATTATAAACTAGCCTATTTCTCTGTGCCACAGTTCATCCAGATCCGTTCAGCCGTCCTGGCGCCATTGAGTAACAAACATCCATCCACCCATCCAAACTTTCGCATTTATAATATTAGATTAGTATACATAGAAAACCTTTAATGGATAAAAAATTATGTCAGTGGCTTTTTTCTGATAGCCACAGAGTTAGAGAATATGGCTGCAAGCATAGATTTATAAATAAACTTAAATCTATATCAGTTGGTAAATTATTTGATGCAGAATCAACAAAATGCGCTAATATGGCATACTAAAAGTGGAAACATTGATAAGCAAATAAGTAGGTAACTAAAGCGTGCTGCGATGCATGCAAAAATGCATTATAATATGATAGAGATAGGAATGCTTTTGACCATAGAGGTAGGATAAGTCTTACTGCTATTGACAGATAAATTACCAATTTAAAGAGGACAAAGGCAACTGGTCCTCTTTGTCTACAATCAGGTCGTGTTGCAGGACATCACCTCTAGTGTATGCCACCTCTCTGGTAATAACCATCTTTGATGTCTTGCCAAGCTGCCGTCACGGAGACAAGACGCAGTGCGCAAGGCGTAGACGCGCAGGGGCAATAAATAATAGTACTTAAAAATATTATGATGGTATTTCACGCATACTTCTTGGGAAATACCTTCAATATCTTAAACATAAGTAGAGGTTCCTATTATTAGACTAACAGAAATAAATATGTAAGTACATATATCTATATTAGCGGTCACAATCGCGTAGCTCCGCCGCATCCTATTATACGTAGTAAGGAAGCAATAGTTATTTGTTATACAAGAGTGAAAAGTTGTTTTTTAACCGCGTGCTCAATTTTGATGACCGAGCAAGCGAAGGATTCTAAAATTGAATCACGAGCGCAGTGAGTGGTTCAAAAATTAGAATCCTGAGCGTCAGCGAGGGAATCAAAAGAGCACGAGGTGAAAAATCTTTTCACTCGAGTGCAACACGTAACTTTTCATCCCACCTCAGCGAGGAAATGACATGACGTGAAAGAAAATGGTGCGCGCAAAGCAAATTAAAAAAGTACACCAAGAAGGTTACGAGTGTGAGTTTTTAACAAATTAAAAACGGTTGTATGGAAATTCGGCACCATAGAGGTAGAAGTAAATAGGTTTTAATGATGTTTTGAATTCACAAACTTCATAGTCGAGTGATATTTACTAACGTGCACACGATGTTCTGAATTCAATTTACTTTATCCTCAAGAGGATAATAACGGCTTTTGCATTCAGATATCGAAGATTAAAAATACTCTTTCCGAGATGGTGGGATGAAAAATATATTATTATGCACGGATTCAGACCCGAATAAATTGGCATATTACCTACATATTTTTATGTGATAAGCCAAAGTACCTACCTGATGCCGTATCTGATAAGTTTATGTTGTTGACATAAGGAGATTTTGCATGGAAGTTATCCTCTATAGTCTATAGGATTTCTTAAAATATTTTGAGAGGCTTACCAGAACAAAACCGGGACATGGCGGTAGTATAATATTATGCACTTAAATTAATAAGATGATTTAATTTAAGCTGTCATCATCATAAAATAGACAAAAAATAAGTCTCAACGTTGTAGTGATTTTTGCTTGTTTTTTGTAAGGTTTTATTACGTTCAGAACACTGGGGTAGAATCGTAAATTAAATGAAAGATCCATCAGTTCGGGAAGGAGTAAATCAAGGCGGACGGATTGCCCCTAATAAAAATTATAAGAGGCACAATGGATCGAATGTGCGCCGGGGCCGGCAGGAGCTGTAAACTCTTGCTATGTTTGTTTATGATGCACTAAAATATGTTATAAACTTATAAACTAGATAAGTTTATTCTAAATAAACTAATGCATAATTACTAGCCCATATTGTCGTTTATTTATTTTATGTTATTCTTAAACTATCATTAATTATTATAAGTTCTCACGTATGCGTAAGTACGTCTTCGAGCATAACCAAAAGCTCGAATAGCTTTAATCACTTGCAAGTTGCACTATAGGTAAGTATGCTACTTACGTAGTAATTGAGCTTTTCAGTTGTGTCTTTAGTTTTCAAGATAGTTTTAATATCTATATTATTTTACGGATGAATAATGAATTTTAGATTCAAGTCATCAATAAAATCTTCTTGGAAATTTTTGCACAGAGCGCGTTTGTAGTCTTACTTTTATCAAAACTTGTAGACTTGTTTCTCTTTCAGCTCACGTCTTGATTTTTTCAGAATCAATATTTATTCTATAATTGAACCAAACCGCGGTACATTTTATTGTTTCCAAAATGAGAAAGTAAAATAATTTGGTTTGGTGAGCAGTTATAATGTGCGGCGATATTTCTTTGTTCGCGCAGCCAATGGAGCGCGGCCGACGTTGACGTGTCTTGCTGAGTTTTTTGTGTTTCTCTTATTATATTTTTTGGAGGCATTTTTTGGATGATCTTATTTGTTGGTTCAATACCTGGGTCGTAAATCTGTAGAGGGGTTTGAGAACGAATTTGTGCAGGTGTGTCAACCCTTTCCTTTGATACATACTTACGTACATATTCTATGTCTTGTATAAGTAATGTATTAAGTAAGTTAAAACAAACCGTTGATTGCATCCCTCCCTGAAGTTTTTTGTGTTAGAAAACTTTTGGTAAATTATTTCAAACGAATATGGTTTCATCTTTAGAGTGTTTAACTAGAAAGCATTGATACATTTCCATTTCTTTTTGTTAATGATTTTATCATGGTAGGCGATGTTTCCATTAGCACTGAAGCTTCCAGGACTCAGGTTTGGCAAGTCACTTGCTCCGCTCGGTCCTCAATAAAACGCAAGCAATGGAATATAATAATATTTCATTTTTTGAAGTATGGTGTAAACGACTTGCTAAAGCTTTTCTTATACTACGGGAAGATAAAAACTAAAAGCTCGTCAAAAATATTAAAATTCTAAACTGGTTTTTGTTTCTTTCAATTTCAGAAAATAGGTAGTTAAATAGAACGTGCAGTATTCAGTAGCCAAGCAATAATTAACATTATAAAGAAAATGAAAAATATAATTCATTGCGTTTATAAAGAAAAAAAGAAAAGTTTTACTAAATAATAGGTTGGAAGTAACAGTAAAATAAACAACACAACGCGTGAACCAACAAACTTTAAACAAACAGAAGTCTATAAGTTCATTTATTATTTCGTTAAACATAGGTATGGATGACGAATTTATTTATTCATAAACTATTTAGATCTGTTTCTGCTCTACCTAAATCAGATGAGATAGGCTCAAGCAAAACTCGACTATTTCCGTCTCAAATTAATTTTGTATTTGGAGTGTGCCCCCATTTATTACATTCACAAATGTAAATGAACGCTTTCGAGTTACTCGTTTACGTGAGAATATTTGTATTTATTTTATTTATGGAGAGAGGAGCCGCGCAAGGGCGATGTGTTTAAATATCTTTAGATTTAAATGCGATTTCACTTCAAGTAGCTCGGAATCCATTAGGTTGATATTGGTTATCTTTTGTATCGAAAGTATCATTGGATCTTAAGTTTGCTTAATTAGTTTTTCAGGTTTTAATAGCATGTTATGTTAAAAAATTATGTAGGAATTTTGTATTAGTTCGTCAACTAAATATTTACCTTACCTTACCAACCTATAACATTATACCTACCTACTTAAATGTGAGTGTTTAGATGTTGACTGACACAATGACTAGCACGATTTGGCTTAAATTTGGAATGTAGATACTTTATGTCCTAAATTATTAAGTACAAAGGCTATCAACCTTTACCTCGAGTATTAGTAGTACTTTTTATTTATCGAGTTTTTTATAAATCTTGTTGGATTTTAGATTGACGAATTGACGAATTATCATTAGTATGGAGTATGATTGGTACCAGTAGGGGATGTATTAACAATACAAAACTAAAATGAGGTACCTAAGTATCTACCGTCAGTTGAACTTTTAGATTTATAATAAACTAGATGATGCCCGCGACTTCGTCCGCGTAGATTAACGTTTTTGATTCCCACGGGAACTCTTGAATTTTCCAGGATAAAATGTAGCCTATGTGCTTCCCCGGGACACCACCTATCCCTGTACCGAATTTCAGCCAAACCGGTCTTGACTTGCGGCGTGAAGATTTTTTTCCGCGTGAATTTTGGTTTTTAACTAATCCCACGGGAACCATGGATTTTCCCGGGATGAAAAGTAGCTTATGTGTTAACCCAAGATGCAATTAATCGCCATTCCAAATTTGAGCCAAATCGGTTCAGTAGTTGCGGTGTGAAGGAGTATCGAAGCTTGGTAAAATACGAACTTTGGAGCCCCGTTTCACCCCTTAAGGGGGGAATTTTGAAAAATCCTTTCTTAGTGCACCCCTAGACCTCATAATGAATCTGTGTGCCAAATTTGAAGTCTCTAGACCCAGGGGTTTGGGCTGTGCGTTGATATGTCAGTGAGAGCGTGAGTCAGTATCTTCTTTGATATACCATGAAATTTTCCGGGATGAAAAGTAGCCTATGTATCAATCCAGGATAAAATCTATCTCCTTTCCGAATTTCAGTCATATCAGGTCAGTAAGTGCAGCGTAAAGTAGTATTTTTCACGCGTGAATATCAATTTTTCAGTTTTCCCGCAAAAACCATGGATTTTTCCGGGATGAAAAGTAGTTTTTTTATTAACCCAGGATATCATTTATGTCCATTCCAAATTTCAGCTAAATCGGTCTTGTACTTCCGGCGTGAAGATTTTTTTCCGCGTGAATTTCGGTTTTTAACTAATCCCACGGGAACCATGGATTTTCCCGGGATGAAAAGTAGCTTATGTGTTAACCCAAGATGCAATTTATCTCCATTCCAAATTTGAGCCAAATCGGTTCAGTAGTTGCGGCGTGAAGGAGTATTGAAGCTTGGTAAAATACGAACTTTGGAGCCCCGTTTCACCCCTTTAGGGGGGGAATTTTGAAAAATCCTTTCTTAGTGCACCCCTAGACCTCATAAGGAACCTGTGTGCCAAATTTGAAGTCTCTAGACCCAGCGGTTTGGGCTGTGCGTTGATATGTCAGTCAGTCAGTCAGTCAGTCAGTGTCTTCTTTTATATATTTAGATATAATTTCCAAAAAACCGACTTCCAAAGTCACTGTAAAGTAAAAAAATATTTTTGATTTCTACACACTATGTTGAAGTCGGGCGAGTTTAACAAGGATAAGCAAAGCTGACGCATCAGGCTCGCCCGACTTCAACATAGTGGGTAGAAATCAAGAATATTATTTTACTTTACAGTGGCTTTGCAAGTCGTTTTTTTGGAAATAATTTTTATTTTTAACTTTTTAGTATCAGGGTTGAGGATTTGGAGTCAGAATTTTTTATGGGACCCCCTCGAGAGCTTCCTCTAACGATGGAAAAAATTATTTATCAAATCAGTTCAGAAACCACGGAGATATGCACCGACATAGATAAAAAAAATACGCGCCGAATTGAGAACCTCCTCCTTTTTTGGAAGTCGGTTAAAAAGTAAATTGAAGTTTAGATGAAACAAAGCAAATATTTATTTACCCTGAAATGCTCCTTGGTTTGTATAAACAATACAACTCAAAGTGTTTATCTCAACTAAATTTTGATCGGTAGCTAGTCTACGTCTTCTCTAACACGCAGGTAAACTAAGATATTGAACAGTACGCATTATCGCACAGAATTCAATTAATTATACACACGTGTTCCTAATAAATACGTAAAAGCTTGTACATAATACATATGACACATTCCTAAGAAGGAGTCACTTAAAATGAAGCTGAATTATGGCTTTATAAGATGTTCTTTCTGATGTCAACTTTAAAATTTAATGCGGTAAATTATTGTTGGTATATTCGTGACGATTACATACTCGCTAACGAATTTATGTTTCACTTGTCTCTGGTGTACTTCCCAACGATCATAATGTCTGAAGTCCGTAATTTTTGGATCTTTATTGAATTTGTAAAGAACTGTGAACATTGTCAAAGAGGAATTGGAGGTTTATAAAGTGTAAGGTATTCCAAAAAAATTATATGTTAACCGACCTTATTTTACCTAATCTAATTGCATTTTGACGATCCTAAAGAGGATCCTTATTTGAGTATCATGTCGTCCTAAAAAAGTATCTAACATATCTATTTGTGTTACCTACCTTAGATTGTTGATGAAAATGCGTGTATGCTTCTTAGACTCAATACCATAGATATTTAAGTAAAATTACCCCTTCTGGAAGTTAGCAGTAAATAAATTTGAATGAATGTGAAGTTTCTGATGTACGTACGTCAACAGATAAGTCTGACTCGTCTGCCACTTCGTAAAACATAAATATTATCGTTTGGAAGGCCGTTCTCGATCGAACTTATTTTTCCGACTGCCGACAGTTATTTCATATAAATTAATGGCGTGAGTCGTCACGGCGCAGACGCCGGCTTCTATTTATAATCTGACGAATGAGACGCGCCGAGCGCACGCGCACGCGTCCCGTCATATTCCAATTACAAATAGCTGTCATCATCTCTACATACCCAACATGTTCTGTTTCTCGTGTTTCGGGTAAACACTATCTAAATTCTGTTATTTTAACAATTAAATCAAGACTCGGTGAAGAGAATATCGTCTATTCACGTCTGTACAAGGTTACTGGTGGCGAGCGCGAATGAATAGAAAGTTTTCCTACGGACATACTATGGTAAACGTGTTTTAAGAAATAAAATTATGAATTATGATCGAGTGGGTGTTAGCGAACGTCTCTGTTCCACTCGGGAAGATAACCGGCGAGCGAATGAGACGCAGGGCGGCGCGCCGCGTCGCGCCGGCTTCGAAAGGGTTATTATATATGAATTATGATGACGCCGCAGCACCGTCGGCGGTAATATCGTTATGAATATGCTGAGCTCTACTCGCCCATTGGTGGAAAGCACATCCGCCTCGATTGCGAGGGAACGCCTCCGGTGGCCTTTTTATTCCTTTATTGACATTCAAATATGCACGTTCTGAGTGGCGATGCACTAAATGTAATATTTTGCCTGGAGGAGAGTTAAGTCGGGCCAACGAGCGGTCGCACAGAGCATTTGGGATGCAAATACAGCAGACTGTCGTATGTAAACGAACTTATGCTACTCATGCGGTACAGCCGCCCGCTATGAGACCTACTCAGACGTTTCCTGCATTATATTAATTTGCATTTCAGCGGGGTTGGATAGGTACCTACATAAATGATTTAACTGTAGGTACCTACTGTACATATTCATATAGAGCTAACAACCATCCTTTTAATATTTTGAACAAGTAATATATTATACATAAATCTCTCATTTTGTATAAGTAGAATTAATTATCTTTTAAATTCCGTAATTAAAGTTTAAAAATTTCATACAGTGATCTGAGATGCTGAAATGACAAAAAATATTAAATAGGTACACAGACTCGCATTCAAATATCGCGCGAACAGTGTCACTGGACCGGTAGATGCATTAAATAATTTTTTGACATTAATAAAATAGGTACAAGTAAATAATATTGATGATAAATACCTACTCGATAAGGTAGGAAAGTATATTATTCCATTCCATAAATATCTTAAACCATATTATTCCATCCATCGTCCATCATAATTTTCATAATAGTTTAAATTATTTTCAAATCGAAAGCACGTCCAGTCGAAGGGAGTCTTGCCTAATAAGTACTTGAGTACCTACTTAAATCTAGCTAAATAAGTATAATGTGGAAGTAACGCCTTATAAGAAATAAAAATTGACTACTAAATAAATCCAATCTAATAAGATTATTTTGAACCTTGATTGATAATATCTTATAGGATATACCTAGTTACCTACTTAGGCAGTGCAGCTGATGTTTTTACCTCTAAACCTACATTCAATGTATAATTTTATGTCCTATATTTCGTTATATCCAGGTATTTGATAGCCAGTAATTAAATTCTTATGTCTTATGTCCGCATTCTATAATATGGAATCTGTTTTGCACGAGTTACCGAAACCAAAAGTATTATGAAAAGATGGATTAAGAACTTTATGTTCTTTGATTTTGGAGTCCCTTAGGCGAATCCCACACTGTGACGCACCCCGCAGCAGATCGCGGAGCTGCGTACTTTCCACGCACGGAGAGTGTCGCGTCTGATGTTCACCGCAAGACGCGTCGCAATAGCATATTTTCGCGCACGGACTTAGAGAGTTTGTGTGAGAGCTGCGCAAATAAGCACGCAGTTCGTACTTCAGCTCAGAGACGACTATTTGATTGGCGCTAACTGCCTACGACTATTTGATTGGCGCTAACTACTTATTTGGCTGCGCGTATTTTTTACACAAATTACTTAATTCCTAATCTTACGGTCAACACGGCGGTATTGACAATTACCGCGGGACGCGTTGCAGTGTGGAAATCGCCTTATAGTGTGCATCTATCGTGTAAAGTGCGTGTGTATCTCCGTGGCATTCACCTTGTTGGATCCGAGCCAGTCATATCGAGACGCGTCAAACTGAAAATCCTGAGGACATCAAAATGTGCAGAGATGTCGATTAGTAGCTGCACCAATTACTTAGTACGTAAAGGTTAACTTAGCTGGTACGGGTAGATAAACCTTTTTAAAAGGATAAACCAGGTTGTTATAAAACCCATATATCTCTAATCGATTTCGAAGTGGCTTTGTAACTACTTACTGCAGGCACGTTGAATTGCTTGTTTTTGTAGCTGTAGCTATTAAGCTACATCCAAAATCTAAAAATAATCAGTCCTAAAAAAGCAATAAAAATTAAAGTGGCTATATGACTGGCTGATTATAGATTATGTATATATATCTCAAATCGCTGGAACAATAAATATGTTTTTTTTATATAGCATTTTCAGAAATCCCGTTCTGCAGACAAAGCCTGGACATGCCGGTCAGATTAGTTAGTCTTAGTCCATACTTAAAATACCTATTAATGCGAAAGTGTGCTTACGTTTTCACGGCCTATCTGATCAACCGATTTTATCGAAATTTGGTATACAGAAATGTTTGCTACAAGGGAAGAACATAGGCTATATTTATGCTCGGAAAATAAGAATTCTTACAGGATAGTTGCGGGCCTCTGCCTCGTTGGTCTAGTGGTTGGCATGTTCGACAGCGGCCGACGAGGTCCCGGTTCGATTCCCGGGTCGGGCCATAACAAGTGTTGTATTTTTCTGGCAAGAAATTCTCAGTACTAGCACAGAATAGGTAATAGTTTAATAGGTATTGGGTTTTTCTGATTAGAAATTCTCAGTAGGTACTAGCCCGGAGTTAGGAAGATGGCGGTGTTCCACCCCCGTGCCTCGGAGAGCACGATAAGCCGTCGGTCCCGGCTATTATCACTAAAATGATAATAGTCGTTAAAGCCCGCCAACCCGCATTGAAGCAGCGTGGTGGGTTTAACTTCTAATTCCCTCTCTCCTATGAGAGTGGAGGCCTGTGTCCTGTGGGTGGGACGTTATTGGGCTGTAGTGGTAGTGGATTTGCGGGCATCACCTAGCAGACAATATTATCAAAATTATACTTATGGTACGCGTTTCCTTGTATTGGGCGAAGTGGATCGCGATCGGTGCGTGACTCTCGTGGCATTCACATTCACCTTGTTGGCACGTCGCCAACCCTAACGGGTTGCGTCAAACTGAAACCCCTTAGGACTCTCCTCCATCAACAGACGAAACAAGTTTTAATACGGGCGATGTGTAAAACATGAGATGTGTATCTTATATTGGGCAAAGTAGATTGCGTTCAGTGTGTAGTGCCGTGGCATTCACCTTCTTGGCCTTTCGCCAGCCCTAGTGGGTCACATCGATCTAAAACCACAATAATCACTGCTACAGGAAGACAACTAGAAAAAATAAAAAATTGTATCGATAAATAATAAGTAAAAGTAGTTAATCTCTGTCCAATCATTTATTTTACTTTTGGCAGATCGAGTCAATGATGTTCTAACGCGTTACTGATTCGATTTTTGATAATAATCGACTTTCTTTTTGAAGAAGTTTTAATCGATTTGACACATTGATTTACCTTTGTTTAACATTTTTTAATTGTTTTGTAAACATACCCAAGCGTTCAAATGACTAAGTATGTATATTAAATTATGTATTAAAATAAATCATTTTTAAACAACAGTACACTAAATGTACATGAATCCGTCAGGTCATAGAAACCATCCATCGCCGAAGATGTATGGTACTTTAAAGAAAGCTAGAGTTGAAGCTCCGTGACTATTTTGAAAAGGAAAGTCGTACTTGTAATCACTAGATGAGTATACGACTTACGAAATATCGGTAAGGGCATGTCGCTTCACTATTGGAATTTGGAAAAAACTATATGCGTCTATGGAGTATTGCATTTTTTTGTCGACGGTTGCCTGACAATAATTGTAACACTTCATAGACGTGCAAAGTAAAATAAATCGTTGGACAAGACATACGTACAGAAACATGTATTAGTTTTCGAATCGTGAACATCACTAGTTGGTTTAGTAAACATAAAAAATACTGAAACTTTTGTTACGAGTACTAGATTTTGTTTTTAGTATAAATGATTTAATACAAGCATAACTACTAACTAAATTGTTACCTAAAACTAAATAATTCGCATTAGTAACGTAACCTTAATTTTGTATTATGTTTACCTATTATTTCTTACTAGGTATAAAATTATTTTTCACACCACTCGCTCTACAACGCCTTATTACATGGCCTGTTATCTAAGGTTAAAGTAAGACATTAAATCCCTAGGGATATAATGTTGTACTGAAATCCATTATTCCCTAGGGTTATAATGTGATTTGAATTTAGAATCATCGCGCATCTGAAGCAACATCTGAAGGAAATTCTATTCATTCCAAAGAGGTTTTATTCATAATTCTTATTGCTATATGCATAAAGTCTAATTTCGGTAAACAGAATGTGTTCTCAGCAGGCGCGGCCAACTCGAAAGCCGTGGCTCACTAGATTCGCACTGACGACATTAATTGTTTGTCAAATCGAGTAGGCCACGCCAGCTGAAAGAAGTGGTTGTATCGCGAGGTGTGAAAAGTAGAGTATTCACCGTAGGGGTAATGCTGTATTAATCTTGGGCGCCCCTAATTCCCGCGCTACTCTCAGGATTCTAGATGCAACACCCTCGCTACGCTCGGGAGTTACTCTAAAATCCCTCGTTCCGCTTGGGATTTATCCCGGCGCCCGTGACATAATACATCGCATTACCCCCGTGGTGAATAATCTACTATTTTTAAAGTCAGTGGTGCAGTAACCTAACATTGTATTAGGTATAATGCGGACATTCTTTCACAATTTATCAAAATTACGATGCTATTGTATTTATGTAAATGGAACACTGCTTTATATCACTGCTAAATTTACTGTTGATGTTTCTGCAGATAGCTTGGCTTATGTTTAAATGTGTGCAATTTTGAATAACTCGTTGCAAAATCATTTATATAAATATTCATATTCATATGTATTTTTATGTTTTGTCTAGAAATAAAGCATTTATCTATCTATCTATCTTTTATGTTTATAATCTTTTACAAAAAAAAATACAGTAAAATTCGCAAAATTTCAGCAAAACTAACTTTGTATCTATTAGCTAACGTATTTTTACGTAGAGGAGTTATTTTTAGGGTTCCGTACCCAAAGGGTAAAAACGGGACCCTATTACTAAGACTCCGCTGTCTGTCTGTCTGTCTGTCTGTCTCCAGGCTGTATCTCATAGACCGTGATAGCTAGAAAGCTGAAATTTTCACAAACGATGTATTTCCGTTGCCGCTATAACAACAAATACTAAAAATTAAAAAAATATATATATTAAGGGGGGTCCCCATACAATAAACGTGTTTTTTTCGTATTTTTTTGCTCAATATTAAAAACGGTAACAGGTAGACGGTTCAAATTTTCACAGAATATTAACTTGTATATTACCTTTCAAAATAAATAATTAAATATCAATAAAGTAAATATTAAAGGGGGGCTCCCATACAACAAACGTAATTTTTTGATATTAACAGTAAACCTCTACAAACAAAGTTAGTTTTGCGGTTCATTAACAAAGGTAATTATACCTACTTCTTGAGTACGGAACCCTCGGTGCGCGAGTCCGACTCGCACTTGGCCGGTTTTTTTTAAGACGTGTGGACGCAATGCTAATCATCGACTTAGAGCATTTTAGGTCAGTTGTTATAGAGATGCATGGTCATGTCATGAGGTATCTTACAAAGCCTGTCTGGAAATACCAATTCTAATTAAGTAAAGCCACACACCACCTTTGCAGTTGGAAAAGTTGACATAAGTAAGTACCTACCTATAGTTCGCGCGCGAGTTGAATGCAGAGTAGGTTAATGTATGGTGACACACACATTTACTCTGCATTCAACTCGCGCGCGAACTGTAAGTACGAGTATGTAACTCCTTGTGGGCTCCACAGATTTAGAGTAATTTTTACATCTCTTTCAGAATTCCTAATCCCGAATTATTTTGTATCTTACTAAGTTTGTAATTTGAGTTACTGATTATAATAGGTGGATAGTGGTGCTTGGGCCTTGGATTGAATGAAATGAAGTAACGCCCCTAATTACCATAAAAATTAAATAAAAATAAAAATAAAAACATTCATAATGCATGACCATGTAAATGCACAGTTTGCAAATAGCTACACGACATGTGATAAAAAGAAACAAGTACAAGGCTGCATGGACAATCGTCGTTACCAATATAATGCTCAGTTGCCATCACATCTTAATTTATAACTACCATTGCCGATATTCTTATTACCGTTACCGAGTTTCTTGCTTTTTCTTCTCGGTAGGAACGGCATTCCGAACCAGTGGTAGATTCATTTGACTATTCATAAGCACTTGTAAAAAAGTCTATTTGAATAAAAATCAATTGAATTTTGAATTTTGAATTTTGGTACGCCTATTTGCCCACGTAAAACATATATAAACCTTTTTTAACCGCACACATATTCATTACCCTATCAGTATTCGTAACATACAAGACTAGCTGATGCCCGCGACTTCGTCCGCGTGGTTGAATTTTTTTGTTATTCCCGCGGGAACTCCTTAATTTTCCAGGATTAAAAGTAGCCCATGTCACTCTCCAGGCCCTCAACTATACCCATGCCAAAAATCACGTCGATCCGTTGCTCCGTTACGGCGTGATTGAAGGACAAACCAACAAACAAACACACTTTCGCATTTATATTATTAAGTATGATGACAAAGTCTTTTTGTAACCTTTTTGATACAGAATCGAGTGATCTATCAATGGATCTGGCCGTTGAGGGGTGCTGATCGGTGCAAACTACGAGGTACAGAACTAGGTATTTAAAGTAATGATGTGGTTTACCGAAACTTTTTAAAGTTCTGAGGTTAGACTTACAAAGGAAGCATTAAAATGCATAAAAAATTCTTTTTAAACAACCGACTTCAAACTCCCGCGCCAACTTTACAACAACAAGCACACACCATACAAAGTACTTATTTTATTGTTGATATTTTAAAAACCGCTCGACCGATTTCGATAAAATTTTAATGGGACCACATTTGAAGTATGCCCTTTCAAATAAAAAAAGAATCATCCAAATCGGTCCACCCAGTCAAAACTTCTGAGGTAACAAACATTATTAAAAAAAAAAAAACAGTCGAATTGAGAACCTCCTCCTTTTTTTGAAGTCGGTTGAAAAAAAAAACTTTAGCTCTTTAATTAAGTATTTACCTAGACACTACACACTTCTGTGGTTGGACTTACAAAGGAAGCATTAAAATGTAAATCTTCAATTACTTACTAGTACTATTATATACGTATTACGTATAGTAGTTTTGACAATACCATGAAACGTTCTTACCCACACTGCTATGTTGAAAGCTGTGAATTCGTCAGAATTACTTAAAATGCAAAGGCCATAGAAAGCCCGAGAAATGTAATTAATAAAAAGCATTCAGGGATATAATTGGGCATTGTTGGCATTATACCAACGGAATATAAATAGCGAGTCTCTTTCATGGAGAATTTAGCTTAGCATATGTGAATTTATTATGATAACTAGATAATAACCGCAACTTCGTCCGCGTGGGTATAAAGTTTTTTTTTCCTGCGAGAATTCCTTGACTATCCGGGTTCAAGATTAGCCTATGTCCTTCCCCTGGATGTATCCAGGATGTAACGTAACCTACCTCTATACCGAATTTGATCCAAATCGGTTGAAGAGATCCATCTTATGCGGTGAAAGCGTAGCAGACAGACAGGCAGACAGACAGAAAAGCTTTCCTGTCTATAATATTAGTATGGATATGCTGCTTTAATTGTTGTCGTTTTAATAAATAACGCGTAAAAATATTAAACAGATTCGGGTACTAGGGATTGAGTTTAAAGTTGCTGTTGGAAATTGCTGAAAGTAGAAAAGTCTAATAAAATAAATACTATGAGAAAAATATCTACATGGCAAAACCTTCATCATGAATGTAATCATAACTTGTTCCACTCACCTTGCTTGCTTATTTTGGCAAGTATAAAGTAAACCACAACCATACAGACTCTTTTGGACGCATGTGTCTTTTGGACGCATGTGTGTGGGTACATTCTACATAATAATATGAATATCTAAACATTACCATACAGTATGACCCTTACTACTATGAACATATTAAAGATTATTGTTCAATCATGATTTACCTATAATATGGTCCTTATCACAAGTTGCACTCAGAGCAACTGTAGTGGATAAAAAAAAAAAAAAAGAAAAAAAAAAAAAGAGCAAGGAGGCGGGCGGCCTTGCAAAGCACCTATGGTAGGTCCAAGCTCACAAATCTGTCTTGTTGTACGCTGTACCGTGCTTCGGACTTGTAAGCGATCCAATTCCATGTTACCTACTCCATAGTTTATCGAAGATTTGCACCGATATATTAAACTTTTGTTTATGACGATCAACTTAGTACAAGTCCGTACTTATAAAAGTTAAACATTTTAAAGGAATCCTTCTCAACGATACCTTCTACGTAGGTGCATAAAATATTGTGACTTACTAACTTAGTATAACGTCTAATAATCTAATAATCTAATCTAATAGTATAATCGGACCTTTAATCGATGGTCAAAATGAGCAAAACAAATAAATACTCTTTAGTCCGGTTATGTATGAAACAAAAGATCGCAAAAACTAAAATGTGTTACAAAAAGCGGAAAGATATTATGCAGCTCAAAAAGCGCATTCATTAGACCACCATTGTGTTAAAGAAGCCGCCAAAATTCGATTCATGTCGTACGAGTGATTACAAATTCCTGTAGTTCAATTTGGGAACCGAAATGATCCTTTTTGACCAGCCACGATACAACAGTAATCGATACTGTAAAAACGTATGATAATATGCATGGGTACAATGATCTTCTCACGAATTGGAAACACATTGAGCTATATGACATAAAATAAATATAGTTTGCGTTTATCCTCTATATAGATAAGAGATAACAAATAGTATCGGTCTTCTTGTAAAATACAAAGGTACCTACATAAATCAATAAAGGAAAAAGTTCATTTTAGGTCTACTCTTGTACACTCTACAATACATGAATAGAGGAAAATACATAGATTGTATTAAAAATATAATAATAATTTAGAACAGTAAAGTAAATAACGAGCAAAAAATACAAATGTATTTCAAGTTTTCGATACGTTTCCAAGATGGCTTCAGCCATAGAGAAGGTAGTAAACGCGAAATGTATCAAATGTCATGTCTGACAGTTACTGTCAAAATAAAGCGTTTTTCTTTTTAAAACGTCAAAAATATGAATCCGCCATTTTTACCCACAAAGATTCAATAATTTTATCATTTTTATTTTCCTTCATTTCTCTGCTTGTACAAGACTTGGCCTACGCCCTATACAAATCTGAACCGTCTCCTTTATTTGAACACCCGTTAATTTTAAGTCTATAAAGTTACACACCTACTAATAAGAAACACTAATATAGGTGAATAGTTCTTCCTCATATTTTCAATTTCTGTATCTTAGTTAAACTGACAATCCCATTTTATTGTATGAGATCTTTCATCAAAGCCATGGTGAATAACAAAATGTTCGTATGTAGATACTGGTAAGTACAGATAATTGGGATTTTCCATTGTGAATAAGTCTAGGTAGGTGAATAATTTTATGTGGCAAGTGTTCGGAACGATTTCAACTAGGGCGATGTTCTGTCGGAAGTTAGCAAATTATCACTGGCTCGTAAAATTAACGCTTCTTATCGATCCAGAAATAATTTCAGTGTGAGAACTCACATTGGAATTTGTACATTTCGATTCGAGAACAAAGATCAAAGTTGTTTGACGAGCGCAGCCGACAGCGCGAAACTTATTTAAAACCTAACAAAATGTTTTCAATTTTATTGCTGATTTTATGTTGAATTCTTTAAACATGTACGGGGGAGTGCGTGTATATTTGACGTTTGTGTTCATGCACACACTAATCCTACTAGCTCGGCTACAGTCGGTAACGGTCCATAGGTTGAAGGCGGTAAAGTCCAAAATTGGGGGCATTGCTCGGAGAATCTGAAATTTGCCTGCTGGAAGTGGCAGTTCCAAGATAAGATCTCACGATGCCGCAATAAAAAGCGCTCGTAGCTCGTCCGTTGTGTAATGTGCATTCAAATTGCATTGTGCGAGAACTAATTCGCTTTAGGCCGATTCGGATGTTACGATAAACACATGTTTCGATTAACGCCCGGTAACGCCTTGCCTCGTTGCTTGTGCGCTTTGACGGAATGGTTTCTGTGCTTAAGCTTCCACAATCGCATTTAATTAACTTTATGCCATGTTCCACTTGAGTTAAATGCTTTTTAAAGTTAGTTACGTCGGACCTTTTATAAAATCCCCTTAGCTCTATTTTTCACCTTCAAAACGCTTGGCAAATGAATTGCGTAAAGGTAAGTAAGCTCCTAAACCGTGAGAATTAAGCTTTAATTCTGTGTTCGAATGAAGCGATACTGAAATTGAGCTTAATAACTTCACACGAGTGCTGAATAATAACATTCAATTGTTAGCAAATTCAAAAGAATTCAAAATTAATGTCATGCGAATCTTCTGAAGACGGCCTTTGAAGAGAGACAATCGTTCCATACGAGATAAGGATATGACAAAAGCTATTGTTCTATAGACCAATTACTCGTGGCTCGCGAATTACCTAAGCCTCATAATATAAATTAGCCGACGGCAAACAGCGGAAAGATTTCTCTAGTTATACGCCAACACAACAATTATTCGTAAATCACTTTACTATATGTTGAAATTTACGATACCCCGTTCGTCGAGGCGCCGACCCGTACTCTATAAGTTCTTTGCGCACCGAGGGATTTCTAACTGATGGTTCTACGTCATAAGGTTCACAGTCTTTCTAAGCCTGCCATGTTCGTAGGGAACACAAAATTTCGTAGCAAAAGAGAATATGCATGGCGATTTCGTGATGAATATTCATTTCCTACGGGGCATGAAATTTATTGTGTTTTACATTTATATTCAACTCAGCTGTCTTATGTAACGGTAGCAGTGCGGGATTAGCGAATTGTGAACGTTCATATTACGACTCGGTCGTAGTCTTTCTTCTTTGATCTTCTTCCTTTGTGTATGTGTAAAATTGAATTTGAATGTTACAAATGTAAATTTTAATTCCAATTTTATTATTAATTCCTTCTTTTTTGCGATAATCCTTCTATACCAACAACAATGTCGATTTTAGATTCTGAATTTCAAAACTAATAAATTCTCATTACAATACAGCGTTCATCGATATCGATGAAAGATTTTTAAAATGTATTTCTTAGTGTCTGTGGTCAGTGGTTTATAGTTCCTATGCACTATTGTGTTCAGTGTAGTGCGGCATTGCATACAATTGTATATTAGCTGCCAAGCGTGAAGCGCTGGGCGCAGGGCAGAGGCTCAAATTATTTGACATTTGAATATCATTCGGGGCATTGTTAGTCATCGAACTCTGCGATCGACACACTTGGCACCTGTCGAATATTGGACGCATAAATCCATAGCGCCGCGTTCGATCAAGCTTGATGGAATCTGAGCTATATTTAATTAACGCAAGACGCGACGCCGCATTGTTTTCTTGATTGCTTTGTTGACTGACGGGTAAACATAATGTATCATAGAGAAAGTTGCTATTTATATAACGGTACCTAGACTTAGCGGAGTGTATGAAATACCTTTCAAAACAAAATATGATACAATACTCTTTAGTTATTGAGTTCAAATGCTATTGTATGGAAGAAGATTTAGCAAGAAAAGAATACAATTATTATGCTATAATCCGCCAACAGTCTGTTCTATCCAATATTGGAAGAAGATTTATTTATTTGCACTACTTTCAACAATACTATGGACATATCCCATTTTTAGTTCTCAAAATGTTGATATTAGTTAAATTGATGATTTAATACTTATTCTGACCTTTAAAATAAAAACGAACTTCGTAGTCACGATAAATGCGATGATTTAAAAAAACCACGGAGATATGCGGTAACATACATTAAAATATATATATATATATATATATATATATACGCGCCGAATTGAGAACCTCCTCCTTTTTTGGAAGTCGGTTAAAAATATCGACTGTCAAATTAATTGTCGAGTTAGTAGTTATCGTCGTTATAACAGCGTTATGAGCATGGCATTAACTATAATATAAATTAGTAACGCATTAAGTTTCGATACCAAACATCGTTACTACGTAAATAAATTGATATAAATTAGTTTATCATTTAAATGCAATGTAATTAATCAGTGAAATTCAGCATATTTTTTGGGCGGGCGGGCGCGACTGGCGGGCGGCGGAGTGCGGCGTGTGATTGCAGCGGCCGCGTCAAACAATTGATTAGTCGCATAAACTCGGTTTGGCGCTCTCTAACGATGTATCATCCCGACTGATAATTAAATTGTAAATTAGCTAAGCCGATGCTAGCTCGCTGCCATTGCCCGCCCTGATCACAATCGCCGCTTCCGATTGTCGCGGTTTTATGTTAGGTAAATTTCATTTGGAATATTATTAACGTGCATTACGTGAAAGCTGAGCGAATCTGTGAAGCATAGATCTATGAGGGATGGAACTGCTGAAAATTCTTTTCCTGGGTAAAAGCGCCCTTCGATCATTGTAACCTCGCCGAGAAATAAAAGTCTCAATAACCTAAGATATATTTTGACTATATTATTATACTTAATACGTCATTCTATGGAAAGTGCGCAAAGAGAAAATTTTGTACCTCCAATTATGAATTCTATGACTTGGTCAGTGGTAAAAAAGTACAAAGAATCTTTATGACGCTATTATCTACATATTATATTAGTTATCTATATACAGTTAGAGTCCAATTCAATTTAATGGAGCTATAATTTATAAACTACTTATTTATATAATAATCAAATATTCAAATTGCGACTACTT
This sequence comes from Erebia epiphron, assembly GCA_963932025.1. Lineage (NCBI taxonomy): Eukaryota > Metazoa > Arthropoda > Insecta > Lepidoptera > Nymphalidae > Erebia > Erebia epiphron. The sequence continues at coordinate 12,532,105 of OZ009955.1, read as the reverse complement.
AAATATGCGTCAGCATGACCAAACTTTTTTCGATACCGAAATAGTTTCGAGGATAGATTAATAAACACTATTTACTGTGCTAGCGTGTGGCAGTGTGAGTGTACGTACGGGTAATTCGCAAAGTTGTGTGTCAATTTACGAGTAGGGCTGGGCACCCATTCACTACTATTGATTTAGACTAGACTTCAATCGAGGTACCTATCCGTCCAGTGTCAATAATATTAAATATATCGAAATAGTTTTTAAACTTTAAATTTATCTTTTTTTGTTATTTTTTCAATTTTTTGACAAATCTATGTAACTTATATAATGCGACCGATCGGAACTTCCCTCCTTCTCAACCGAATTTCGGCCAAGGAGGTCAAACTTTATTTAAAAATCTATATTCTAGCGTTTGGCTGTAATCAGACTTGCTGACAAGTGGTGATGCAGCCTAAGGTGGTTTTGCACCAGCAAAACTAACAGCCTAATAATAATTTTACTCCACTGAGATAAACCATCTGCGCGGGAGGTGCACAAGTGTCACACACACACTGCGCTAACACCCCCTGTGTTTGCGCAGTGGACCTATCCGCCAACTCTCATAGTTCGATGAAACACAGCCAACTTCCTTACTCCAGACTACTAGTAAGAATTTCTTATCAGAAAAACCCTATACTTACTCAATATTTTATGACCTGGCCTGGGAATCGAACCCAGGACCTCGTCATCCGCCGTCGAACATGCTAAACATTTCACCAACGAGGTCGTATCGACAGATTTCAGATAGACTGAATATTGAAACCATATCTAAGCCTACTACAGCGTAGAGAAAATTAAGCATTTTTATTCAGTTACCTATAGCCGCTAGAAATTAGTTGCTCAATTCAATTTAATTCAACATTCATTTATTCAATTTAGGTACACTGTACACTTATTGACGTCCAATTTCTTGCAAAATATGATGGTGATAATCAGTTACGGTATCTTAAAACTAAAGCTACAAGGGTCCCAAACGCGCACTGGAAGAAGAGCCGACAACAAACTCATCCTGTTTTTTTTTAAATTAGCACCATCTCACAAAATGTTAAACTAAGGAACTATCAGAGCCATTAGTCAGCTCAGTTGATGATAGCCAATGTGCGCCCAGCCTAGGTGTAGGATAAAATTACATAAGTTCGTTTCGACAAACCCCGCTTGTGCTGATTGCGAAAAATTCAATCTTGTTTCATGGAAATTTAATTTAACATACAAAATGAAAAGCTGCTGTCGCTCGATATGAATCGATGCTGGGAGGGAATGCTCGCCTGGTGTGGACGATAGCTTTGTGTGCATATTGTAATCAATTGTCGAATTGTATCAATTTGTACTTTCAGTTTGCAATTTTGACGTGAATTCATTAATTTGTTAGGACTGTTAATGCAATCATGCCCGTTATACCGTATAGGTATCGGCGTGTAGCTCGTTAGCGTTTATATTTTTGTATTTCGCGGTAGTTGTGAATGCAGGTAAATTACATTAAAATTTTTGGGTAATTTATGAAGGGTTTCCATGGAGGTACACGTACATAACGTATTTTTCTTATAATTCATTAAGATGACGAAAACTGATAGGTAAGTAACATCAGAATCTCCGTTTTTCTTGTGTTGATGTATTATGTAGAAGTAAAAGTTGTAAAAGTTAAACTTGTAAAAGTTTATATAGATACCTACGCATACAAAATTTTATTTTCTTGCTATATCTATCTGATTGCACTGATAGTGCGTGTTCGCGTGTTCGCGTGTTTGATTTGTAATACGACAAGGAACTGTATGACATACGACACACAGAAATCTGTGGTTGCCACAGTAGGGTGCAATGTGCAGCACTGCTTTTTGTGTTATAGCTTAATGTTCATTTTTCATCATGACTTATCCTTACTATAATATTATAAATGGGAAAGTGAGTTTGTTTGTATGTTTGTTCCGCTTTCACGCCGTAACTACTGAACCGATTTGGCTGAAATTTGGAACATATATAGCTTATAACCTGGATTAAAACATAGGCTACTTTTTATCCCGGAAAATTAAGGAGTTCCCGCGGGAACCAAAAAACCTAAATCCACGCGGACGTAGTCGCGGGTATCAGCTAGTATAGTATAAGTAAGTTCAGTGCAAGCCACTGAATAGCGAGGACGCGCGACTGCTAGCACATTTTCTGTGATCGAAGCTGGCACATGGGTCACACACACTTTTGGTGTGATTAGCCTTCGTTTGCGGTTGGCATTTCCATTCATACAACTTTTGAAATCTTGTACATCGCACTGCCTTTGTGAAAATTTCGAAAATTGTGAATAATGTTGGAATAAACGAAATTAAATTCTCCAAAACACACAGTTCCCCGGAACATAATCGTTTGTCACACTCTACCCCGCCTACCGCGTCGTATTTGCGAATAAAATATATTTATAGCAGTTCGACGCACTCGCACCTACCGTGAGGAGGATTCGCGTGCCGATGCCTTGTCAATAATCGCTAATAGATATTTCAGAAGACAATGCAATCGGCTAAGTATAGCCCGTAGTGACTAACGTCCCGTCTGTCGCGGCGGCCCGCGTCTACGCATGCCCAATCCTGTTGATCTTATTATATTCATGAGATTTATCTCCGATGAACCCTGTTTGACGTGGCGTTGCTAGTAATTTTCGAACACTTCGGCGCTTATAAATAAGATATCCCTCCGCAGTAAGTTGGCACGATATGTTGGTATGGGAGAAAAAGATAAGTGTCTTAGTTACGATAGGAAACGATTACCGTCCTCAATGAAGCAGATGAAGCACATGAACGACAAAAGTTTGGCCTAATCAAGTCTGCCCATCTGCTTCTACGGGCAGACTAACCTGTGGTCGTAAAAAGTTTTCAATAGCTACTTCTACATATTATTAACTAGATGATTCCCGCGACATCGTCCGCGTGGATTTATGTTTTTTGATTCCCGCGGGAACTCTTCAATTTTCCGGGATAAAAAGTAGCACATGTCCTTCCCCGGGATACAACCTGTCCTTGTACCAAATTTCATCAAAATCGGTTGAACAGATACATTTTTTTGATTCCCGCGGGAACTCTTCAACTTTCCGGGTTAAAAAGAAGCATATGTCCTTCCCCGGGATACAACCTGTCCTTGTACCAAATTTCATCAAAATCGGTTGAACAGATACATTTTTTTGATTCCCGCGGGAACTCTTCAACTTTCCGGGATAAAAAGTAGCCTATGTCCTTCCCCGGGGACGTAACCTATATCTGTACCAAATTTCATCAAAATCGGTTGAGTAGTTGGGCCGTGAAAGCGTAGCAGACAGACAGACAGACAGACAGACAGACAGACAGACGGACAGACAGACAGACAGACGGACAGACAGACAGACACACTTTCGCATTTATAATATTAAGTATGGATATTAGTATGGATAATTAGATGAAACGAGTGGTCTTGTTGTGACAACTAGATCAGCCGATCTGATGGGTAAGCAACGTTGACCCAGGTCGGAATCAGAAGGGTAGAAATTCCACCGGCCTTTGGAGGTTCATATATTTTCATTTTGTACCCTTCGTGACTTGGAGAGCATACTTCTTAGCCATCGCGTAGCTCATTATTATAACTAACATCTAATTTTCAAACGTAAGCCTCAAAATGCCATATTTATGAGGTCATTTGAGGCAGATGCTGGAAGCCCACCGTATTATTATACCAAGATAACCTCTACCACTATGGGGATAATGAAATGAGGTCAGCAATGAGGAATGAAATGAAAGACATTCAAGTTTCTTATATCCATACATCTATGGGTATAATAATAACAATGTCGGTGTAGGAGAATTTTAATGTGGAATGTCAATTAACATAATTTTAGTCCTTGCTCCGATAAAAATACAAACTTTATGATAATGTATCCCAAGTTGGGAGATAAGAATGTGAAGGTAAGGGAATACGATTGCAGTGTTAGAAAAAATTGCCATTCCATATGCTGGCAGGCGTCGGAAGTCGTAACTCACTGTTATGAAGCGGACGACACCAGTTTCATAAACATTGTTTTTCTTCGTTTCGCCCCTAATATTTATATTTATCAATCCATCTACACATTTATTTATAGTTCAAAATAGCGAGCTTCCGAGGGTGCCCAAGGGGCGCGTTGTCATTACGATTTATTGTTTTCTTTGGCCATAGTTTGGCCCCCCGAAACAGCTCTCTTAAGTAAGATATTGGGTCTTAAATTTATTGACCACATCCCTTTTAGCTCGGAAGTAGGTACTTTACAATAGGTAATTACGAAATGAGCTGCATGTTTGTAAAAAATTGTAATGCGTGTATCAAGCTACACCATAATATAATTATACTAGCTGATGCCCGCGACTCCGTTTGCGTGGTATGAGGTTTTCGGTTTCCGCGGAAACTCGTTAATTTTCCGGGATAAAAAGTAGCCTATGTGTTATTCCAGACTGTAATCTATGTTTGTGCCAAATTTTATACAGATCCGTTCAGCCGTACTTACCTATTACTGGCGTGTAACAATCATCCATCCATCCATCGTTCCATCCAAACTTTCGCATTTATAGTATAGTATAGAATAGGGTTCCCATCTCTAAAATCTGGCAACTAGGGCGAGAAGAGTGATAACCTCGGATTTCGGAGCTTAGAACCCGGACATGTCAACAGTGTTATTTTAAAGTTACTTACTTACTAAAATAAAAAAGTCTTAATTACTGTGTAAAGTGAAAACTTTTAAACCCGGACTACAAATGAAACCCCGCCCGGACACTCACCCCTTAATCTAGGACAAATCAGGGGAAATCCGGGCGGATGGCCCTAGTATAGAATATGGTCACTACATGCGACTGTGTAGCAGTAACAGGTTTCTATACTTACATGTGCTTACCTCTAAGTGACACCGACAGACATACAAACAGAGTTTAAAAATCTATACGAGTTCTATCTATGTTTTACTACAGAAATTTAAATTTAAGATTTTAAAATCCAGTATAAAATTAATCAGTCGGAAGTTTTACGAGCTTTTATTTCGGTGAGATGCTATTTTTAGCAGTTCGCGCACATGGCGGTAATAGCGCGCGCTCCAGGTCTTATTGTGTTGCTATTTTATTATTTGTGTTACATTTGAACATTGTTATACTGGGTGTATATAGCGCGATGCACACCTATTAAGTGGAGCAGAGGCACAGCTTCACATTGGTCTACCTAGTGGACATCATACTTAATATTATAAATACCAAAGTCACTTTGTTTGTTGGTTTGTTGGTTTGTTGGTTTGTCCTTTAATCACGCCGCAACGGAGCAACGGATTGACGTGATTTTTGGCATGGGTATAGTTGAGAACCTGGAGAGTGACATAGGCTACTTTTTATCCCGGAAAATTGAGGAGTTCCCGCGGGAATCAAAAAAACTTAAACCACGCGGACGAAGCCGCGGGCATCAGCTAGTACTATATATGACTGCCTCGTTGGTCTAGTGGTTAGCATGATTGACCGCGGCTGACGAGGTCCCGGGTTCGAGTCCCGGGTCGGGCCATAATAAGTGTGGGTTTTTCTGACTAGAAATTCTCAGCATTAGCCCGGAGTTAGGAAGTTGGCGATTTTTCACCCCCGTGCCTCGGAGAGCACGTTAAGCCGTCGGTCCCGGTTATTATCACTAACATGATAATAGTCGTTAAAGCCCGCCAACCCGCATTGGAGCAGCGTGGTGGGTCTAAGCTCTAATTCCCGCTCTCCTATGAGAGTGGAGGCCTGTGCCCAGCAGTGGGACGTTAATGGGCTGTAGTGATGTGATGATGATGATGATGACACTTAAGCTTTGGTGACTTCAAGAAGTCATAAAACGATTTCCGCAACACCAATTGTATATTTTAGTGTAATGATTTTAAAATCATAGTTAAATAAACACTAATAAAAGCGGCACTAATACTTGACATATTTATGTACACAGTAGGTGCAACGCACGGGCACATATGGCGAGGCAATTTATGAAGTTGGGTGCCCATTACCATTTTAAATATTATTTTTAGGGAATTTCGTGTCAGATCTCACTCGTCGGCAGCCCGTATATTAAGAGATGTGATCCGCTGATTAAGTCACCCCGATATTTGTGACTGCTTTAAGTTTAGTTTAGGTGTTCTGTTAATTAAGTTTTGTCTCAGGGTGAAACGTAGCACCGTATTTTATTCTTTAGCCGTAGCGTGCAGTCGAGAAACATAGTCATCATCATCATCATCACTACAGCCTATTAACGTCCCACTGCTGGGCACAGGCCTCCACTCTCATAGGAGAGCGGGAATTAGAGCTTAGACCCACCACACTGCTCCAATGCGGGTTGGCGGGGCGGAGAAACATAGTAATAGATTAAAAATATAAAATATATGTGCCCACATTCAATTATGCTACTGCAATTTGCCGCTGCCTACTTTATCCAATAGTCGCCAGTTATAGCATCAGTAATCTCTCCTTTTAAAAAAAAGTGTATTTGTGCAATTCACATACGGCAAAAGTGAATTTTCAGAAAAGTTTCTTACGAGAGAATGATATAAATATACCCTTTTGAGCACAATGGTAATAGCGCAACTCAATATCGTACAGCGCCATCTATTGGTCGTGAGCATATAAATTATAGTATTCTATCTAATTCTCTCACTTTTTCGTTTCATCGAATTTTCAAATCACAACGATTCTAAAGAAGTTTCACTTCAAAAATTTGCTTTAGTTTGGTTCACCATATCTATCTATCTATTCATAGTAATTGAAGTAGGTTATACGCTACTTATTTGTTTTATAAAAATTAATAGTCACTCAAAGATAATAATCCAACAGTCGAGCATGTTGTATTACAAAATTATCATCTGGAATTGTTCTCCTAACTGCGCTTCTTTAAACAACGGACGAGCACAGTAATTGCTAAGCAATTAATAGTTAACCAGAACGGCTATGAATGGTGCAGTTGTGGACTCGACTAAAGCAAACAAAGCTGGGTCAACCACGCCATTAAAGTTTATGAAACGGAAGCCGTCAACTCTGCCATGTGCGGCCTGTCCTTCGATTTGTCAATAACACTCGATCTCTAGCCTTAGTACGACTAAGTACGTCTCGAAAAAGTAGATAGATTTCTAATATCGAAATACTGTATCGTTAGGGTAAAATGAACCTCAAGCACATCGATAAAATATGCGCATTCAGAACTATCCATTTTTTTACGGAACTAGGCAATGCGTTGCAAATGTTGTAATGCGAGTCCGTGCCACCTATTATTATTAATTATTGATGGTGAATAAAATGTCAGAAACCTTCCCGCAAAAGTCATTCAACAACTGTAAAAGTTTCGATTCAAATTAATTGCGAATGCATAGGTAGCAAACAGAGACATACAGACACACATTTTTTATAATATCAAAAAGATAATATGGCTTCGATAATTCGCTTGGGGCACCGTGCGCTAGCTTTTGGCCTTTTGATGAACTTGAGTTTTAAAATTAAAATAAGGAAGTTTGGATCCATTTCCCTACAGCAATACAACACAATTTGTTGCAGTACTCGAAATCTATCAACGTTGTAAAATTTTTAAACTCGTACTAAGCTTACCAGATCTGTACAGTCCACCGGCGCGTGCGCAGACCCGCTGTCTGACTGCGCCGCACTGTGCTCCCATTTCAAAACAACTTTAACCCTCATGACTTTCATACAAAAATAAAATTTTGGGATTGTCGATTTCTAATGATGTTTAATTTAACACAATATGGCGTTCAATAAAATATGTTAAAGGGTTTGTTGCTTACAAGACTTTTTTTTTACTTTACTAATATCAGATTCGCTCTTTCTATTTGGAAGCGTTTTTATTAAATTTCAGGTTTTTTTGGAAGCTACATTTCACTGGACACTTAATACACTTTCAATTTATTATAGAGTGATGTGCAAGTGAAGGTAAGATATTGTGGTTTAGTGAGGTGCAGTGGGTCGTGACGGAAGCCGCCGGACATTGTGGTAGGCGTTGATACCGGCACATCAGAGTACACTCAACAACATAGTATTATCACTAAAATCATACTAATATTATAAATGCGAAAGTGTGTTTGTTTGTTGGTTTGTTGGTTTATTGGTTTGGTGGTTTGTCCTTCAATCACACCGCAAGGGAAAAACGGATCGACGTGATTTTTGGCATGGGTAAAGTTGAGGACCTGGAGAGTGACATAGGCTAAGGAGTTCCCGCGGGAATCAAAGAACTTAAACCACGCGGACGATGTCGCGGGCATCAGCTAGTAGGTTATTAATCTTGTAAAAACCGGCAATAAACTATAGGTTCAAAACAAACCAATATTACCTACAGCGAAATGCATACTAAATTTGTGCCAGGATGACTGTAGATAAGTAATAAAAAGTTGTCAGTTTGGGGAACGCTTTTCTGTCTTGCCCTTATCACCGCGCAGCATTGCTCGGTCCAGAATCCAGATATCTACGTCGAATGTCTGGTAGAAAAGAACGTAGGTATATTCTCAGGCTGTGCTAATATCTTGTATTTGTTCAAGCAACTATCGAACTTAGTCTTGCTGACTGTATGGGTATACCTATTTACACCGCTGTGTCAAGGAGGTTGTCAATTGGAGGGAGGAGTGTTGTTAAAACGAATTACATAAAAGTACAAGCCTATTGTCATTTTACGACGCATACGGTCGTAATCTAGGTTAATTGAATCCGAATAAGCACCTTATACGCGCCACAGTCCTGTCGGAAATTAGTAAATTACCGCAGGTTGCATTCGTATAACGCCGCCCAATCATGTACGGCTCGTAGTACTTAATTTAACAATGGCTATGAACAGCTGACAGTAAAAAGTGATTAGAAAATGCGACATCCGCTTAGTTTACGAGCATAGATAATGTCAACTCTATTACGATGTTGGCTGCACTAAGATTAGCTGTTTACTTAAAGAGTTTATCGTGGAAGAAGGTTATCTCGACGCAACTTGCTGCAGCGCTTGCTACTATTGTCTTCCCTAACAGCACCTTTCAAAAAACTCATCAACACATAACTCTTTATAGGTGGTCCTTCCAACTAAATCCTGCAACAATGCATAATTCATTTTAAACATCTAGATGTTTCAAATCTTTGATATTTTTATTTTTAGTTTTTTGATGAACATTTAAACAATCTTTTTAAAAGCATGTAACAGTTATGTTGATGATTGTACTAAACGAATAATAAACAGCTAATATCAAACGGAAATATCGGGTTCGTCAACGCTATTATATTCATACAACAAAGGTTAAATGGATTATTTTATTCAAGGAAGTTTCATTTATTCGAATGCAGGTACAGCCGACTGTGTTTTGGTTCAACCTTATAGATAAGAGAGGTATTGATGCGATACTGGCTCCAAAAATAACTGACAAAGAAGACCGGGGGAAAATACGAAAATCGTGAATCAGTTTCCCGGCTCAACAAAATAAAGGATTTATATAAAAGGTTTTGGTGTATTGTTTTTAAAATCTATCTTTCGATCTAGCACTTTCCTATTGAGCACGCGGCACAAATACATACTAGGTAGTGCGCTTTTTACAAATAGGCTATATCTACATACGGATATTTCTCACAATAGTAATTTTTCAGAATATCGATGATGATAGATAGATAGATGAACTCTTTGTTGCACACACTTATGTTAAGTTTTATAGGATTATATTTAAATGTTTTGTTTAGTATTTTTATAATTTATGTAAAACGTATTTAGAAATAATTTTATAAAAATGTGTACAAATAAATGGGAGAAGAAAAACAATAAACATAATATATTAGGAGTTTTGTTAATCGAATGCATATCGCATTAGATTAACAAAAATTCTTCATATTAATCAATCAAGTTTATTATTTTCCATTAGGTAATTGTGGCATCAGAAGTATGTCTCGTCTCTATAAAATTTTGGCCGCACTTGGTCGAAATCAAAAAAATCAAATCTGAAATTCAAAAATTCCCCTTGATAAAAGTCACCCAAATCAAAGGAAATATAAATGCTGTCCAAAGGCGAGTATGCGGAAATCCCTCACACAAGTGGGTAAGACGCTTTGAATTTTTAATGTTACACTCAGACCGTTGCAAACCGTAACAGTTTTCTTGTCATTTGTAGAGTGGAGATGTGAGATAAATTTTGCAGAGTGGCCCCATCTTTTCGTTTGACATTAATTTTTAATGCGTGCACGCTGTATCAGTACATCATACGTAGCGTGTCTAATAGCCTTGTTGTAAACCAGGTTGAGATAAGCTTTCATGCTTTAAAAAAATGCCATCTAGGATGTCTTTATCCTTTATGGTAATTTAAGTCGATTATTCAGCATTATTTCTTAGATAAGTATGCCATTTCATTCCATTTAATTATGGCATTTTGGAGTTTTAAAAGCCACTAAATTTAAAAGTAAGGTTTAGGTATAATAAAACAGTAAATAGTTAAACATTTAACACAGAAATTAAGTCGTTTTATTCACCTTGAAGCGGAGTCGACTTCCTCATAGTCATTGATAATAATGACGAGTTTAAGACAATAATGTTTTAGCTATTAGTTTTTATTTTTCGCTGCAATCGAAGGCCGCTTAACAATACACAAAACAAAGTTGACGCGATTCGCTTCGCCATATAATTTCAGTTAATCAAACGCTACGTCATCGTGAGGTCCGGAATCGATTAAAGCGTTCCATTTCCGATGTTTTTTGTAGGGGTTATCCCCTATATATATAATAATATTTATAAATAAAGAATACGACTAGTACACGAGCGTTCTGCTTCTTTAGTTGGTTTTATATAGAGAAAGATTTACAGAAAGATATACTGGAGTAGGACGTATTGTGTTGTTGACAATTTTTATTATCTCATCTAGCTAAACACAAGCCTGGCTCTGAGTATATTATGCTATTTCCTCCGCACCTCTCTATCCTTCCGCTACTCATATTTCGTATTTCTGTAATTCCATGTATGAAATGTTTTTTAGGGAATAAGTGTTAAATACCTAGACCTAGTAGATTTAGTAGATTTCTTAGAAATTGGCCTTTAATATTATGGGTTACCAAAAACTTCATTATTCCAAAACAGTTTTTACTTATATTTAATAACAGTAATATTAATCAAGTTTTTATACCTAAAGACAAACCTGTTAAAAATAACCTACTTTATCAAAACAAGTTTGAAAATTTCAACGAGTAAAGTACGTTTCATTTAATGTTCTAAATGCCCTACAAAGTAATGTTCCAAAAAACTAAACTCATTGGTTTTGTATTTCTTATGATCTCTTTGATAGTTTAGATGATCTGTAGAGACAGCCAACTGTAACTTCCGTGATAAATCTTTATTTCTTATCCGATAATTTGTTTTTATGTCCGATGTGATGGCTCTGTTAGTTTTTTGGTCGACATTTGGCGTCATGCTCTTGTTGGTGTATACTGCTGCAGCTGCTCGCTGTTTCGATGAAAGCATCGCTTAAAATTATTAACTATCTTTTACCACATTTTTAGAGATCCGCTATTGAGTTCGTGTCAATTTTCATTGGATTTCGGTTGAATTTGTTATTTCACCACCACCACAATTTTAAAAGCAGACGCAGACGCAATTTTAAAAGATACGTTTGTTCGGTTCAAAACGAATGAAATGTTGTGTCAGATTTTGTAAAAATATTAATTTGTGAATATTATCTGGTGTCTTATAGCTGTAACAAAAATTTGCTTGACACAGTGACACAGTTCCTGTTAGTATACCAAAGTAAAAAATTAAAAGGTTATGTATGAAAATCACTAAAAATGTATCTCGGTAGTCGGTAGAAACAAAATAATTTTCTTACATAATATGTCACCGAAAGATTGCAAAAACCGTTAGATTGTAATCTAACGCCTTTTATCTCGTTAGATTGTAAACTGTCGAAAGATTGTGAACCGAGCAATGTTCTGAGCGTCAATTTTTGAAATATTCATTGTATTTACGTTTCCTTGTCTCTTTCTTGTAGCTTAGGTTAAGGTTTGACATAAAAAACCACTTAGGTTCTATCGGTTTAATGTACCTAACAGATTACAATCTACCGAAAAATAATGCGTTATATTGTAATCTTTCGACAGTTTACAATTTCGCGAGTTAGATTATAATCTAACGGTTTTTACAATCTTACGGTGACATATATACAGGCATATGTGAACAGGATGAACAGGTGCTAGGTAGGTCATCCTAATAGGTGCATCTCATACGGAACCATATGCATACAGCTTACTTAAACTTAGTCGGTATTCTTTTCTCAATTGGGAAGTAGATCACCTCGTTGATTACGAGTATCTTTTTATCATAGTTTTTAAGCTTTAGGCATTCAGTGAAGCGATGCGGCATTTTTTGAGTCTATATTATTTATGTCAGTCATCAAATACAATACTTTTGTATGCATTGAGAAACACCGCTGTTACAATTTTGTCGTTTTTCGATATTTTGACAAAATATTTACATAACGTTTAAATATTTTCGTCAATTTTTGTACATAATGGGTCAATAAAGAAAATGTCACGCTGAATGAAGTTACGACTCACGAACAACGCAAGAGATGTTTCAGTTGTGGTGTGAATTGACTTATTCGGAAGTTTGCCACTGATTTTATTAAAGCCATTTTATACGCAGTTTAATCTTTAAATAATTATTATTATTTTATAAAGTTAACGTTGTATGATAATATGTTACATCTATCTTCACAGGATAGTAGAACCAACACCAAAACTGCATAACATAATCTGCGACCTGTCCCTGAGATAGGTGAAGAAGTAGACACTTGAGAAAATCATAAAACTTATCTTGTCATCCGGCAGTCCAGTCGGTTAATTTTGGTTACACGTGTTATAGTCGTCAGGAGGTTTAGTGACGTGACAAGTTATTAATATTTTTATGATTCGATCCAATCTTGTGACTTATCCCACGGTCACTTTCCGGTTACGGCGAAATATCAGAACATTTTATTATTCATAAAATGATGTTTCAAATAGCAAAGAATTTGTTGACCGATCTGACCGATAAGTCATAATGTATTCTTAAAAAAATCGCGAATTCGTATTATATTCAAGTTAAAATTTTTAATATGTCGCTACATATGTCCGTACCACAATTTTTAAAAAATCGTATCTAGTATTGGATCGAAAAGATCGAAGGATTTAATTGAAGTCAAATGTATCTAAATCAGTAGCTACGTGCTTTCGTATTACGTGTCATGTGTGACGTACCAAAAAAAAAATGTTTATTTTTTATAAGATTGTTCTATCTAATTGCTAACACGTAGAGTTGCTTAACAGAGCTTATTACCTTACCTATCACAGTGTAAGCTGGTGTATCATAATGAATGCAGAATCTGGTATGATTGTCTCAAAAAGATGATCTTCCGACCGGCCCAAGCTAAAAGTGATCTTTTGCCAAGAATCAGATCAGCGTCACTGATTCAAACATTCATTTTTACCGCGACATGTCTGGCTATTCACCCTAGTCAAGTTGTAAATTATAAAATTATGGATAGTTTATTCGTGCGATAATAACTCCATAAATTATAAATTTAGTATTATAGTAACATGATATTAACGAGTTAATGTCTTTGCGACATTCGCTATGGAAACGATTTTGTCTATCTCTAATGATTTCCTAAAAATAGAATTGGTCGCTGAGTATCTTTTTAATTGATATACCTAATAGCCAAATATCATAAATTGGTTTTGTATTAAAAATATTACTTCAAGGCCGCGACCTCCCAGTAGATACAAATACCTTAATCTGTTGTCATGCTAGGGTTACACGTTTTAACACTTGCTCATTTTCATACATGATCTGTCAAACTTATCCCTACGTCAAGGGTTGACAACGGTTCGTGCCATCCGCTTTACCTGCGGATGAACCATTTATAATCACATCATTCATATTTCACACACGAAAGTAACTTTAAATGACTAAGCCGTTTTGTACTTTATTCGACAAAAGTTTATGTTGAGACATGTTACATTTTCGAAATTAAATTATCTTCTCTCGGATCTTTTACTGATTATCGTTTGTTTCAATTTCGATCTTAAAGACTTGAGTTACGTTTATTTTTCGTCTACCATGGTTCCTCAAATCTAAAACGGAAGGAATAGCTTAGTGTGTGGCTGCACATTTGTGTTATTAAATGATTTATGGAGAAGGATCACCGGGAGTAGCAAAGGCTTTTCAAACTTGGAGGTTGCTGTCATCAAAATTAGAGCCATATTGCTTTGAGGCAAAGTTGTGTTAAATCATGCACGGTAGTCGCGTGTTGATCTCGATGTAATTGAGTTAACTGACGCACTGATGACTTATTTGACGTCTGTTTTACTATTCCATATCAACGTTGATGCCTTCCGTTATGGATGGTGTCAAAATATTTGTAGAGTGTTAATGCCCTACAATTTAATATTCCATCCCGTCTATTTTTTGTCTCGATGATTAACTCTTTTATTTCCATTAGTTGGGTCTAACCATGGGTAACTCACCAAAAATTCGTGCGCTGACTCAGTAACTCTAACTCAGCGCACGGAGTCAGCTCACTGAGTCAACTCACTGAGTTAGCGCAATATTGCGCCATGGCGCACCGAGCAGCATAGCGCATAGCCGCACAGCGCACACTCGTGACTCGTCACTCAGTGCGTACTGCGTACCTACTGAGTTGGCAGCTAGTTGGCAGTTGGTAAATGTTACTGCCGCAGTAACTCGCGCAATACGCAATTACGCAGTAATACTACGTAATTGCGTATTGCGCGAGTGTGCAATGTGGATGTGCCCATTTAAGAAGAGGCCAGAGATTTGGATTTTGGCTTATAGATGGCGCTAACCCATCACCTACCTAGTACCTAGCCACGTTTCAATTTTGAACAGGTTCCTAAGTAAGAAACTATCATCAATCAGCGCGAGCGAACTGCGAAGTCGTAGGATTACATACTACATAGTACTCACCTACCTACCTACACTACGACTTACGAGTACGCGGGTCTCGAAAATACCTACAGTTTATTCTACAAACGATCCGATGGATCGTACTTAAAGTTATAACTAGTAGAATCTAATAGTAATAACTTTAAATACGATCCATCGGATCGTTTAGTTAGTATTCGATCACATTGGCGTCAAATTCAAAAGCAAAATACTAAAACAGACCCAATAGCCAAAACTTCAAGGACAACCGGCTTTTATTTGGAATCGCATCGAATTGAATCGAAATTGAGCTCTAAATCAATAGAAATATGGTGCATTGTGCCGGCTAAGACTTGAGTCTTGATGATACTTTTTAAGTAAGTGCCTAGGTAAATATAAATAAATATTTTCTTATCTTTACTAAAAAACAAAATGATCTTCACAATATGAACATAATTGAGATGATGATGAACATAGTTTATTAAGACACAGAGTCCGAATAAAGTACCTACCCAGCGCAGACGCCCGGCCCAGCCAAACCACAGACTCCACAGAGACAGAGTCAGAGTACTTTTCTTTATAGCGCTCAGCAGTCAGCTCAATTTGTAACTCAGCGCTTGCTACATTGCACAGCGCCCGGCAGCGCTAAGCTGCGCTACCACTGAGTCGTGCGCCATGACTCTTTTGCAAAAGGAGTCAGAGCACCCAACTCAGTAAAGTGAGTTAACTCAATTGAGCGGCGTAACTCAGAGTTACCCATGTTTAGTTGGGTCACGCGAGTTGTTTATTTATTTACACGTGTCATAAGACAGGTTTATGTTCATTATGATTATGAGAAAAATGCAGTGGTCACAACAGAAGATTTGATCGGCGTAAACGATCATAAGATAATAGAGCTTGGATTCACCAAATCAAAAATACAGAAGCGTAACATCTACCTAAGTCGGCATTTCATCGATCGCACATTCATCGTTGGCGCATTATTTTCCCAGATCGAGATATCAAATTGATAAGTGAGGCACATTCGAGTCGGGCGGCGGGCGAGGCATTATGAAATTGGCCGTACGTTAGACGCCGTTACTTCCGATAAAATATAACCGTAGCTCCGCTCATATCTGTCGAACTAACCTCAGAGCGGTTCACAGTAACCGACTCACGTCTCTGCTGCGCCCATCATTTTATCTATAGAGCAATCAATAATTTTATATGGCCCCATCAGCCTCCGATGAAATGTGTAATGTATATAAATGCAAGATTTCCAACGGAATTAATGTTGTGTTAAATTATGCATGCAAACGGCCGGTTGAAATATGCACGTTGTGTTATAGATATGGTAATATTTTTTTCATCCCACCATCTCGGAAAGAGTATTTTTAATCTTCGATATCTGAATGCAAAAGCCGTTATTATCCTCTTGAGGATAAAGTAAATTGAATTTAGAACATCGTGTGCACGTTAGTAAATATCACTCGTCTATGAAGTTTGTAAATTGAAAACATCATTAAAACCTATTTACTTCTACCTCTATGGTGCCGAATTTCCATACAACCGTTTTTAATTTGTTAAAAACTCACACTCATAACCTTATTGGTGTACTTTTTTAATTTGCTTTGCGCGCACCATTTTCTTTCACGTCATGTCATTTCCTCGCTGAGGTGGGATGAAAAGTTACGTGTTGCACTCGAGTGAAAAGATTTTTCACCTCGTGCTCTTTTGATTCCCTCGCTGACGCTCAGGATTCTAATTTTTGAACATCACGAGCGCAAAAATCCTTCGCTTGCTCGATCATCAAAATTGAGCACGCGGTTAAAAAACAACTTTTCACTCTTGTATAACAAATAACTATTTTCTCTGGTGTAAAAATGCGCCTATCTGAAATAGAAGGAACCTATTTGAAATAGACGCACTTTTGAAATAACTTGGTTGACTAGCTATAAACAGCAAAGAAATCAAGTCCAATGTCCAATAAATCAACAATTTAGATGTTTTAACCGACTTCCAAAAAAGGAGAAGGTTCTCAATTCGGCGCGTTTTTTTTATGGATGTCGGTGCATATTTCCGTGGTTTCTGAACCGATTTGATTTTTTTTCAGTCGTTTGAGGAAGCTCTCGAGGTAAGTATAACAAGTATAACGGGTATAACAAGGATAAGCAAAGTTGATGCATCAGGCTCACCCGACTTCAACATAGTGTGTAGAAATCAAAATTATTTTTTACTTTACAGTGGCTTTGGAAGTCGGTTTTCTGAAAATTATTTTTATGTACTTTAATTAAGATAACAAGTTATTTTTGATGGTATATAAAAGTAGTGTATGAAAAGGTAATTTTATATAACAATAAAAAATAATAGACATAATGTAAGTCTAGAGCCAATTTCGATAAATAAATTTATTAAAGAAAATAACAAAGTTAACCATCTTTATCATCTGTAGATTAACTGGCTTATGTGTATACAGGGTGGAAAAACGAACGGGACATTGAGGGAAAGTCTGAATAATTTTTTGCATTTTAGTTGGTTTGGTTCCCGGCTCAGGTACGATTTTTCCAAAATGTCTGAATGCTATCTGCATTCAGTGTTGAGAATGTTTCCTTTGACGGAAATTTGATATCTTCAATATTTCCATGTCTCTTTCCATCCTGTATATCTTTGTATCAGTTGTCGATACTTAAATAGAGGTACCTACAATATTTCTAAAAGAAACTCTTCAGGAAGTTGTTGCAAGAATCTTAAAACACTGTATTTCTTCCTGAAACACTTCATTGGTAATGGAGTTTAAATGTAATGAATAAGGTTCAAGTGTATGGCCGGTGCCGTATCTCAGGGCATTTGATGTGCTATATCGCGGGGTAGAATGGGTGTGGGTGGTCCAAAAGCCCGTAGGAAATTTGGAGGAGGTGCTTGAGAAAGCTTAAAGGTGGCTCCTGGTGACACGTGGTGAGGTTCTAGACTTGCTAAAATGTACAACTACAACCCTAGTATACTACTACATAGCGACTGTTTTATCGCATGACTAGCTGATGCCCGCGTCTTTGTCCGCGTGGATTGAAGATTTATGGTTCCTGCGGGAACTCTTTAATTTTCCGGGATAAAAATAAATAGCCTATGTGCTATTCCAGAATATAATCTATCTCTGTGCCAAATTTCATGCAGATCCGATCAGGGGTTCTGGCGTGATTGAGTTACATCCATCCATCCATCCATCCATCCATCCATCCATCCATCCATCCATCCATCCATCCATCCAAACTTTCGCATTTATGATATTAATCGTGGGGAATTGTTGCAATGTTATAAACACAAGGTGACTTTAAAATACAGTAAGATACCTAAAATAAACATTGACCTGAATAAATTATGATATGATATCAAATAATCAAATCAATCAAATAAATATTATAAATGCGAAAGTTTGGATGGATGGATGTATGGATGGATGTTTGTTACTCAATCACGCCCCAACGGCTGAACGGATCTGGCTGAAATTTGGCACAGAGATAGACTATAGTCTGGAATAGAACATAGGCTACTTTTTATCCCGGAAAATTAAGGAGTTCCCGCGGGAACCAAAAAACCTCAAACCACGCAGACGAAGTCGCGGGCATTCGCTAGTGATATGATATATGATACTCTGAATACCTAAATTATCACTACATGAAGGATCCAGTTTATCTAAATCATAAGGAAGAAAGCTACTAACACCTTTAAGATTTCAACACCTCTGCAGAAGTTTCTACGAGCTCTCGGGCTATGGTTAGTGGGTAGCGGGCAGAGAGGCAGGCGGCGTAACTTCAGAGATTTATGTTCGCATAACGTTCGTTCAGCTCGCTATGCCATCAACTTATTGATTTCATTTCGACATTCATTTTTAAGCAACCACTGAGCACGATTATGGAAACTATCCATAATTCTTTATTATTACCTTTATAAGGTTTCTACATGTCTCTCTTTTAGTCGAAAACTCTAGGCGAAGGTTTCTTTATAATAAATTAAATAATATTACGTGCCTAAATGTCGTTTTATTATTATTTCCTAATTTTTATGTTGCGGTTAGTAAATATATTAGTTTATTTTATATAAAGGTATAAAATAGCGTCGAATTTAAGACTTCTTGTTAAAAAATTCTCAATTTCAGACCACCTGAGCCTTCTTTCTTCTTACACCTCACATGCATTGCGTACATTTTGCATAGTTAGTATTCGATATGTCCGATGAATAAATTAATTATGGTAATAGATAGCTAGACAACTTATCGGAACATGATTTATTCAATAGCTATTGACAACCTTCCATTAATTTTCATTAACATGCAAAAATAAGAAAGCCTACTAACAGGTAACTGAGCGTTATATAGCTAGGAGGCATACTACCATCGCATAAAGCAGTATTATTATAATATTGTTGAAGTTCTTGTTTCAGAATTTATTATTACTATTTAAAGGACGTCAAGTAATCGTTATTAAACGGACGTCATATACAACTGGCATTTACAGTAGTATTATTTTTAAATAATTTGCAATGTATTTTTTAAGTTTTAATGGTAATTTTCGACAACAGAAATTAATGTAGTTAGTTTAATTACACGATCATCTACGTCTTCTTTATATTTTTTTACTAGTAAATATAGTATTTGTGCCTCCCACATCCATAATGAGTAATGATGAATGCACTGTTTCTACTTTCTATACTATACACCGTTGACATTTTTTACGTGGTATTACACTATTTCGATATTATTAAATTTAAATGTTATTATACTATTGCCAGCTCTTAGTTCACAAATTTTCTAATAAACCCACCCACACACTTCTTTAGATTAAAAGAAAAGTGGTCGTTAAGAATGTGTGAGCAATAGAGCAAGCTTCAATTTTAATCCGATAGCCCTTACATGCGTTCGAAACGTTTTGTTCCGGACTGTAGTGGTTATCGCGAGTAACTAAAAAGGTGTCGTTAGTAATGGTTTTTGAGACATCATAAAGATGTCAAGTAGGCTGTTACCTGATTGTGCTATCGGCGTGTAATAGAGCGCAAGTAAAGCCGCCTGTGCGCCGTACCGTACGCCTGTACATTTTTATCCAACGAGTACAAAATGTCAATATCACCGATGGATCTAAAAGTCTCTTTTGATTTCTAGGATACTGAAGGAAACATTTCAAGGAAGATAAAGGTGTGACTTAAGGGAAACAAAATAATTACCTGATAAGGAAATAAGTAATTTAGAAGCATCTGTAGGTACTAGGGGGGCTCTTTCATAGAAAAAAGTTGGGCGTCCGACTTGTAGGGCATGCCCCTCACCTGTATAAGCCTGTCCTTGTCCCCGCCATAGCGCTGTCCCGCTTTTCAGACTAGATGGCGTTAGTAAAATAAGTCTACAATCTTTGTTTGACAGGGCCCGTCTATGTAAATTGAGGTCGTTGATTAGAGGAGTTTATTTCGAGAAGTCGCAAAAACATAATAGCAGACATTTTATGAAGAATGCAATTACACTTTAAAAACTCATCACAGAGCTTATTTTGATGTTAAATTTCTCGTAACTGATGTAGTTTAAAGAAGTAGTGGAGTTCAAAGATTAACATACAAATTTTCATGTTCAACGATGAAAACTACTCAAACTTCATTGATTTTTATTCGGTTTTTAGCTTTATCATTCATACTAATATTATAAATGTGAAAGTGTTTTTGTTTGTTGGTTCGTTGGTTTGTCCTTCAATCACGCCGCAAAAGAGCAACGGATCGACGTGGTTTTTGGCATGGGTATAGTTGAGGACCTGGAGCACTCTCCACGCAAGTAGCCTATGTCACTACATAGGCTACTTTTTATCCCGGAAAATTAAGGAGTTCCCGCGGGAATCACAAAAAATTAAACCATGCGGACGAAGTCGCGGCCATCAGCTAGTACAAAATAAATGTAAATCTTAAGGTAAACGTCAAAGTAGCTTTTCGTATATAGGATACGCTTCGTTATTTGTTGACCCTCCATCCTTTTAATCACTTCATAAGTCACTAGAGCAGCATTGTCAGCGCTTATCTTGTAATTTTTGATAGCCAACGGTCACTTAACACTTCAAATTGTTTCGGATAGTTGTTTATTTATTTTAATGGCGTCTTTTCCCTTAAAGAGCATTCCACTAATCAGCCAAGTGCACTGTCCAATGAATATGACGATATAAATAAAGTAATTGAAATTAAAGCGTGTGTTACAAATTGGGTTTTATTACAATTTTTAACTAAATGCATTTATTAATCTCTAAATTATCAATTTTCTTAACGAAAGGATAAGAAATGACGAGATACGCTGGAGAAATGCAGCCATGCGTATCAATAGTCAATAGTCAATAGTCAATATCATTTATTCAATATAGGTACACTGTTGGTACACTTATTGACGTTAAAAATTACTTACTTTAAAAAAACATGATGGTGATAATCGGTTACAGTATCTTAAAACTAAAGCTACGAGGGTTCCAAACGCGCGCTGGTCTCACAAATAATCTTAACTAAGGAACTATCAGAGCCATTAGAGCAAATTATTGACAAGCTTTTTTGTCATTTAAGTAATCCTTCACATGGTAATAAGATTTTTCAATGAGTTAACGTTTTACATTAACTTTGAACTTATTCAGAGTCATCTTCAACATGTCTTCTGGGAGCTTATTGTAGAAGCGGACACTGCTTCCAACAAATGAATTGCTAGTTTTACTAAGCCTAGAAGCAGGCATTACAAGTTTATTTTTATTTATAGTATTGACATTATGACAATCACTTTATCGTCAAATCGATGGCTGTTTAGCCTAGGTTCTAGGGGGGAGACCGCATTTAAGCGTAGTGTTGGACGCCTTCCAGCACGAAATGGAGTGACGATATGAAGAGGGTGCTGGAAAGTAATGATTTTATAACATTTTACGATTATTAACTATTTATTGAATATTATCTTGAAATTATTTTTTACTTACCGAATTTTGTGTCTGACAGGAAATAAATCCAATAACGACCAAAAAACTAGTTAGCAATAAATATTTTAATTACGAGGAAGTCGTATTATGAAAAATTACTATTCTATAACAAGCACTAGGCGGTCTCTAAGATCGTGTATTTTATATTCTTTTAATAACATTTTTGGTAATGTCAATTTGATTGATAGTTATTATAAATTTGTAAGTTAATAAGCTATAGCTTAATAACAAATCGATATAGTAAACATTTTAATTACAATGCCAAGGTGGTTGAGCTTTTTAAATGAATATGGATTCAAGAAACATTTCAAGCTAACTAGTTTTCTCGTAAATATTATGTAGACTAATATTATAAATGTGAAAGTTTGAAAGGATGGATGGATGGATGGATGGATGGATGTCTATTACTCAATCGCGCCAGAACGGCTGAACGGATCTGGATGAAATTTGGCACAGAGATAGATTATAGTCTGGATTAAGTCTGGAATAAAACATAGGATATTTTTTATCACGGAAAATTAAAGAGTTTCTGCGGTTACCAAAACATCAATTCAGGCGGACGAAGTCGCGGACATCAGCTATTATATCATCAAAATGTTTTTCTTTAATTTATCGTCAGTAAGTACAGATTGGAATATCGGCCGGGATGTCGGTGTTCCCCCAATAACATTTCTGCTTGATTTGCCACCGCCATCGGCAAGCGGAAATTTTAATTTATGCGCTTGAAATTGTTTGTTTTTATGAGAACATTGTTTTTGTGTCGCTATGGAAAAAAGTTGATTTCACTCGAACGAGGAAGTTACAACAAACATTTTTTCGTTGCAATATTTTTATGCTGTGACAAGATTGTAGGTCACTTCTTGCCAACAAATCATTGACTGTAGTCATAATGATTTTCAAAGGTATCTATTAGATTACGGTTTCTTGATTAATACTTAGTTTAAATACTCTTAATCGAGTCGTAAGTATGTGGAAGGACGTGGGAACCCACCGCATTATTATCCCAAGAAAACTCCTACCATTATTTGATCAATAGATAAGGGTCACCATCAATGGACCCTCAGTAATGAGGAATACGAGCACAGAATAGGTAATAGTACGTTGTCAGAGAGAGGGAATTAATCTTTTCTAATAATTCTATTGCGGTCATAACTCATAACTAAGAATACCTCATAAAATATATACCTATAACTCATAAATAAGAGTTTGATGTAGTGAAAAATATGGCCACCAAAGGAATCCGGTGAAAATAATATTTTTGAGGGTCAGTCTATTTAGTCTGGAGCACGATCTTCATGAAGAAACGACCGGAGACAAATATTTGTATTGAATAGTTTATGATGACTGAAGTCGATATTATTATGACAGTGGACTACAGCAATTCATTTCTTAACTATATTATAGTTGCAATGACTTTATGTAATAATGTGCTCCCTGTGAATTTCGGCCACGACGGCCAATCTCTAGAGAGATAAGCCATCTGCGCGGGAGATATTATAGTGCACAAGTGTGTGCGCAAACCCAGGTGCACTCTTTGTTCCTTTACTCTCATAGCCCGATGGGACGGAAAATCCGACACGACCGGAGAGATCAGGCGCCGACGGCTATACGTGCTCTCCAAGGCACGGGAGTCCTTTATGTACTAAGAGTGAGATCACGTTCTTTTAATACTTGGTTAAATACTAGTAATTTATTACTTACCTACTTGATAATTTTTTCTAATGCAAAAAAAACGAGCCGTTTTGTGGTTTGTTTGGGCATTTATTTCTAACAACTCTTAAGCACCTACAGAAAATCTTTATTAATATTGTGTTCTAATATGCAAATCAGATTTTTTATTACAAGTTAGTCGCATTTTATTTTGTCATTGATATAATTTCCCCTTCAAATGTGTATTGTGTAATATAGATCAGATGCTAGTAATTTTGTATGCAATTTGAATAATATATCTTGGGTGAAATCAGTTAGTTAGTCTGTTCAACTAGTACTAGACTAAATTGAGTTTTTCTACGTTCCAGACACATACAGAGTTTTTGAAATATAATAAAGTAGGTAATAAAATACTTATAATTAAAAATAATAATTAAAATATAATACTTAAAGTATTTAATTCTGGTAACGTTTCACGGTAAAGCCACGTAGAAATTATTGTTTAAAGCTTTTGATAATAAATAATATGAAAAAACTATGTAACTTTTGTATATAACAATCTTTGATTTGATGCACTTATGACAACGCATACTATGAACATTTGTCGAAAATTGTTAATAATAATAAAGCCAATCATTGATTTGGTGTAACATATAAATATGCAAAAAAGTTGGCTGTGAGGGTACTAAAAGTGATTTTAAATGTTAATTAACAAGTTATATTTTGGAACGTATAACAACAAAAATCCATTAATTGAAGCAATATCTGGAACCGATAATGCCCATAACAATTGGTTACGCATGAACAGTTCTAATCTACGAACAGTGACATGGCAAAAACTATGAATCCGTCGCAAGCCGGCTGGTTGCATCCAATTAACTAAAATCATTTATCTTTCGCATGATTATTGATACCTTTTAAAAACCTTTCAAATTGTTGCTACCTTTGTGACATTGAATATTTAATTATAACATTAAAAAGCATAGAGCTCACTTAATTAAGGAAACTCGAACTGTATATCATTTGAGAGTCTTTTACGAACCTTACTAACAACCGTATAGATATTTGTGAAGAACTCGAAAACTATTATAGAAGGACTCGGAAATCATAATATATAAGGTAAGTAGGTATGATTCGTGTGCTAAATTATTTTCTAAAGAAGTCATTTAATTTCAAAAGTAATAGAGCAGACCACTAGTAAATATATTAGCGTTGTCTAAGTATAACACATCTCGATACGTAGCGAAATAAGAAGAGAACAGGCGTGTCGTACAACACTTATCTAGATCTGAACATTCTCAGAACGGAGGGCTCTGCTACCAAATATCATGACTACCGTCTTACAAATGAGAAAATTTCGCTCTAATTATTTATGAATGTGTTATCATCATATCTTGGGAGCTCACGACCCGGCGTCTGTGCACGACACGAGCAAAACCGTCGGTAATTAGCAAATGTGGCTTTCTTTGTTCTCCTGGCACGTTTTGCATTGGTTTGCCATCAGCTATTACTATATGCTAATGAATGTGTATGCGCAAGAAGAGTTGTCGATGTATCGTTAATAAACCTCCATTACTTTCATTAAGGCTATCTGCGGACGGTGACCGTATCGCGACGTCGGCCGTCATGGTATCCACACATAACGAAATTAAACGCGATGACGCTATCGAAAGCCGAACGTCCGCACAGCCCCGCGCTTATTTGCTAGTATCTTCCCTTAATTGCGAAATAGCATAAACATCGATTGTACATTTCGATCAATATACACTCACGCTGAGCCCGAGATCATTCTCAGTAATCCTAAATCTTGTTATGGAAATGTCTGGAATACCTAAGCATCTATAATAAATTACGTTGCAGATTATCGTATGATCCAATCGTAAATTAAGACAAGATACATAATTAAGGCGAATAAATAAAATGGTTGGCATTTCGACGGGAGCACGTTCGATTCTGCCGAGAGATATATTAACTCTCCATTTTGAGCTATCAGGCCTCTTTAATAAAGTGTAGTTTGATTCGTTACATTTAATTGCGATTCAATCGCCAGCAATATTGAAGGAGGCAGAAGAGTGCGGAGGTGGGACGGGGCTCTGAATGTCACGACAAGATTTTTAATTACGGTGGAGATATCATCTAAGAACTGCACTCACCATATAAGTTCGCGACACATTGTAGTCAATTCAATAAAATTATTTCTTAAAAGGTTTATAATGAACTTTTGATCCAATTTAATCATGATTTATATAAATAAATGTCTATATCGACCTAATTGCCGTACTCAGAGTTGCTTAATAATTACTTAAGGAACTCCTTGGGATACTTAAATTTCGATACAATTTTTTTATTAAGGAGTTCCTTAAGTAATGACTAAGCAGCTGTGAGTAAGATGAATTTTACAAGGGTATGCTAAGGGTTGTTATTTTCATGCTTATAGTGCACTCTACACAATACATATTATGTATTTACCGTATGGCTTTACCTGAAGTGTTTAAATATATGGTTTGGGCCAGTCTCCCAGCAGAAAAAGAAAATTCAATTTGAGGAAATCGTACCTTTTTAGCTATGTCGTGACGTGATTTGTGAGACAGCATCAGGTAATCAAAGCCTGATCTTTTGTTTAATGAGTGGCGTAAAATAATATTAAGCTCAAGGATAATTTAATGAATAATATAATGAACCAATAGCACGTTGATCAGCGCGATGGGGATCCGGGCGGCTGGCGGCTTGTGTCGAATATGATCCCGTTTATTTTCGTTCTTCTAATGCGTCTTCGCTGTCGTCCGGACGACAATTAAAAATACAAAAAGTGAAACGTTTGTTTCAGACGTTCATTGTCTCCGTTATTAATAAATTCATTTTACTGAGTTGAAGTGGACGTGTATTTTATTCGCTTTAAGTGGTTTCACATTGTTTTATATTTATGTGCGGTTATTTTCGGCGAAGACATTATAATGCAGTTTGTGGGGGAAGATGGAGATGTGAAACGGCTCACTCTTGCTCCATTAGAGATATTTGAAACCTCGGGAGTGCACTCATAAATTCACTTTTGTAGTAATAATACACTTTCTAAGAATATCCATTGTTGAATTGTTAGTTCACAGGCGTGTGTCACTTCCATTCCTTTATCAGTTGTTATAATTTCTTTAGCAGGTAATATAATATATTTTATGGCGTTATCATTGAATAGTTATCGTTTTATTTGCTACGAGCTGTTGCCCCCGACTTCGTCCGCGTGGATTTTCCGGGGTAAAAATTATGCGTGTTAACTTCCAGACTATATCTGTCTCTGTGCCAAATTTCAACCAGATCCGTTCAGACGTTCTGGCGTGATTGAGTTACAAACATCCTTCCATCCATCCATCCATCCAAACTTTAGCATAGATGATGATCGCCTATCTCTATACCTTTGTGGTTAGTTGTTCAATGAATTCAGGTAAATTGATCAGGGTTGTCTGCCTCGTTGGTCCAGTCTAGTGGTTGGCATGTTCGACTGCGGCCGACGAGGTCCCGGGTTCGAGTCCCGGGTTGGGCCATAATTGAGTATTGGATTTTCTGACTAGAAATTCTCAGTACTAGCCCGGAGTTAAGAAGTTGGCGGTGTTTCGCCCCCGTGCCTTGGAGAGCACGTTAAGCCGTCAGTCTCGGTTATTATCACTAACATGATAATAGTCGTTAAAGCCCGCCAACCCGCATTGGAGCAGCGTGGTGGGTCTAAGCTCTAATTCCCTCTCTCCTATGAGAGTGGAGGCCTGTGCTCAGCAGTGGAACGTTAATGGGCTGTAGTGGTGATCAGGGTTGTGGAGTTGGAATTTACTTAATTAATTTAATTTAGTACTAATACTTGGTATACCCACAGGCATCAATGTAAATTAATCATTAACTGTTACTAAATCTTCTCTGCTGAGGAAAACAGCACCGCGCGGCGTGAGGTGCAAACAGTTGAAAGTTGGTTAAAAACGGAATTTCATCGTCGGTCGTGTATCGTATTATTTAAACGACTTTAAGAACCAAAAGTAGAGTAATTTAAAGGCTTGCTGGTATTTACAAAGTAAGCACAGAATTATGAGGCAGTATCCCTGGTCTGTTAGTAATGGAACTAGGCGGCACGTCCCCGCGGCTCCACTACCTACTGCATTTACTTTACTGCTCTGATATTTCACAGGTAGAGCTCTTAACTTCCATATGTCCGCTTTTATAGTCTGCTTCACTCGTTATGGCCTGATGTCACGTGATACTCAGATTTCAGGCGCTTTCTTCTGTGTTGGATGTACTTTATATAAGTATACAAAAAAGGTTCTTTATGTCTTTTGCATTAGTTAGATACACATAATTATTGTTTAAAGTCTACTTACCTGCGGTATAAGTCAGGTACCTTAATGGATACTATTTCTCATTGTGATTCGCTAAGTAGCTACAGCTCCTTGGTTTTTAACTAGCGTTTGACCAGCTGTTGAAGCTGAACAATATTAACTAACATCAACTAACTAACTAAAACAAACAATTTATAATATAGTAGGCACGTTTACTTTGTAAATAACGATTACCTATTCATAGAGGTCGTAACGTATTAAAAATCACGTTAGCAAAAAGGAGAACATTAATTTCCGTTTTATAAAAAGATAGAAGAGGCTCCGCAACAAAGTGAAACAAGATCCACTCTACTAATCCGACAAAAGCGAGCCTTGTTACCCTTCAAATTTATTTATAAGAAAACTCTCGGACAAGTCGTTAATACCTATAAAGTAGGGGCGAGAGAGGCGCGAGCGAGTTTATAACTCACGTACCGAACTTTACTCGCCGACACATAAAATAATAGGTGTAAAAACTTACACGGGAATGTACTCAGTGAGCGAGACGCCGCGAGATGGACGGCGAGTGGCGCTTGGGCCTGCGATGCTAAAGCCTTGCTCACTTCGCCTAGAACATCCCAGTGCTAGCCAGCTTGTCTGACTTACGAGCACCCATGTCTGCTCAACTTAATCCGACTCGCAAATAAACACTGTTTTGGAATCACTCTCGACTTTGGCTTAGAATCGTCATCAATTTAACAAAAAATTGTTTTTATCACCAACTGTTTGGAATACTTACAGCTGTTAAAATCATTGAAATTAAATATTAAACTACGTAGAGGTCATTGATAAAAATTTAATATTTAGAATTTTTTACCAAAAAAGGAATTACGACATACGGATACCGAGGCGATATTTTGCTCGTGACTTAACGTTTTTGTCCTATTTTAAAACAAAAAGTTATCAGTAGACGCAAAGGGAGCAACACAAAAAATACTATCTTGCATAAATCATGGTAATGAACACCTTTCCAACGCTTTATATCGTTTAATTCAGATATCACTGCGGAAACAAACGTCGGTTTATCCCGCCATCTGTGGCGAAGCGCGCACCGGTAATCGTTAACCCCGAGGTGATATTATTTTGAATATCAATTTCCTTTATCATTATTATTCAAAGGATCCTTACGCGAGGGTCCTAGAGTTCATTTATGTTTAATTTGTTTATAAAACGTGAAGATGTATGACACAAATTCGAATTCGGAGCAGATATACGTAGGTGCCCCGGGCGAAAGGCACGTGCGCTGACGCACCTTGCACAGCGTTCTGGACTGAACACAAAATTAATGTCTATTTTATTTAAAGTGCATTGTTCATTTATTACGATTCTATTGTAGAATAATATTGAGTTCACCGTATTTATCGGGACAGTATATGTAGTTGGTGCTAATTTATATCTGCTGTAGGAACTTTTATCGTTATTAATAGGAACATTTATAACTTTTATATTACCTAGCTATACTCGGTTTTATGTAGGTGAGCATACCTACATAAAAGCACGTTAATTTGAGACTTTACCACTGACTAAATTATACATGTGATATGGTATGGCACCGTCAAAACAGTTTTTTAGTCAGTTTCGCTATTTGCTGCTGGTAAATTACAAAACAACAAACTCTAAGGGGCTGTTCGGCGAACCAATTTGATCGGTCCCGCGAATCCGCGGTCCCGCGCAGCGCATAATACCGGGACGCCATGATACCGGCTCATATTTGCATGCTGGCAGCCTGTTATCCTTCCAGTGACCGAGGTCAATCAGCCTCTATGCTCCAACTATAAATTTCTTTTAATAAGACACAAATACAACTTTATGCTCGTTTTTGGTACGCGAGCCAAAGAAATTTAAATAAAACACTTTTATCAGATTCGACAGGTGGAGCAGTGGAGTTGTTCCTCCTCGTTTTTGCTTCGCTGTAGGTTACGGATTAGCGGCAACTAATCGATTCCCGATACGGAAGGGGAAGAGCTATATTAGTTTCATAGTTCTCTCTCTCTGCAATACGGTAGCTCATTAATTACGCTACGCTTATTTCCTCAGCGTCGTTCTCATGCCAAAATAGAGTGTTACTCCAAAAATAGATTCGCTTGACAATATAGTTCCATAGCATCTATAACTTTCTGGGAACTTAATAATTATTACGAAAATATACCTATTGAAAAATTACTTTATTATACTTTTTGAAAAAGCTTTCTTTTCATGATTTATTCGAACACTAGTAGATGCCCGCAATTTCGTCCTCGTGAAATAAGTTTTTTAAATTACCACGGGAACTCCCTAATTTTTCAGGTTAATATATAGCGCCACCCACAAATAATGTAGCTTTCTATTGGTACCAGAATTTTCAAAATCGGTTCAGTAGATCCAGCGATTACCCCCTACAACGTCACAAACTCACAAACTCGCAAACTTTACCTTTTTATAATATTAGTAGGTATAGATTATATTATTATATAAATAAATGGCAGAAATGACACAAATAATAGTTTTTCATTGAAAAGCTACTTTATGGGAAAATAGGTTATTCCCTAAAAAAATTCCCTAAAGAGGAAAACAATAATTTTACACTAGATTATTTTCAACAGGATTCGCACCATTGGTACTAGAAGTGATACTTCACAATTGGCAAGATTTTCTTTAAAACGACGATTTGTGTTAAATTTAGCATAATATGTCAGCATCGTACGCTAAATAGATAAGTAGTTATAAGAAAAGCTGTATTTTAAATTTAATTCAAATTATTTTGATTTTACTATTACTGTCACATTGAGATCTGGGATGCTCAGCCAACTATGAATAATAATTTTCCGAATAACTCTATACAATTTGCACGTATCGAAATTAAAATGAATTATGTTTACATTCGCGAACACTCCATTAATTTGGCCAACTAAAATATACAGAAAACACAACTACTATTGCAAAACAAAACAAATACCCCGCTACCTGTTTTATAACCGAACAGAATCGAGTCTTTAGTGATCGTTAGTATTCTGCAAACAAACTAGCTGCAGGTCCCAATCAGATTAATCTTAAATATTTATTGCACATAGTCTATTGGTACACGGAGTTGAGTGAAATTAGTATGATGATGACCACACTGATGGTGAAGAAAACGGTAAGTACTCACCCGGACGTGGGTGGGCTGCAGTGTCTGATTAACTACTTGATGAATATAGATTGTACACCCTACTTTCTTGCTCCTTATTGTAATAGAAACTCAGAGCTTTATATTCATTTCACACGATAATTGTTTTGAATATTTTTCATTTTCAAACAGCCCTATGCTTTCTTTTAATTTGTTTACTAGTTAAGTAGTCATCTACTGCGATTTCACCTGGTTTCACTTAGTGATGAACTGTTCAAATGTTTTTAAATTAAATGACAATTTATGATATATTTTTTTAAACCCATTGCCTTTATTGGTTTCTACGTAACGGAACCTTTACACTTAGCGCCACAGCTTAGCCGGAAGAGTGGTAACTACCCACGGCTATGACCAGAAACCTTGTTCAGTATCGTAGTCTTGCAAGAGGACTCTTTATAATACCATAATATAGGTAACCAGCGCTCCCCGCTGCGCCAGGAATTAGTTGTCATAACTGATTCTGATAACTAATTCTGGGTCGTAAATGCAACCTTGTAGTAGTTTCATCCTTGTCATCAAATTGATGCACTCAGGTAAACTTAACCCTTATGCACCTAAATATGTAATTTAATTAGGCAAGTATAGCTATCTACTATATTAGTAGTAGCAGTACAATAGCTTGTGTGCATCCAAATATGTGCCTTTACTGACAATTTGCCCAACACGACCCGAGCAAGTCGCAGACTAAAATTGTGCCTTGTTGTTGTACATATGTAGTTAGTTGACTTGGAATCAGATTGAACAAAAATATCATTATCCTACTTATATTATAATATATGTGATAGTTTGGATGTTTGTATGTTTTGTACTTTGTAAGATGTTAGTTTGGGTGGTTGTTAAGTACCTACTCCTTCACGCCGCATTGACTGAATCGATATAAGTAACTGAAACTTGAGAAGGGGATGGCTTATAATTGTCTTGTGAAAAATAAAATATTTTTACAATTTTATTACAGTGCTTCACACACGAGGAAAGTTTCTAGTAAATAAAATAGTTCCTGCCGGTTCTGCAAATTTTTTGATATGTATGTAAGTAAGTTTAAAAATAAAATAGGTAAAAGAAGATACTACTTTCAAAGAATGAGATCTATTATGTTTAGTATCCTTTAATACATTTTAATATCCTTGCTCGCTGTCTTTTAGTTTATTGTAATTTTCAAACATATAACCTAACAGTGGCTGAATAATGTAAGTTTGAAATATCTTGAAAACATATCTATGTAAATTTTCGCAAGTGCTTTAACCAATGCGGGCTTCGCATAAATTCAACACCATGCATTTGCGTTCAAGATTTTATTTTATAAAATATTGTTTAACATGAAAGTGTTAGGTAGGTATCTTAGAAAGACTGATGAAGTGATGAGTAATTAATATAGGGAATAGGGCAAAAAAATGTATTGCATACCGGTTAAGCAACGTTAATACAAGTTGTTGACTGAATGGGCTACCGAACTTGGAGGAGAAGAGAGGAAATCGAAGCTACAGTAAGTCGAGTCGAATGCGAATCAATTTGAGTGGGGTGGGGGGCTGTTTTCTTGGGACAATGATCTTTAACGATAGTGGGATACGACCTGAGCATGCCTGAAGGTACAATATAATATTTTATTTAATGCCACAAACTCAAATTGTTAGAAAAAACACGCTATTAACACAGGTATATTTCGCTTTTTGAGTTTTGTTAGAAATTAACTGTTGTATTTTTACTTGAAAAACAACTCAAATAATTGCAATAATTAATTATTTATTGACGTTATATAAAGTTTTTATTGCATAGATAGCGTACGGACAGAATGAGCCACCATTTCCACGATAATCTCATCATCATTTTTATAGCATACTTTTTTTTTCGTTATACATGCCTAACTAAAATAGCAGTTACGGTCGAACTCACACATATTATCTATTGAATGTATGCATAAATTCTATCATCATAAAATGAAAAATTTACATTAACAAATGAAAACCGGTGCTATAGATCTATCTATGATGAAAATCTACGACGGTTGACTACGATCTCACGACCATAGTACAAGTCGTTATATGCGCGCTTATTTGGAACTAGACGATTCCAGCGACTTCGTCCGCGTGGACCAAGTTTTTTCGATTCCCGCGGGAACTCTTGAATTTTACTCGGGATACAACCTACCCCTGTACCAAATTTCATTAAAATCGGTTGAATATATACATTTTTAGATTCCCGCGGGAACCTTTGAATTTTCCGGGATAAAAAGTAGCCTATGTCCTTCACCGGGACAACCTATCCCTGTACCATATTTCATCAAAATCGGTCGAATAGATGGGCCGTGAAAGCGTAGCAGACAGACAGACAGACAGACACACTTTCGCATTTATAATATTAGTATGGATATGGATTAGTAGATAGGTATAAGATGATGCCCGCGACTTCGCCAGTCTTTTTGTATTCCCGCGGGAACTCTTTAATTTTCCGGGATAGGTAGCCTATTTCCTTCCCCAGGATACACTCTATCCCTGTACTAAATTTCATCGAAATCGGTTGAACAGGTGAGCCGTGAAAGGGTAGCAGACAGACCGACAGACACTTTCGCATTTTTAATATTAGTATGGATTAGTTTCGATGTGTAGTTAATAATAGCGAACACTAAATACGAGTAGGAAGTTGTTAGTAGCATCTGATTTGTTAGGCTTTGGGTACGTATCAAGTTACAAATTGTATATCTGAGATCGATACGGGCGTAATGAAGAGGGCTCAGCATTTAAATACATTTGCATATTAGAATGCGTTCGCTCTATCGCCACTAGGGGTTGAGCTACTACGCCATTGCCTGTTTGATACTGGACGTTCAAGGGGACCGGTAAAGCCTGAAACACCCACAACGCGTGACGGAAACTGAAAATGCTGATAAAATGCAATGATGGCCATTAAGTGGATTAATACTAAATTAATTGTTATTTCTCAACTTGTTTTGACTCTACCACCGTCGGAAAGTAGGCTTTACTGAAAAACCAGCATGAAACTTACCTGAAACACACTCAACGCGTGACGGAAACTGAAAATGCAATGATGGGCATTGAGTGGATTAATACGACTCAATTAATTTTTATTTCTCAACTTGGTTTGACTCTACCACCGTCGGAAAGTAGGTTTTACTGAAAAACCAGCATGAAACTCAGCAGTTGCTTTTTTCGAAAAGAAAAATGATAGGCACATTAAATAGGTATACATATTTATACAGGGGTGTAAATTATTATACTACTAGATGATGCCCGCGACTTTGTCCGTGTTTTCTTTAAAGAAATTAACTCGTTAATTTTCCGGGTAAAAAGTAGTCCTGTCCTTCCCCGGGATATAATCTATCTCTGTACCGAATAAAGTACTGTTTTTGGTTGAAAAGATAGGCAGTTGAAGCGTAGCAGACACACAGACAGACACACTTTCGCATTTATAATATTTGTTTGGATCCTGTGTAGGACTGGACGCAAATTGCCGAATCAGTAGCGACTAGCGAGGCGGCGACTTTACAAACGTCGCCGCGCGGATTGCATGTTTCATTCTTTATGCTTGACGTTTAAGTGGACCAGTAAAGTCGTAAGCAAATATCTAACTAGTTAAACTTGCCTGATTGTGCTATGATAATTTATTTCAAGGACCGATGCAATTTCTTCTGTGGTAGCAATTTATGGCTTATCAACTGAGACAATGTTGGTTAGATTTACAGCCTCACTGACGACTGTACTATAATTAATGTTCTTTATACAGTATCTACTATCTACTCTACTATTTTGGAACTAGCTTTTTTTTTTAATCCACTACAAGTTAGCCCTTGACTGCGATCTCACCTGATGGTAAGTGATGATGCAGTCTAAGATGGTAGCGGGCTAACCTGTTAGGGGCATGGCAGTTATATTAAACCCATACCCCTATTCGTTTTCTACACGGCATCGTACCAGAACGCTAAATCGCTTGGTGTGCACGTCTTTGCCGGTAGGGTGGTAACTAGCCACGGCCGAAGCCTCCCACCAGGCCAGACCAAGGAAAATTCAGAAATTATAAATTCCCAAATTGACCCTGCCGGGGATCGAACCCGGTACCTCCGCACGTAAAGGCAACAGCGCTACACACTGCGCCACGGAGGTCGTCACAAGGGCTGGTGCCCTCGATTTAGTCAGAGCCTTGATTTTCCGTGATAAAAGTATCTCCAAAATTCATCTAATTAAACTATGTGTCAAATTTTAAAGGGCCTACGACCGCTCATTGCTTTAGATAATTCCAGTAAAAAGACGGTAGGTAAAATATTCCTAGTGATATTATTTTCATATTAAACCTCAACAAGATTACAATTAATAGCGACGCCTCAGCAAGTAGGCTATAAATGAAGCCTTATAAACATAATAAAATTATGTTAGATCAATTTGTAATAATTATGCAGAGTATGATCTTATCGCATTATACGACACATTGAGTTCATAATGCTTACAGAGGTGTACAGTATAGAAGTGAAGCCGATCGAGTTATTTACTTCATTCCGTGCATTTGCATTTTATATTGCGTTAATAACACGATCACTGACGTTTAAAGTAAGACTTAATTAACTTAAGTCGTATCGGTTTGTATTTCTATGCACAGTTGCACCTTAGCTTCTGTTCATTTTGATCACAATAATAGATTATTACAACTTAATCTACAACCGATGTTGAATTTAACTTGTTGTCGTTGTTGTTGAATGGAAGAGATTTCTTTTTAGAGATAAGCTTTAGTCCACTTTCTTCTATTAGTTTTAAGAAAGCCTTTTGTGCAAAAATAATAAAAATAAATAAATATAATTAAGGGTCAAAGCATTAACATGGTACATTTACCAATGAAAATTGGCGATTTAATCGCCTTTCAGAAGATATGTGATCGAACTTTTAACGAAGATATGTGATCGAACTTTTAACACTACTAATTAAATAAAGGGTGCCGGATAAGATGATGAGCACAAACACACTGCGTCGTACCGTATTACTATACGCAGTGAAGGTATCTGCAGGGCGACCGCGTATCATTTCCATCAATCATTGATACATCGCAATCACCTCCGATTAGCTGAATTTATGGTATTCTTGCTGCGTCAATGGATTTCGTCCAATAGTGGAAGAGTGTTAACCAATCAGAGGTGATTGCGATGTATCAATGATTGATGCAAAAGATACGCGGTCGCCCTGCAGTATGCGTTTTGTCTGCACAAAGGAACATTTAAGAATCGGAATCAAGTTAGGGCTTAGGTGCCACGCTAAAATCAACAATTCGCACGATTGCGATGCCGCAATTTCTAATAGAATTTGTGTAAGAAATTCTTTATAGTTTATCGTAATCGTTTGTCGAATGTACTCGTATAATTCGACCTGTCTAGGAGTTCATAGATGCCTGCACGTCAAAAAGCACGTATGAAAAAAAAAAAAACTCCTTAAACAAACCTTAAACAGTTCGAGTAATACGTTTTATGATGTCAAATGATTACGATTTGCTTGGACAATAATTGGGCCTATGCTTGTCAAAATGTAAATTCGTTGATCATCGTTGTCAATGGATAGGTCCGGCTCGCTGCCACTGATCGCCTATCCGATCCGATAAAGATTCGAACACTAATAATTGCGGTCGACCTCAGTTGCATAATACAATTATGCAGCCATAGTTACCTGGTTAGATTATGTTCTAACAGTTATCAGGTTTAACTATGGCTGCTTAGGCCGGTGTCCTTCACTTACCTAATGAAAGCCCTGTAATCCTTTTGATGTAATATGATTTACGCATGTGAATAAGCCTATCCGATAATAGATAATTTAAGTATTTGGCATTATCGGAATGTCAAGGAACATAATATTTCCTCAACATGATTTAATAACCTACCTATTAATCAAATAAAGTTTGAAATGTACAAGGAATCACGTCGGTTTCCTTAGATAGTTCTGTGATTATGCACAAAAATATGTGTCTGTATGGATTGCTTACATATAATAATAATTATACCTATATATAGAACACCATTATATAATATCGAATTGATCATTATCATCAACATTTTAACTCACTACCTACTCTCAGTATCAGAAGAGTGTAGGTCCACCACTCTAGCCAAGTGCGGATTGGGAGACTTCACTCAACTCGAAAAACAGTATGCAAAACTTTCCGACATGCAGGTTTTCTCACGATATTTTCCTTCACCGTTAATGCAAGTGATATTGAACTGGCTTTAAAAAGCACATAACTCCAAAACGGACCCCCGAATCTTAACCCACTGTAACTTAATTATTATATGCCTATTTAAAGCTACTTTAAAGTACGAATGCAATATTGGCGTAGATACCAACTACTGTAGTACCGTCATACCGTGTGAAATTACACAGGTACGCTTACTCTGAGCTTTTACATTGCAAATACGATTGATCGACGTGAGAGCTCATCACGCCAAGTGTAAGCGAACGTCAAAGTAAAATGAACCTTAACAGCATTGGTTTAGAGCTCATTTCATCATTTCGTGTATTTATTTACAGCCAGCGCTCCAAACGCTGAATTTGTGACTTTAATGATAATACATATAATAATAATATTTGTTTTATTTCAAGTATCAATTGACTCATATTATATGTTAGTAATACAAAAACTTATTTTCTATGTTAGTAGTTACTTCATCTAAAAGATTTATTATAAAAGTAGGTAGTCATCGCTGTGCCATTCCGTTAGAAATAGCACAGCAATGACTCGCATATAAACAGTCCAGTCTACTGGCAATTAATTTCAAGAAACTGTTGGTACCGCCCCTCACTCTGCGCACCAGGGCACCGCATCTTTTGCGCATAGTCGCATAAAAACAGTCAACTTGCGCCCCGGCGAACATCCCTGATGCGCTACAGTATCGGGGCAGCCCCATCAGCAGCATTTAAAGCAAGAGATTTTGGGTTCATTTTACTTTGACGTTCGCTTACACTTGGCGTGGTGAGCTCTCACGTCGATCAATCGTATTTGCAATGTTAAAACTCAGAGTAAGCGTAAAGGGTGTATGTGTGGATATTTAGTTACCTAAGCTAGGTCGGCGAAGCGCTCGATAGCGACACACCAATTAATATGCAATGTCGCAGCACTCGTAAACTAGTCACGAACATATGCCAATATGTTGGTACCGTTAGTGCGAAGCCATTTGTACGATTCTGATGAATTGCCGACACGAGATGGAACTACTTTCTCATATAAATAATGCAAATCCTATTTTAGACTTGACTTGACAGTTAATAAGGGTTTTGGGGTTGCTACACTCTCTTTCTACAAGAATGCAGGTAATTTTCAGTGTAAAAGGTTTTAATAGGGTCTACTACAACTGAAACTCTTAGGTATGTTTCATTTAAATTTATAAAAGTTCATCACAAGAGCAAAAAGCACTAATTTACTAGTTATAGTACATTACATCGCGAGACCGGGAAGTACGCGTTTTCTGGTCGAGTGTTAGTTAGACGGCCTAGCTACGCGAGGCCGGCTATATACGAGACCAGAAATGCTCTCCCGGTCGAGGTGTGTATAGTGCTTTTCTAAAAAATGAAACAAGTGACTTTTCTTTGGATTTCGGCGGAAGCCAATTCATCATCATCATCATCAATACAGCCTATTAACGTCCCACAGCTGGGCACAGGCCTTCACTCTCATAGGAGAGCGGGAATTAGAGCTTAGACCCACCACGCTGCTCCAATGCGGGTTGGCGGGCTTTAACGACTATTATCATGTTAGTGATAATAACCGGGACCGACGGCTTAACGTGTTCTCCGAGGCACGGGGGTAAAACACCGCCAACTTCCAACTCCGGGCTGGCAC
The DNA here is from genome assembly GCA_963932025.1 of Erebia epiphron. Lineage (NCBI taxonomy): Eukaryota > Metazoa > Arthropoda > Insecta > Lepidoptera > Nymphalidae > Erebia > Erebia epiphron. The sequence goes on along the minus strand of OZ009955.1, from coordinate 12,493,262 downwards.
TGAGAATTTCTTAATTGAAAAACCCAATACCTAACTTTTTTTGTGCCCGACCGGGAATCGAACCCAGGACCTCGTGATCCGCAGTCGACTATGCTAACCACTAGACCAACGAGGCAGTTATTTTTAGCTAATTCGGCCTCCGCTCTCAGAAAAGGAGGCGTACAATCTAAATCCATAATATCCTCACTCGAACTCATTTTTTCGTCACTTTTAAATAATAAATTATAACGATTAGGTATGTAGTTAATTCCCGCCTTTTAATATTATAAAGATAAAAAATAAATATTATGCTTTTAATTATTTTTTGCGCTGTGAGTGCTGAACGCGTAATACGGTAGAGTTCCAAATTTAAACTATTTAGGCCAAAGAACATTATAACAAGTTACAAGATAGTTATTCAGGAAGAAAGATTCCAAATTCAAACTTATGATATGTAATGAAAATACATACATTCTTTACTGGCCTAGGCCGGGAAGTTTAACTTTCGAACTCATTTACAGGGTATGAAATGTGCACATTTTTTAGAAAATGAATTTTACTTAAACTATTAACTGGAGCCATGGAAATCCTAGGCCTGCATGTAATAAGAAACATAGCAAAGGCTCCCTCAAAAATGATAGGAGTATGTAAATTTTCTGCTTTTCTCCAGGCAGGCTATTCTTTAGTTTTGGTGTCATAATAGAAAAGTCAAAGTTTATTGGTTAAGTAATTTTAAAAGCATAGATCAAGTATTATGTTGTTACTTCGTAGGCTTGAAGAAGTAACCGCAATCACATACATTTACTATGTACATGTGTAATGTAAAACCATGCAAACCTTTCAGTAATAAACAGTAGCATGGAACACTAGTACCTAATAGTTAATCAGAGATAAAAAGAGCGGTGCGAACAATATGGTAATGCGCTGGTATCACCCATCGGCGGGCGTCGGCTACCTCTACGACATCGGCCCGGCGCCAACGTTGTCTTGCACTGCTTCTTTATGCTGGACAGCGGAAAATTATATAATCATGATAGTTTTTAATAAGCAACAATAGGCATGATGACTGATTTTGAAAAATGGTCAGATTATGTTCGGAAGTATCTACTATTTCGAAAAAAAATCTTATTTCAGTAGAAAAATAAAGTTTGGTAGATAAAATTAGCATTTGAAATTTAAATTTTAAAATTCACGCCAAAACGTTCGGCGGTGTCATGGCGTCGTTGTGACGTCACTATTGTTTTTACCAATGTACTCTGTGCAGTGTGCAGTAAGCAATAGTGTGATTTTCAAAGCTCGAAAACAAACAATTGTGACGTCATTCGCTTCTTTGTGTTTTATGCAATATGGCGGATTGCTGTATTTTAAAGTTTTATTTTATCAATATAAATAGCAATCTCACTCGAAATTGAAAAAAAAACCGGCCAAGTGCGAGTCGGACTCGCGCACCGAGGGTTCCGTACAAACATGTAGTAAATTTTAAATTATTATAAAAACTACTTACTAGATCTCGTTCAAACCAATTTTCGGTGGAAGTTTGCATGGTAATGTACATCATATATTTTTTTTAGTTTTATCATTCTCTTATTTTAGAAGTTACAGGGGGGGGGACACACATTTTACCACTTTGGAAGTGTCTCTCGCGCAAACTATTCAGTTTAGAAAAAAATGATATTACAAACCTCAATATCATTTTTGAAGACCTATCCATAGATACCCCACACGTATGGGTTAGATGAAAAAAAAAATTTTGAGTTTCAGTTCTAAGTATGGGGAACCCCAAAATTTATTGTTTTTTTCTATTTTTGTAAGAAAATCTTAATGCGGTTCACAGAATACATCTACTCACCAAGTTTCAACAGTATAGTTCTTATAGTTTCGGAAAAAAGTGGCTGTGACATACGGACGGACAGACAGACAGACAGACAGACAGACAGACAGACAGACAGACAGACAGACAGACAGACAGACAGACAGACAGACAGACATGACGAATCTATAAGGGTTCCGTTTTTGCCAAATTTGGCTACGGAACCCTAATAAATAAGTACGTTTTTTATAATCCATGAATCCTATTTCATTAGATAAATTCATAATTTCATTGATTCTTGGTTACTGTCATCATGCCTATTGTGGGGGTCGGTTTCTGTGCTGAGCTTTCCAGATTCCAGGTGAGCATTTGAGATGATATATTATCTTTCTATCTGTCGCACCCATTATAAAGTCACCTACCTATGTTGCTTATTATTCTGACTACAAATAATTAAAACTGCAAAAGCATAACTTTGTCAAATCAGCAGCATTTTCGGGAACATTATGGCATTACCTAAGATAGCGCAATGAGTATAGGCATAGATGTACTACTGAGCGCTTACAGAAGGCCCCATTCATGGAGACATGTTACAGTTCGAGGCAAAAACAGGCGCATTTACCTACTTATCTTGTTGTTTACCTAGGTTATCCTAGTACAGAATTAACGAGTCAAATGATATTTATGTCAACATCTTACTCACCTAACATAGCGCGACTGTGTATTACTTAAAAGAGACTTTAGTTACAAGTTCAGTGGATTGAAATATTTATAATATTTTGCACTTACTTGACTTCGGGGTGGACAAATGCCCTCTGAGTAGCCGAGTAAATCCTCTTCAAAAATTGCCTGGGCAAATCTACGTTATCCGGTGTTTAGGCTGTTGGCATTAAAGTAAGGTACCCTACATTTTGAAGCCATTTCCGAAAATATAGTATATTCCCTTGTCAAATAGATGAGTTAATAACATACTACTACAAGAATTCACAGAACTAGTTTCCTGAATTTATTTTATAAATTTAGTTCCTACTTCCTACTTACTATTGTAATTTTATTTTTATTCAACACGCGAAACTTTGTAAATGATTACTGATAAAGAAAACCACTCATGTTACGCGTGTAGATTGATGACCTACCGCAAAGTCGAGGGAAGAACACGCGGAAAGGTACGGGCTATAACTGGGTACATGGCGGCTCAACCCACCTCCAGACGTTCTTACTTCTTACGTGTTTCTAGCATTACTTTACCAATATTTCTAATATTTGTCTTCGTCTGTGTGAATTCAGCTTTTTATTCCCACGGGAACTCCTTAATTTTCCGGGATAAAAAGTAGGTAGCCTATGGCTGTACCTACGAAATTTCGTCGCAGTCGGTTGAACAGATGGGCCGTGAAAACGTAACAGGCAGATAGATCTACAACTACGTACAGACAACACGTAGGTACAACGTAGCAGATAGATAGACTTACACTTAGACATAATTATAGATCAGTAACTTAGGTCAGCAACCGGTTCTTTTGTGAAGGTACCTACCCTTCTATTACAGTCCTATTACAGACCAAGACTATTCGCTTTCCCATTCCTTCAGGGTGTTCTCCCGTAGTTCTGTAAAGCTATAGAATTGGTTGTTGCAATAAAGATCTGTGGAACGATCGTGTCCGTCTACGTCGGTATGGGTGTACGCTGATGTTAAGGCTCGCAACGCACAGCATAATAATTAGTCATTAGAAAGTAGACAGCGAGGAAGAGGGGGGGTGCTGGGTGGAAGGGGGCGGTGCTCGTCTGTTTCAGCTTATCTGAAATTACATCTTTTATGGGTATCCGCGATTATTCCGCGCTGCAGCGGCTTGCTGCACGTTAGTGCTGGAATACAACTTGACGTTACCATCGCTGTTCTGCTTAATCCTTACTGTTGCTTTTTATGTGATTGTTTCTGCTTTTGCTCCTCGCAAGTCTTTTTCGCTTCCTATAACGTTGTGGTGATGTGTTCCTAGTTTAATGTTTCCTAATTGTCTCACGTCTTTTTAAAAGAACATTTTATTACTGTGTAGCCTTAATCTTAGCTTGTATAAGTATTTCAGTTAAAGCATAATATCATGAATTTCGAGGTTTAAATTCAGAAGGTACCTACTTATATAAGACGGAATTTATAAACGCCGCTGTAATGGCTCTGGGAAGACGAAGTGGATAAAATCAAATATCTTTGTTTTGTTACACAAAAGCGCTGTCTACAACAACAAACGAATAATTCAGCGGAGTTGAATTCATAATCAAGTAATTTATGTGCACGGCGAATAAATTAGCCGCTCCAGCCCGCGCGCCGCCCATAACTTACCCCAATAAATTGCCCAAAGCGGGCCAACTTCATTTTATCTCCAAATACTAATAAGTACTGATACCTACGTATACGGTAACTCGCTTTTTATTTCCAATTTATTTTTAGTGGTTCCGTAAATTCCCACCATGATATGACCGCTTTATGATGGCGTTACGCGATAAGTGACTGATAACAACTGAAACGAGCGCGAGCCTTGTGGAGGCTTAACAAAAATGTGACGTATTAACAGACCACAAATTTATTATTACAGTGGCGGGCGCTAGCTTTAACCACAATTTTATTCAATCCCAAATGTAGTGATTGGTCATTCTAACCTTTTTGAGGTAATCAACTCTATTAAACATGAAATAAAAGGCGCACTAAGTTCCGATTTCGGTTGAACGTCGTAAAAGAACTTAGTACCTTTTAAATTGCCACGATACTCGAGTATCAGGTAGCACCTGCTTTGCATAAGGCGTCATGCCGAGAACCCCATGTTCAAAGTGTAAATTTTGCGATTAAATGCATAAAATCGAGCATAAATACAGGAAACAAAACGCCGGTGATAAGAATAATAAGTGTACCACATAATATGTCGAAGGAAGGTCGAACGAAGGTGTCCTTATTGATGATTAGAATTTTAAATGCATAAAGACACAATACCTACGAAAAAGTCAAATAAAGATAGCTGGAACAAATAACAATTTCTTACATCGATCAATTAATAAATTCTTCCATATTTTTGTACGTACAGATCTTGTAATAACCAATAATATATAACCAATTTCATAAGTCGAAATTGTTACATTCATCTAATAAATATGTTACAATATTACCTAATACATATGATTGGTTTATATCACAAAAATACTAAAGCAAAGAAAAATGTTTAATTTAACTTTTAAACTTTCTAGACAAAGTAGCATTAAATTGTTAACTAGCTGATGCTCGTGACTTCGAGCGTGTGGATTGAGGTTTTTTGGTTTTCCACTCCACTCCAGTTTTAACTCTTTAATTTTCCGTGATTAAAAATAGCTCGTGTCATTCCAGACTATAATCTATCTCTGTGTCAAATTTCATCCGGCGTGATTGAGTAACAAACATCCATCCATCCATCAATCCTAACTTTCGCATTTATATTATTGATAATTAGTATCAAAAATAATACTTTTATAAGGACGTGTATTAACCATTAGTTTAATATTATAATTTTCGTTCGTCCAAATAATCGTTTACATATCCCAACGACAGTTGCGTCGCCTTCGCCTCCATCAACAAAGAAGAGCCGCTACGGAAGGTGCTATTCACGCATACCGGCCAAAAAACCTTTGAATACATTATAATTTCAACACAACAAAGGGCTACTTAGCGGGAAAAATACACAATTTGTGTACAATTCATTTTATTATAATGCGGTATCCTACCCTCAAGGAATTTTTTATTGCATACAGGCATTGGTGTAGAATTTTAGTTCATTCTATTTCAATGCATACAGGCTATCAAATATGTGATATTTATTTCGCCTAATGCTATTCACACACTGACTCAATATAATATAGCCGCACGCAGCACTTTTTCAGTAATGAAATTTTATCTAAAGCTACCTAATACTACAATTTGCAGCAATGGAGAGTCGCACGCACAATTTTTTTAGTAGACACTGAAAATAAGAATGATATGTAATTGCTAGAGTTTATTGCATCTCACGAGCAAAAGATAATATGTTGACGCTCGAAACAATTCATCCAATAAGATCGAGTTATTCTGCTCTGTATGTTCTGTAAAACCTTTAAGTGCAGTTGTTGCAACATCTACTTTTAAAACTTTATGCATAAATCCCTTAGAAAGGTTGTCACCGGTGTCCAAATTATCCCATCAAGGCAACTATAAAATTACCATAATATCTACGCCGTATCATTGTCACACTACACAGGTAATATGGCGTAATTTGTGAGCTTTTTGATAAATAAAATGGTTGGCCTGAACAGGTTGGCTGCCTCGTTGGTCTAGTGGTTAGCATGTTTGACTGCGGCTGACGAGGTCCCGGGTTCGAGTCCCGGGTCGGGCCATAATAAGTGTTGGGTTTTTCTGACTAGAAATTCTCAGCACTAGCCCGGAGTTAGGAAGTTGGCGGTGTTTCACCCCCGTGCCTCGGAGAGCACGTTAAGCCGTCGGTCCCGGTTATTATCACTAACATGATAATAGTCGTTAAAGCCCGCCAACCCGCATTGGAGCAGCGTGGTGGGTCTAAGCTCTAATTCCCTCTCTCCTATGAGAGAGGAGGCCTGTGCCCAGAAGTAGGACGTTAATGGGCTGTAGTGGTGGTGGTGGTGGTGGAACAGGTTAGATTTGCGGACTCTATCGTTTCAATCTCGACTAAATTACGTTACGAATTACGATATCACTGCTGAAAAAATTGTTGCGGCTTTTGCGCATCTTGTGGCCCTTGCATCTATGTGCGATCTAATTTAAAACCTTCTGTATAAATTACCCTCGCAAAGGTTGTCACGGTGTCCAAATTGTCCAATCGAGGCAACTATAAAATTACCATACGCCGTATCATTGTCACTGCACAGGAAGTGTGGAGTAATTTGTAAGCTTTGTGATTAATAAAGTGTACTAAGTGTGACCCGAATAGGACAGATTAGCGGACACTTTATCACTTCAATACCGAGTTAACGTCGCGTGACGGATCTCGTTTAAAAGTCATAAAGAGTCCAAAGCAAAATACGCTCTAGATAACACTTGCTTTACGTCTTTGGACCTTCCACTTGCCAAGTTTAGACCGAGTCACGCGGAGGGTCAACTTTAACAAGTTTATTTTACGTAAGTCCGACATTATTTATAATTGAAATTGTACTTTAATTAACTGTAAAGGTAATAAGTATATGTAGGGAGAAAATGACTGAAAATACGGGTGGTTTAGTATTTTCCATCTTACAATCTTATTTCGTTTCATGGTACTATTCTAATACTTTATTTTTCATCAACTATTTAAATTTTTATAAATATTTATATCATTCCAAATTGATTAATAATTGCAAACGTGGGTAAGTAGTAAGTACGTTATGCTATTTAGAATTAACTAATAATATGAAACCGCTAATATGTTATTTAGTTTAGACGCAGTGTCTTATCAGCTCGGATAACTCACGCTTCTACCATTATCCCGCCACAGGCTCACATTATGAAGGTGTTCGCCCAGGATTATAGGCACTTTGAATTTACATAACATTTTCTGTCATTTGCTTATCTCGCACATGACAAGACTCGCGCATTATACATGAATATATTTGACAAATTTTAGTGGAAGCGTCGTGCGAAGTGTTCAGGAATGTCTGCGCGAAAGCCGGGTATAAGCCGAGCTCGACGGCGCGGCGCGGGGCTATGAGCATTTGAATAATCGCAGTGCGCTCAAAGCCGGGTATTATATGATAATAATTTCACGCGCGAGCGCTTCCCGGCGGGGCGGGGGTGAGCTCGACTCGGCGCATCGCCTTCGAGGAATGTGTGAAAAAATGTAACCGCACTCGTGATATAATAACTGAGTATTATTCATCCCCCATTCGACTCGCTGCCTCTTTGACGTAACGCATTTCACGCCGCTATCGACGTCGTGCTTTATCTACCTGCAACTATTCAGTGGCTCCCCCATCATTTTCTTTAATTAATTGATACTACAAACGTTAAAAATCGGTGAGGTGTAAAACACGCCATAGAGGGTTCCTAAAATAATTCGAAGTCAAATCGGAAAAAGTTAAAATTAGGAATAACTTTCCGAATAGCCAACCAACTTCATCGAAAATCATATAGTGCAAAGTATCAAAAGTTCGTGTTTAATTAATTCAATAATACCAAATAGGAGTTACCTTACTTCTTGGAATATGATAACGCCAAGAAAAAAAAATAACCTCTAATATTTAGACCAATAAAGGTTTCAAGTATAGGTACTACTAAATCAAATAACGGTGTACCTAATACATTTTGACCCAAAATCTGGGAAGACTAGTAGCGTTTTAAAAGCACGAAACAGCTATACAGGATTCTGTTTTTCAACCGTGAATAGGCAGTAGATATTAGTAGCTAATGTGTGAAGTAGTAAAATTACCATATCATAAAGTCATACCGTATAATCGCCGGTGTAAAACTATAATCATAAAATTAATAATTAATAGGTTTGTTGTTTTTAGATGGCGTATCAGTAATGGGAGCTTTGTTAAGTGGCGGCTGTAATTATTAATTTGTTCATAAAGTAAACTGACACCACGGTGAGTGAGCACGCATGCCTTTCCGTAATAATTAGCTGCTACACGACTTACGACTGATCATATTACAAATTATTCTATAAAAAATGTTATGGTGCTAATTAAAACAACACTTTATTAAAAAAATCGTGATACACGTATAGTTTTGGGTACTATTTACTGGAATTTATTTGTTTACGCATCGCAATTGACTTCAGCAAGTTTTATTGCTAGTCGACACTTTCGCGTGTTAGACACAAATAGTTTAGCAATTTTGTAAGAACGGAAAACCGATACATTTCCAGCAATCATTATAATAGAACTTTGGGCTAGCTAGCCTAACCTAAATCATTAAAATACAACTATAATCACACATTAAACATTGCTAACTAAACAACCCGTTCTGCACGCGGGTAAAAATAAGGCCGCTGTCATGTAATACTTGCACAAATAAGATTATTTATAGTAAATTGTATTTGTACAAGATCAGATATTTTACGTTGCAGTAAGTGTAATGTAAAAATAATGTTACTCTAATGCGCTTAACTTGTGTAGGGTTTCGTGATTGTCATACATTACACAAGGTCTAATTCTATAATAATGGGCGCGGATTTACTGCGCGGATGTAAATGTATTTTTTATTCACTCTGCAATGCTGTTAAGTTTTTTTTTATCCACTACAAGTTAGCCCTTGACTGCAATCTCACTGATGGTAAGTGATGATGGAGTCTAAGATGGTAGCGGGCTAACCTGTTATAGGGGCATGGCATGGCAGAGCATAATATCGATTATTTTATGCAAAAATGTCTATGCATCTTTTAGATATCAACATTCATTGGTCCATGAGATATAATAACGATAAAAGTGTTATAGTTGTTAAGTATGCTGATTTAGGAAAATAGTAAAAAATTGCCTTGCCTCTGGTACCTTACTGCGAAATGTTCATGCGTGTCGGCAATCACTTAACATCAGGTGACCTGCCTGCTTGTTTGCTTTCTAATCTTTTACGAAAAAAATCTTTGCTAGGAATGATGATATAATATCGATACTTATATTACAATGAGAAAGTGTGTCTGAGTGTCTGTCTGTCTGTCTGTCTGTTGGCTGCTGTGATACTTCTTTTAATGCCTATCTTTTTAACTGATTTTAATGAAATTGTGTATAAGAGATAGGTTGAATCCCGGGTAAAGACATAATATACATATGCTGAAAATTAAGGAGTTCCCGCGGGAATAAAAAACTAATTAATCCAGATGAAGTCGCGGGCACTATATTAGTAAATCTATAAATGTTGTTGAAGCAAATTCACCGAATTTGCATGGTACATTTCTTGTCAAGCTCATCAATCAAATAATAAATATTATAAATGCGAAAGTTTGAATGGATGTATGGATGTTTGTGACTCAATCACGCGCCAACGGCTGCTCGGATCTGGCTGAAATTTGGCACAGAGATAGAATATAGTCTGGAATAGCACATAGATTTTTTTTTATCCCGGAAAATTCAAGAGTTCCCGCGGGAACAATAAAACTTCGATCCACGCGTACGAAGTCGCGGGCATCAGCTAGTTCTAAATAGGTGTGTCCTTCTCAAATTTAAATCCTTATTTTAACATTATAAGTTATAAATTTTATAATGCTCCTATTATTATAGTAATACAATTTGTTAAATGCAAATAAAATTATCTACAAATAAATTTTACGCTTCATAGATATGCATACCCATTTAAACAATGATAAATGTTTTGATACGTCTACCGATATGGCCGAACAAAGTATATAAATAAAATAAATGCACTTCCTTCCAACCTGATAATGGTTACCCTTTGTACTACTTATGCTCTTTTGAAAATTTGGATACCTATAAACATATAATTAACTATAAACTTCATGCACCAGTAAATGTAGACATTAATTTCCACACTACTTTATCTATTTGGGCGCACAAACCGCCTTTATCTGTCATCGTTCTATACTTTTCTCGCGATAAACGAGAACATGATTAGGTAATCTACATTTAAATTAAAGCTCTATTCACCGAACTCTACAATCTATTTTGGAATGTTGTGAAAAGCGTATATCCTGTTTTTCAATTGCCTTATGCGGGTGGAAGGCGACTTTACCTACCTATTGCGTTTGCTTGAAATTATTTTAATATGCAAATAAGAAAATGTGAAGGAGAATTGTGTTTTGGGAGTCGTCGGTGGAATCGGTTACGCTGACGTATTCTTTAAATTAATAGCTGAGTGAGATTAGAGTACTGTTAACTGCTTTACATGGAGCGGGCTTACGGAGGTTGGTTAATTTGTACTGAGAAACAGACAAATGAAAGCACATAATTACTGGGGCCCGTTCTAAATGCAACAAGGATTAGAATTTACATGACAGCGTTAACAAGCACGCGTATGGCATTTATGACTATTATTTAAATATCTTTCCCTTTTATAAAGGCAACAGGATGTTCGTAGTGCACGAACTGAAGGAACTACGTACCACTATACATAGTTTAACAGTACTTTGGTAACGTAGTGTTGATACGGATACTTTTACCAATTTCAGTGACTAATGTTTTGTTATAATTAAAATTTGATATCTTACATTGATATTAAACAAATATTTAAGCTTTTACGTATTTAATATGTAGTCGCCCCTTATTTTATTTCATGAAATTCTTGCAACTTTACTATTTCACTTAACTTTGTAGTATTCAGTATTCATTGTATAGTATATCACAGTAAATCACAGTTCATTGTATTGTATATCACAGTATTCAAGAGAAGGTCTTCTAAAAATTCTTTTGAGGTAGCATAGTTTTTAGGAACTAGCATATAAGTAACTATAACTTGGTGCCGACATGCACTTGACCCAGTTTTTTTTTAAATTTATGCCTTACATATTAGAATTTTGATCTATTTTCAAACTTATGTAAGAGACAATCCAGAAGTAGGTATTTATGAGACATAATATGTAAATGGTTAAACGTGTAGAGGTTCCACGAGAGATTTAATGTAATTAGATAAAAGTTGGCTAAATTTAAAGATACCTAATATTCATTTGATTTGCTATTGCCACGATTGCTATCGTTAAGCTCTAAATCAAAATGCGATCTAAACACAAAATAATTAAATAATCGCTGAGTCTGCCAGCAGGAGAATGAATTACCATCGTCAAAACACTCGTATTTGTACTAACTATTTTCAACATGGCGTACGCATCTGCAGATTAAATCGAATGACATGATACGAGTCAAATTGACAGATATTTAACTTTCTGTTTCATGAGATATAATGACAAACAGTATACCTAATGCTAACACTTAGATTATGTAAGTATGAGTGCCATGTTTCTTTTTAAACTTTTTGGGGTCGCATCCTGGTTACCTACTTCATCTCAATGAAAATGTACCTACCTATTTCTTCAGACTGAATAAAACTACTTTTTTCTATTAGCACGAGTAATCATATTATGGTAGATAGAGGTAAAATTGCTTTTAGATTCTAACTTACTTGCCTCAAGGATTTTAATGATTATATTAATTAAACATAACAGCACATAATTATATTGACTGTAAGATTGAAACAATATCCATATCCATATCCATCTATACTAATATTATAAGTGCGAAAGTGTGTCTGTCTGTCTGCTTCGCTTTCACGGCCCAACTACTCAACCGATTTTGATGAAATTTTGTACAGAGATAGGTTACATCCCAGGGAAGGACATAGGCTACATTTTATCCCGGAAAATGGAAGAGTTCCGCGGGAATCAAAGAAATTTATCTGTCCAACCGATTTTGATGAAATTTGGTACAAGGACAGGTTGTATCCCGGGGAAGGACATAGGCTACTTTTTTTCTCGGAAAATTGAAGAGTTTGCGCGGGAATCAAAAACATAAATCCACGCGGATGAAGTCGCGGGAATCATCTAGTTCTAAATAATCTATACCTTACTAATGTTTAATGAATATTAGTGTGATATTAATTTATATTGTCACATAAATTGATATCACAATTAAAACCTATTGATCATTTAAATTAATGATTAAAAGCTTTATCTAGTCTACTCAGGTCGTTTAGCTTCGGTATAATAAACGTCGTTATCTTAATTAATGACTTTATGATATCTATCTTTTGACTGCCTCGTTGGTCTAGTGGTTAGCATGTTCGACTGCGGCCGACGAGGTCCCGGGTTCGAGTCCCGGGTCGGGTCACAACAAGTATTGGGTTTTTCTGACAAGACATTCTCTGTACTGGCCCGGAGTTAGGAAGTTGGCGGTGTTTCACCCCCGTGCCTCGGAGAGCACGTTAAGCCGTCGGTCCTGCGCCTGATCTCTTTCCGGTCGTGTCGGATTTTTCGTCCCATCGGGCTATGAGAGTAAATGAACAGAGAGTGCACATGTGTTTGCGCGCACACTTGTGCACTATAATATCTCCCGCGCAGATGGCCAATCTCTCTGGAGATTCTCGTAATTCGGTCGGGAGGACATTATTACAAAATATCCCTGCTAGGCCAACTAACACTAAAGCCGAGCATGCCCGGAGTAACTTCCTTACTCCGGGCTTACTGAGAATTTCTTCAACAGACCTGGGGGTTTAAGTGCGGAAACCTGCCCAGTAGGAAGAAAGAAGATCGCTCGACCCGGGAATCGAACCCGGGACCTCGTCGGCCGCAGTCGATCATGCTAACCAATAGACCAACGGGGCAGTCGTCGAGATTTTTTTGTATTAGTTAGGTGAATACACTTGAAGTGAATATGACGTGATAGATGAACGTGAGCACTGTTTAACATACAATGGGCAAAATAATAAAAAGTACAAATGCCATGTTTCCATGTTAATTAAACTGCTACGGTTTGCCGCGTTGTGTCTTAACATCTCAATTTATGCGGGACATGCTTAGAAATTCTACCACCGTTATTTATATGACTTAATTATCAAAATTTTCGAGAGAACGTGCAAGTTCTTAACGAGATTATTGCTATTACTTTGTTACATGGGTGTATTGTTTCGTTTTGTAACTATTTAATTACTAGTTGATGCCCACGACTTTGTCCGCGTGGATTGAGGTTTTTCGGTCGGAAACTCTCTAATTTTCCGGAATAAAAATTAGCGTGTGTTTTTCTCTGTACCAAATTTCATCCAGATCTGTTCAGCCGTTCTGGCGTGATTGAGTAACAAATATCCATCCATCCATACATACATACAAACTAGATCTATCTAGTATAGATGTTAAAACAAAACATTCAGATATATGTTACTTAATTGGAATAGGTAATTACTATATAAAAATAAGTCGGATTTTCCTTCCTGACGCTATAACTCCAGAACGCACGAACCGATTTCCACGGTTTTGCATTCGTTGGAAAGGTCTCGGGCTCCGTGAGGTTTATAGCAAAGAAAATTCAGGAAAAATTTCAACAGAAAAGCGGGAAAATCTTTTTAGCGGGAAAGCCATCTGGTGGCGAAACGGAGTTCGCCGGGTTTGCTAGTTATTATTGTTTATGCCCGCGACTGCAATGTCTTAGCTGATCTAAAGTAACCAGTGTTACTCTCCAAGTGTTTAACTAGTTCATGCAAAAAATCGCGTCAATCTGTTGTTTCGTTGCGGCGTGATTAAAGAACAAACCAGCAAACAAATAAAATTTCGCACTAAAGCTGTACGGGTCGAATTAACATTAATTATTAGGTATTATAGTATGATAACCTACGTAAGATCTTTCATGATAGCAAACTAACTGCTGCACTCAGAGTCGCTTAATGATTTTACCTTAAACCTTAAAGAACCCTTAAAGAAGTCCTTAGTATAGATCTCAATAATCAACCCTACGCTAAGGAGTTCCTTAAGTAATGATGTTGTTGTTTGAAATCGGTCATTTCGGATTTTTTTTGAGACTATTACTATTTTATTTTTAAAAAAAAACCAGGTGGTACAGATAGCTCCATGCATTCCCAAACATAAAGCGATACTTACCTACTCCAATGCGTTTAAACAGTCGCTACAACATTATACGCGTTATGCGAACCTCCGCGAATTGTGCGCGCATCAGCGTTTTTCTCGTCAGATATCGAAGCGTAATTATAGGCAGAACTCCGATTAACATCTGTCGACTATTAAATAAACTCAGATTATAAGGGTTCAATTGTGAGTAATTATTCTTATCCGTCGGATGTTTTCCAAAGAGCTGCCTGCCAAGATCTCGACGTGTGCTCCGGCATAATTTTCTCATGATTCGCAAGCAAATCAAACCTGCCCTACCCTTTTATTAAGCAGTCACATTGACGTGACTGCCTAATGTTCCCATCTATCTACTTGTTCGCATTGTATAATTGTTTAATCGCCATCGTATGCATATATAAGTATCAATAAAAATAATAGTAGGTATAGGTTAGTGGTTACCTACCCATACCTAATATTATTTTTATTTTCGATTTTAAGTACGCAAAAAACATAAATTATGTCAGCTAAATATAAAAGTAATTAACTATTTAATAGTATTTAAAAGATAGTCTGTTTATTACTCCAACATATTAAGTTAGGCAATCGGTAAAAAATTAAAGCCCTTGTAAGTAGATTTTCTCCGTTTTTTACGCCGGTAGGTACATGTTAGCCCTTGACTGCGATCTTACCTGATGGTAAGTGATGATGCAGTCTAAGATGGTAGAGAGCTAACCTTTCGGGGGTATGGCAGTTATATATTAAACTCATTTCCCCAACCGGTTTCCTACCCGGCATCGTACCGGAACGCAAAATCGCTCTACGCTACGTCTTTAGTACGGTGTACACTAGCCTCGCATTAGGCAAAATTATAAACAAAAGTGAAGGCTGAATTAGGTGACCGTGAGTGCCTTCACTAAAATATCTAGTAAAAGAGAGCACACTTAAGAGGCAAGCTACGGAGTTGGATGATTCAACTTTACAAACAAAATGGGGATTTCATGGCGTGTCACGGTTATCTCGCGGTAACGTTACTATACAAACGAGTTTAGTTATACAAATGGGAAAAAATTGACATGTCACTCTCAATTTTTAAATTAAATCTAAATTAAAAACTACATTAAAAACTAAAAACGAAACATTAAAAATATCATCTATCCCGCTGCAATGAGGCAGTGTGCCCAGAACGCTGGCTGCGTTACCCCGCTGAATAGCCAAACTTATATGTTGGCCGAGGTAACTGCCAGCCCTCCGGTCACCTGTGGACTCTGTGAGACGAGAAGATAGATCCTTAAAAAAGGATCTGGCATCTTCGCCCCACGACCCCAGGGTTTCAACACCAAAAGGCACAAAAATGAAATTATTTTCAATAATTTTAGTTTTTTTTAATTATTATTTTTTTTGTTATTTTTAATTTAGATTTAATTTAGATTTTAATTTTATCTAATTATCTATCCATTTTGGTTGTAGCTGTAAGTTTTCTGAACAAAATAAAGATTTTTAAAGAAAAAATTCAAATCTCATTCCGGTCACTATAAACACCGTTAAATCGTTAAAATTAGCAGTACCCACATGAATATTAGAATTTAATCGCATCCTAGAATGGATCCAATCATGTCAATCAATCCGCTTCAACTGTAATGGGGTGTTACAGCATGGCCGCGGATGCGATCAAAACGCGCCGCGTCGGCGCAAGCACTCTTGTAAAAACACTGTTGCTAACAGAACGATTATAATATATTAGTTGCTCTTTAATTGCGTCGATATAATTACGTCGGTAGCCGCGCATACGTGACGATATCCCGGCCGTTCTGCCCACGCCGCGGTCTCCGCTGATATTAAGAGTAATAACTCGAGCTAACCGATCGAATGTTTTGCGATAATGAGCGGCGGCTAAGATCGAAGTGTCATTAGGAAGTCGTAACTGACGATACGCACCTTAAGTAATCTCTCCTGTCGCTCGGAAATTTATCCGATTATAGTACATTGCCTGATGATTGACTGCGTGCGGATAAAGGTTTTCATACATCAGTAGTAACAGTACCTAAGTGAAGTTTACCGCATACATGCCGACCTACATAATAAAGCATTGGAAATAATTTTACATAGATTTTTATTTTATCTTATAATAATTATACTTAAGCTTGATAGCAATCATTTTAGAACTGTCAATACATACTTACTGTGTAAAGTGCCCTGGACAGTGCGATCGTCATAACTGATAGGTAACACAGAGCGCTGCTGATAATAGGGATGAGGTCTATGTAAAAAATAAATTCTTCTCTTCTTCTGGGTTTCTTGCTGATCTAAGTCTAATCAAATCAATCATCAAATAATAATAGTTAATTAATAATTAATAAATATTATAAATGCGAAAGTTTGGATGGATGTCTGGATGGATGTATGGATGTATGGATGTATGGATGTTTGTTACTCAATCACGCCCCAACGTCTGAACGGATCTGGCTGAAATTTAGCATAGGGATAGATTATAGTCTGGAATAGCACATAGGCTACTTTTTATCCCGGAAAATTAAAGAGTTCCCGCGGGAACCAAAAAAGCCTCAAATGGATGTTTGTTACTCAATCACGCCAGAACGGCTGAAGGGATCTGGATGAAATTTGGCACAGAGATAGATTATAGTCTGGAATAGGACATAGGCTACTTTTTATCCCGGAAAATCGAAGAGTTCCCGCGGGAATCAAACAAATGTATCTGTTCAACTGATTTTGATAAAATTTGGTACAGGGATAGGTTGTATCCCGGGGAAGGACGTAGGCTACTTTTTATCCCGGAAAATTAAGGAGTTCCCGCGGGAACCAAAAAACCTCAAACCACGCGGACGAAGTCGCGGGCATCGCTGACTGACTGACTGACTGATTTATCAACACACCGTTTAATAGCGCGTTTTGACGTATGACCTACATACTATTACCTATTCTGTGGTATAACAAAGAGTTGCTGATTTGATAGAGTTGGCATCAACATATTACTATTAGATGTGGTAGCCATCTACAAAAATAAACTTAAGTAAGTAAATAATGCATTTAACGAATAAGGTTTTCCACTAACTGAGTCACGTTATTTAATTTAAATTGCCATTGGTAAGAAATGAAATGAACATTTTCTACAAACATCTCATGGGCCAAGTGGTATATTAAAGAAACATCGCTAGCAGTAATTGTGTGCATGGGGCTCGCTTTTGAGACATTTCTGTCGGAGTTCTAGACATTAAAGGCGATCAGTCGGCGAGGCGAGGAAACGGGGTAATTTCCTAATGGTTCAATGAGGTGATAGTTAACCATCGTGGGAATCAAACCAATACTATTGACGGTTTGTGTTAAATTGTTACTGTTTTCCAAACTAATGCTTTTGCTATTTCTCCAGAAAACCTTGTGACAGATCCTGTAGATATTTTGCTAGATGTAGCTTGTAATGCTCGTAGGAAAACGGAACCTGACTATTAATAATATTAATTTAACTTAACTGAATATTAATAATATTAAATAAAATATTAACTTAATATTATAAATGCGAGGGTGTGTCTGTATGTCTGTCTGCTACGCTTTCACGGCCTACCTGTTCAACCGATTTTGATGAAATTTGGTACAGGGGTATGTTTTATCCCAGAAAATTAAGGAGTTCCCGCGCATCTAGTTCTGTGTAAATAAGTAATAGGAATACATAGAAGTAAACGATCATTGAAACAACAAGGATAAAAATTATGAATTAATTCCGATAGGGCGGCACCTCTCAGACGCGCGACATACTTCGTCCAGATAAGGGAAAAGCGTCGCTGGCTTATAAATGACTCTTTATTAAACGTGAAAGCAGCGACGTCGGCTAATGGGCCGATCATGCGCTCCCATTAAAGATTATTTAATATTCAAAAGCGGCCGACGATAAATCACGATCGCCCGCCATGCTTCTTTGACTGCGATGCACTTTTCATCGCAGTCAACAAACCCCACAACTTGTTTTGAAAACACCATATTGAATTTTGATTGTGCTCAGTCGGGCATAATCTGAAAATTACTTGGCTTAAAAGTTCTTCTGCTGCTTTTTTGGCGCTACATGATAATTATTGGCCGACTGGTCCTATTCTGGTCGTTATTTTGATTGTAGCTATATTGTGAATTCAGTCAGGTTTTATTTTATTTTATTTTATCCACTACTAGCAGATACCCGCGACTTTGTCGGCGTGAAATAAGTTTTTAGATTCCCACGAGAACTCCCTAATTTTCCAGGTTAATATATAGCCTATGACACTCACAAATAATGTGGCTTTCTGTTGGTACCAGAATTTTCAAAATCGATTTAGTAGATACAGATATGAGTACTACAAACTCACAAACTTTACCTCTGATAATATTAGTATATCTAGACAAGTTAGCCCTTGAGTAAGTGAGGACGCAGTCTAAGATGGTAGCGGGCTAAACTGTTAGGGGCATGTCAGTTATATAAACCCATATCCCTATTCGGTTTCTACACGGCATCGTACCGGAACGCTAAATCGCTTGGCGGCACGTCTTTGCCGGTAGGGTGGTAGCTAGCCACGGCCGAAGCCTCCCACCAGGCAAAATTAGAATTAAAATTCGTAATTAACTTTTAAGACATAGTACATAATAAGTCATAATAATGTATCTTGTAAGACTGTTCAATGTAGACGTAACGAGCATTTTTCTGATAGACGGTGATGTCAAGTTTTCCTAAAGAACTTGACTCTTATTATATACTTAACTTGTATGACATAGCTACAATTGTAGGGTTTTTAGTAATGTATTTGCTCATACCATTGTCTAACAAGGCCTGGGTTACGTAGATCAGTGAAAACGTTTTTGTGGCACTAGATACAGAATTGTCCAACTTACTGGCGCATGCAATGTAAATAAACCTATCAGATTTTTGCAACAAATGGCAAAACAATAATTCGTACCCTTACACGACTGAGCTAATAACAATAAAATAGAAAGGCGATCACAGGCAGGGCGGCGACTGGTTCAATCAACGCGAGCCAGATTTATTTTTATGAAAATTGGCATAAAATCGGGCGGGTCAGCGCAGTGGCCCCGCGAGACCGCACGCCCGAGCGTTTACTGCATATCGTTTCTTTGCCGAGATCAGCCGCCTCTCGGAAATATTGCCAGAGGTCATAACTTTTTATATGCAGCGATGACATTGCAGAAAGTGTCCGTTACCTTGTGGATTTTATAGAGTTGTTTTACAATTATTTCAAATACAAAAAGCAGGGTCTTCCTAGTTTTTAAGTTATTGCATAGCTTCTATCGCGGGCCTTGAGCGTGGAGACCGAATCCAGAAATTCCGTAAGGAAAAATACCTAACACTTTGGTTACTATGACTACTTGTGTTGATGACTTCAAGTTGTTGAAAATAAAAATATTTCGTCTTTATATTTTCAACAACTTGAAGTCAACCACACAAGTAGTCATAGCAAGTTGATAAAAAATGCTATGCAATAGCTTTACCGCGGCAGTCTCCGAGTGCCACACGTCTTTTTTTTTTATTACAAGCTGGCACATGCTTGCGATCTCACCTGGTGGTAAGAAATGATGAAGTCTTAGATGGTTAAGGCTAACCTGGTAAAGATATGCCAGTTTTTATTCTTAAACATATACCACTAGTTCAGTAATATTACATCCTTTATACAAATTCTTACGATTTAACGTGAATAGGTACCCATCACAATTTTAGCAGTCACACAGATAATGAGGTAAATAGCAAGCAATTAATATACTTCGATTTTACATTGGTTACTATATCATTGTAGGCACCATAGGTACCTAATATCTATAACAAATAAATAATAATACACCTTCTTAACCTACAACAATACAATATGCCGAAATCATGTTCTGCGCCAATACACAAGTGATCAACAGAAGATAGAATTCCGTTGGTAAATCAAATTATCATTCGGGATTCTATTTCATTTTTAAGAATAATATAATTATTTTATTTTCTTTATCTAGATATTTTTTTTAATTCCTTATAGGCTCACGCTTTACCGTTTGTATTTTTTACTAGACTACAGCTTTTTATATTTTTCATTTCAGATCCGTATAACATAGCATGTAGTAGTTTCGTCAAGTCACACTCATGTTATAAGCTGACACACTCGAACATCTCTATAGAGTGAACGCTCAGTGTGATGTTGTGTTGATGTGTCGTCTGTGAGTGGTTGGCATCACAGTCGTAAAGACGTTCCTCTATTATTGTCCAGCCCGAGCCTTACCTCAGCTTTGCCCCTGAGACTTCTTACGCTTTTAGGTACATTACTTTACATTTTTTATCGTTACTTGGTAGATCATGTTTCGTATTTTGGATACTTACGACATACGACATGTAAAGACCAAACATTTGACTGTGATATGACCTGTTGTTGATGGTAATGAATATGATATTTATAAATTTTCATCTTAAATCATTATTTATTACCTTTCTAGGGCAAGTACCTACTACGACACTTACCAGGAATCTTTGTCGGTAGGCTTCAGCTAGTCGAATATCCAACAAGACCTCGAAAGACGATCAGTACGCTTACTCTGAGTTTTAACATTGCAAATACGATTGATCGACGTGAGAGCTCACCACGCCAAGAGTCAAAGTAAAATGAACCTTAACTGCATTAGTTTAGAGCTCATTTCATGATTTCGTTTATTTATTCACAGCCAGCGCTCCAAACGCTGAATTTGTGACTTTAAAGCAAGAACTTTAGGGTCCATTTTACTTTGAGCTCTCACGTCGATCAATCGTATTTGCAATGTTAAAACTCAGAGTAAGCGTACAGCCCATTGGACCGCGCCTCCAGAATCGACTGAATAGAGCGCTACAGCAGACTACACTACTAGCAGATAGGTGTGTTGTATCTGTGTATAAAAATCTGTAAATGAATCCATACTATAATCATATACTTACTAATATTATAAATGCGAAAGTCACTTTGTTTGTTGGTTTGTTGGTTTGTCCTTCAATCACGCCGCAACGGAGCAACGGATTGACGTGATTTTTGGCATGGGTATAGTTGAGGACCTGGAGAGTGACATAGGCTACTTTTTATCCCGGAAAATTAAGGAGTTCCCGCGGGAATAACAAAAAACTTAAACCACGCGGACGAAGTCGCGGGCATCAGTTAGTAATATTATAAATGCGAAAGTGTGTCTGTCTGCCTGCTACGGTTTCACGGCCCATCTGTTCAATCGATTTTGATGATATATGGTATAGAAGAAGGACATAGGCTACCCTGAAGTCGCGGGCATCATCTAGTTTTAAATAAACCCATAAGCACTCTTTAATTTCCCGAGGTTAAAAGACTACTATACCATGATTCTTTGCTTTCTTTGTTCAAGTTTTCGTTAAAATTGGTTCAGCGGCCATATCTTATGTAGGTATGTCTCATACACAGCAGTTCTGCCGCATCACGGTTCACAACACAGTGATGTGTTTGCGCCTTTGCTGTGCTACCACAGAAATGAACAAAAACTTGTATTCATAAGTTGGAAATAGGGAAACAAAAGGGCGACATAAAGTTTTACGTGTAACATAAATCTGGGAGTTATTCTCGTGGGATGGTGAGGTGGGGGAGCGGCGCGAACCTTTGGCCTACCGACTTCTGATAGATGTCGCATTCAATACTTTTTTCTATTTGTTGCCCAGATAGGTATATCTATAAAAATGCTTACTTATATTGTTAAAGTGTTATTTCTAAGTAGATATTTTAGATTGTTAAGTCATCGGGGTAAGGTATTGTCCTGAGTGATCGACAAACGTGACAACACGACTCGATACGATGCAACGCGACAGTGTCAAACAGCTGCTATAGTGCAATGAAGAGATTTGAGGGTAGAAAAAATTCGTTCCGGCAAAATAAGTTACCTTACTCGGAAGCGTACCAATGACATCTTAGGAAGACATGAAGAAGACTTGCAGAAATGAGATGCAAAAGCAGATATCCTGCACTATAAAAATTCCCTACTCACTAGTTTCATAAAAATATATCAAGCAATATCATCTTTCACAAGTACGCCTTAGTATTCAATAACACTACTTCGTCCCCGCGGCTAAACCCAAATTTTCAATCTTGACAGTTATCATTTTACCAAAGCAAGCTCCCATAATATTTGCTCGTTCGAGAAGTCTTCGAATTTCATATTTATTTGCGGGAGCAAACAGCGCACCCACGCCGGAACTGATATTATTGTGCATTCCGTATAATATTGTTTGCTATTTGGCACATTCTCTGTTTGTTTTCGTCTTTCGTATGAAAGGGGAGCTATAGACGCGCAAACAGATGGGTGTGAAGTTTCGTACTCAAGTTTGTATCGGAAAATGCTATTAGCTTATATCGGGTGCAAATTTTATTCATACGCGTTAACTTTGATCGATGTATCGAAATATATTTAGTTACATGAGGATCATGTATGGTGGCGTGCCCTTGGAAAGGCCTTTGTCCAGCAGTAGACGAAAATAGGCAATAGACTCATAAGCACTTTCGTTTAAGTGTGAATTTTAAGTTTTATTCACCCCCGACAAGTCGACTATAGAAATATGTATACATACCCTTGATAAACATACAACATACTACCTTATTGCTTGATCTTCGTCTTCACTGTAAGACTTCTGAGTCTCATCGAGACCAAACCGGTGAGCTCAAACGTACAAATTTTGCCTTTCTTGTTTGTCTTGCATTTTGTAAATGATAATTTTATATTATAAATTTTTTTATTATGTTTATTTTACACATTGAAACTGCACGGTCAGAAGCTTTGAAGAATAATGACGGGCGTAAGTCAAGACATTGATGATCATAGAAGCGCAAACATTGTTGGAAAATATCAAAGCAATCCATTCAATGTGAGTGGAAAGTGAATGTGGCGGAGTCGGAGCGGAGTCCGGACGACTCCGCGTCTGATAACCCATAATACGCGGATATTTTTGCGTTGCTCATATGTCGGAAGTAATG
This sequence comes from Erebia epiphron, assembly GCA_963932025.1. Lineage (NCBI taxonomy): Eukaryota > Metazoa > Arthropoda > Insecta > Lepidoptera > Nymphalidae > Erebia > Erebia epiphron. The sequence goes on along the minus strand of OZ009955.1, from coordinate 12,469,998 downwards.
GTTCGTGCCCTCCGCCGGTTGGAAACTTGAGGACACCCGTTTTTGCCATTTCTGAAGTGTAAAAAAGTAAGTGAATACCAGCATCTCCCTGAGCAAAAACTACTTACAATTTGTTTTTGATTTTTTCCTTCACTTGTTATACCTATGTGGACTATGTGGTATAAAAAGCATTTAATGTTATTTTCTTGTCTTAGTATACCTACTTACGAGTAGGTATATAGTTCCTGCAATATAAAATAATTTTATTTAGGTTTTATCTAGTTATTCTTAGTATGATCCAATCTTGTTGGTAGAGACGGTTCCTTTAATCTCTTGACAAGAAGTGGCATTAGATTTAGATAAAGAAAATTAGTGAAACAGTGTATAAGATATACTTACAGTTATTTTTTCACTTAGGTCCATTGTTCGGACTGACAGAGCATGTCCACGTGAAGCTTTCGTATGAAATGTAAACCATAATATATTATATTTGGCATATAAAAGGCTCGCTTATCTAAGGGGTTTGACTGGGAACGAGCATAAAGGGTGATCCTCTGTGACAAATACCGTGATATACAGAGCGACAGTCGTAAGGGAAATATTTTTATAAGATGAAACATTATTATTTTTGGGGGCGACGGGATCAGACGAGTTATGAGTTTTGTGATATCATTCCTTAGCTTATTTTAGCTGCCTATTAGCAATAAACACGGCGTTGTGAATCTTTATTTTCATTTTCAGTATCAATAACTTACATTCACTTTTATGGCGACACTATAAATTAAAGCTACGCAGGATCAAAAATAGCAGACAATAGAAATGGCACGAACCCTTTCAGGACAGGAAACGGGTGAACGATAAACTGTAAATAAAACAAATTAATGCGCGTTAACCCTAAAATTGGACAAGTTCAATGCAGAGGTCGTTACCACTATAGGAAATAACCCGTTCGTGTATTAACATTGAAATCTGTTCGTTGTATTCGGTGTCATTAAATCCAGACGGGAGATAGAAGCGGATAATGAGTTTTATTGTGAGATGCAATAGATCGTATTCGTGTTGCGCGCTTCAGCGGCAGCCAATCAAAACATACAAGGAGCATATTGATTCCGAGAAGTGTCGCTGTTAACGTGGAGGCTGAAGTTGAATACATTAGCCAGCGGCGTAATGAAGTCTCGTTGCTTGTAAACAAACATCGGGGAGCGGGCGCGGGCGGAGGCGCGGTGGCGCGGTGGCGAGGCGTGGTGGCTCAAACCATGGCCCAGGGCGCGCGCGCACCCTCGCTTACAGGAATTCTATTTCCACGACAGACGTCATGTGTTAATTAACTCGCACCTACGATATTGAGATATCGCCGGAGATGGTACTGTTGTTATTAGCTGACGAGAAGGCTTATTGCTTACTGTTCCTCGTTGCATACGCTCCCTTGTCTCTGTTAACATCTACATTGCTTCAAGTAAACACTAGTTTACATTACAAGTAGGATACGTACCTACTGTTCTACGAACAGTGATTATTGATACTATTCGTATCTCCTGAATCGAAGTTATCAGTAAGTTTTTGATGCGTAAGTCCGCTGTATTTAAAAATAAGTTGCCGAAGGGATTAAAAATAACAATGTAACGGGCGTTCAGTGAATGACACACGTTAATAGGCATCTTTATATGATGGGTGTTCCACTTTAGAAGATAAACAAGATTATTAAAGAGAAGCCGTTCGGAAACCACATAAAGTGAGCGCCAGCTGCCGTATACCGCGCCTTTATGATGAAAGAGGTGATCTTAAAAACCCGCCAGCCACTGTATCACGTTTCCTGTTATGACTTCAGTTTTTGATGGGCTTTTGTTGAAACTCCTTTATTATATGTATAGAAGCGTTATTCTAAATGCGTACGGGAAAGAGTTTTAAAAGTGTTGCGTGTACTTAATTTGTTCTACTGTCTTCCCCATTGCTTTTGAGGATAGCTTTAAATAGAGAACTAATAGCTATTTCTATTATAAATAAAATTTACCGTTTATGCCCGTACTTACTTTATATTATTTATCTACTTGTCCAAGTTTGCTACTTAACACAAGAGCTAGTCGAATAGGTATTTACAAAATATGTCTAGAACTTTCAATTTACCTTTATGGAGTTAGAGGTTAAGTAGTTTAATATTTATTGAGTATCGTATGGCAATATGACAGTCGTCTCATGCAAATGGAAAAGCGCGACGAATGGCTCGTAAAATTCGCCATTTCTTCAGTTTACGATAACCATGGTTTTATAAAATTTTATTACACGATGCTGGAATTTTGTTTTCATTGTAGGTATTATTGAAAACCAGAATGGTATTTTTATGTTGAGAATATACGACTCTATTATCTAAAAATTTACATTAAGTATAATAAACTTTCCCACGTAATAGTCATACAAACGTAGACGTAGGCTGTACTATTACATATTGTTCAGTGATTATACCTACTTTATCTCCGATAACTCTACGTTGGTTGGAGGTAATGAAAAGTATAAGGCGAATGCTAGACGTTCAGTAAATACTGTGGTCCATTAGTATTTACTAAATACCGTGTTATGTATTGATCATTTAATCTACAGTACGCTTACTCTGAGTTTTAACATTGCAAATACTATTGATTGACGTGAGAGCTCACCACGCCAAGCGTCAAAATAAAATGGAACCAAAAGCTCTTGCTTTAAAGTCACAAATTAAGCGTTTGGAGCGCGGGCTGTGAATAAATACACGAAATGATGAAATGAGCTCTAAACCAATGCAGTTAAGGTTCATTTTACTTTGACGCTTGGCGTGGTGAGCTCTCACGTCGATCAATCGTATTTGCAATGTTAAAACTCAGAGTAAGCGTACTTTTTTAATAGTTGTCTAGTGAATTCCGTCAACGGAACGTGATCTTTCAATATTATGATACTGATGGATCGTCTAGCCTTCGCCTTAGCTAAAAGGTCAGGCTTTGATAATATCGTAGGAACATATTTTTAAATGAAGAGCAACCACAAAGCTTGACCTGTTCTATGACATCACACTGGCGCTTCCTTTATTTTTCTCCGCTTTATTTTCCTCTATTTCTCGCAGTTTGCATGATTTGATTCTATTGTTTCTTGCCAGAGGTTCGAAATCGAGACCTATTTATTACGATCCACGTGTTTTGACGACTAAATATTCAAGGCAAGATGTTTATACAACAATAATCTATACAGATTATAGTTGAACTCTGAATATCTGGAAGCTTTACGTGAAAACAGAAATTCTAATGGATGTTAGCAATATTTCGCAGCGATCCCATTAATTACATTAATAGTACGACCTTCCTGAACTGTAATCTAACATTAAGAACAAATGTGATAAAAAAGAGAATGACGGGCTGTTACCGCGAATTAGTAATTTTGGCAGCGAGTCAAAACGCGTCAAATTAATTTACTTATAGCTGTGTCTTTAAAAATTTAGCTATTGTTTAAACAGTGGTTTTCATCATCAAGTTCGCTAATGTAATGACCCGAAATTTTTGTGGAAATATTACGCATTCCATACTAATACAATTGCTAAAGTGTGTCCGTCTGTCTGTGGGTTACTCGGGAACATACTATAGGGTACTTTTTGTTCCGTAAAATTTAAAAAAAATTGTACGCGATTCTGAAGAAACTTTACTTTACGCAGACAAAGTCACGGGCGTCATCTAGTATTCATAATTATGAAAGCATGACATACTAAAATATACGAACTTTAAAGCTATGAGCTCAGAAGCTTTTGCAAAATCTTTTAGGTTTTAAATTAATATGGGTTAATTTTGAAACAAGAAGTTGCGTCTCGATCTATGCGTGATTCAACTGGAAGCATTTTTTATTCCACTACAAGTTAGCCCTCAAGCTCAAGTTGGCGATCTCACCTGATGGTAAATAACGATGCCGTCTAAGATGGTAGCGGGCTAACCAGTTAAGGATATGACAGTTATATTAAAACCCATACCCCTAGTCGGTTTTTACACGGCATCATACCGGAACGCTAAATCGCTTGGCGATAGGTCTTTGCTGGTAGGGTGGTAACTAGCCACGGCTGAAGCCTCCCACCAGATCAGACCATAGAAAATTCAGAAATTATAAATTCCCAAATTGACCCTGCCGAGAATTGAACCACATTATGTAGCAATTACTGAAAATAAAAAATAAAAAAACAAAATCCCAAATTGTACGGACAAACATGCTGGTTTTTGCTAGTCTACTAGTTTTCTATAATAATCAAGACGCATCGTTAAAGATTTTCATCTTCAGCAATTTGTTGAGATTAATATTACGTTGAAAAATATTATGTTATTAACATTCCGGTCTGGATGAGGTTGGGTTTTGGCACAGAAAAAAATATAAAGTGAGGCAATTTTATAGTCGTCATGACAAAAGTTGTATGATTCTGTGTAATTGATTAGTGGGGCAGCTGTCGTGGGTGAACCGAACCAGCCACCGATTAAAGAAATTCTAGAAAATTAATAAATAAAATGTTTGCATTCAGAACTAGACAATACCCGCGAGTTCGTCTGTGTGGTTTCAAAGCCCGTGGGAACTCTTTGATATCCCGGAATAAAAAGTGGTCTATGTAACCTACTCTTTAGTGCTTTAGCTATGTTCATGCAAAAAATTACGACGATCCGGTGCTCAGCTGCGGCGTGATTGAAGGACAAATCCATAAACCAAAAAGCAAACACTTTCGCGTTATTATTAAATTATGGGCATGTTTTTGTAGAACTTTTAAAAATTATCAATTATTGTGTTTGCTTAATAACGTCATTATAAATTAGATTCTAGTATTTATTTTAATCATATCCCTCTTCAAACGAAGGGCCAGTTGTCTACTAAATGCAAATAGGTTACTTTTTAGTTGTAAGTATTGATTTGTAGATAATAAATTTGTCTAAGCCATTTCTTTCTACTTCAATATGACATTTATCATGATGAAAGTTGGTATTCCAATTTATTACAGACGCATTGACTGGAGAAAAAGAAATAATTTTGTTTTTCTTTTATTTCGCATAAAAAGATCGTAATTACAATTTTGACGTAAACTTTACCCATTCGATTTTTCCGTTTCATTTATTTGGTACAACGTAGATTTTATTATTTGCATGACAATAGATTTTTTGTTTTCTATTACAATTTTGCACATAAGTTATATTGGCTGAACATTAAACTGATTTTTAGTTTCTTAGCTTTTAGCTTTGACTGTGGGTACATAGTTAATTATTATATAACTGACACGTAACAGTATATAATATATATTATGACTGTACCTTTAGTAGCGTAGGACTTACATACCTAATTACATAGTAATGTACCAATTTACAATATTTTTGCATACAACTAGATAAGGCCACATAAACTTTTACTACTACGCATAAATAACGATTAACGATTATTATTAATCATACTAATATTATAATGCGAAAGTGTGTTTGTTTGTTGGTTTGTCCTTCAATCACGCCGCAACGGAGCAACGGATCGACGTGATTTTTGCCATGGGTATAGTTGAGGACCTAGAGAGTGACATAGGCTACTTTTTATCCCGGAAAATTAAGGAGTTCCCGGGGGAATTTAAAAAAACTTAAATAACGCGGACGAAGTCGCGGGCATGAGCTAGTAACGGATGTCTTTGAAAAGATCACTATCCATACTTAACATATAAGTGCAAAATTGATCTAACCTAACGCGGTTTTTTAAACCTTACAGGGACCAAACCGCGGGTATCATCTAGTATAGTTACAAAACCCTGCCGCTGGTATTATAATTTCATGTAATTCATAGAAATGATTTTTTAACTAATTTATTTAGATGGGCGCTTGTGTCAAACTCGTAACATTTACGACATCATGCCACAGAGTCTTATGAAGGGAAGACTTGTACGTACGCGTGTTCGGATAATAAACACGTCCTAATTCCTCGTTGAATAGTGGGCTATTTAAAATAAAGATTTAAATTATGGAACGTCACATTTTATTTACGTCGCAACAATTTATAGTGCATGGAAGCGTGACGTCGCGGCATCGGGGCGGGCTACACGATGCGCGGGCGCATCACGGACACGCATATGACAGTGCGTTGATAGTTATATTTTCCACACGATTTATTATATTATAAGAGCTCTGCAGTGTGCCGTTAATACGCCTCGAGATTCATAAATAGTGGTGATTTTATTTTGATGTCGTACAAGACATGTGACGACGTGTTTAATTGTTCAAAGGTGCCTCTAACATCATAAGCTATTTCAGTCAAAACATTTTTGTGTTTTATTAATTTTTTTGAGACAAGGGCAAGTATAGTGACAATTTAATTATTTCACTTTTTGAACTTTCCGCAGTTAGTAAAATATTTTTTTTCTAAACATTATGTAACGATTCGATTCGAGAATTGTTCATTTTCAAAAACACAGCATAGTTGTTATATTTCTTTAAATCCCTTGGGGTAAGCCAGCTTTAATACAAAATACGAGTATGTATAAAGTCTATCAACTCAGCCGTTTGGAGCTTTTAGTAGATAGGTACGTTAATTTATCACGTCATAGACTCATCACTCAGATATATCAGTCAGATCTTCTAGTGGCTGATATTCAGTCAGGAAGACTGTTTATGTGTTCCTCCTATTTTTCTCTTCACAGGTTAAGCACTGAACCGATCTTGACGAAAAGCACAGTAATAGCACAGGTCTTTCTCTGCTTCGTATTCCTCATTACTGAGGGATACGACTTTCCATTAATCAAATAGTGGTAGGAGTTTTCTTGGGATAATAACGCGGTAGGTTCCCACGTCCTTCCGCATACGAAACGACTACTACTAAGAGTATTTAAACTCTTAGGTTTTTTAATGATTATTATCAAATGTTAGTGATAATAACTGGGACTGGCGACGGCATGATTTCCGAGGCACGGAGGAAACGAAAAGGCTAAATTTGGACCTCCAAATTCGGTCACCCATTCAGTTACCGACCTGATATGCGTTGTCACTTACAGTTTATCTTGTAGTAACATCGATTCTAAAGTCGAACAGGTCTTATCTCATGAAAAAAGACATGCATATGTCACCGTAAAATTGTAAAAACCGATAGATTGTAATGTCGATAGATTGTAAACTGTCGAAAGATTGTGAACCGTTCAAAGTTCTGAGAGTAAATTTATTAAAAAATATTCATTGTATTTACGTTTTCTTGTCCTTTTCTTGAAGGTTAGGTTAGGGTTTGACATAAAAATTCAGGTAGACTCTTAGGTTTTATCGGGTAATACCTATACCTAACAGATTACAATCTACCGAAAAATAATGTGTTGAATTTTAATCTTTCGTCAGTTTACGATCTCGCTAGGTAGATTTTACAATTTTACGGTGACACATATAAAAGACGTAGGTACGTACATGTATTAAGAACTACGTGGGTGAATTCAAAATGGGATGTCATTGCGTTCATTGCACATAATTTTCTCGATATAAACGTCGACGTTTCATTGTTTTGAGTTTTTCCGGCGCGCAAATCACTATCTTAACTGATATAATATCACTTCAGTGGTCACATAAACACAATTAACCGATTCGTGAACAAAAGCCAAATGCTCAGTTGAAAGCCGAAATAATTATAACGAGAGAAACATTAAACACTTATTTTAAGATGACTCTGACGCTTTATATGTAACGAGGTCATTGATTCTCTCATGAATCCAGTATTGGTCGCACACCTGGATATTTAACGTGTTTTAATATTTATAAACTTCGTTTTTTTCACTATAATTTTTAATGTAACGATTAGTATGAGGTATATTATGAGATGTTGAGAAACAATTTTTTTGGACATATTATACACCTTGTCCAACGATCTATTTTACTTTTGGCATATGCACGTTTATGAAGTGTCAGGATAACTGACAGGCCACCACTACTCCATAGACGCATATAGTTTTTTCCAATAGTGAAGCGACGTGCCCTTTTATCCGATATTTCGTAATCGTATACTCATCTAGTAATTACACGTAAAACTTTCCGTTTCAAAATAGTCACGGAGCTTCAACACTAGCTTTCTTCATAGTCCTCTAAGCACCAAATATCTTTGGCGATGGATGGTTTTTATGACCTGACAGATTCATGTACCTTTAGTGTACTGTAATGATACTTTAATATACTTAGTCATTTGAACGGTTGGGTATGTTTATAAAACAATAAAAATGTTTTGAGCAAAGATAAATATCACTGTGTCAAATCGATTAAAACTTCTTCATAAAGAAAGTCGATTGTCATCAAAAATCGTAAGCAGTAACGCGTTAGAACATCATTGACTTCATCTGCCAAAAGTAAAATAAATGAATGGACAGAGATTAATATTATAAATATATTTTTTACTGAATGAACTAATTTTTTGTTGTTACTTTTGTACTGTTTTTACTTAACCTAAAAACTTATCATTACCTGAGTAAGATACAAAAGAAGAAGTTTTACTTACTGTTATCTTTTATAAAAATTCATCCAAATTATATTTGGGTAGCTTAAGTACAATAAATCTAATAAATGGGGAAGTGAGATATTATAGTGTGGCACTTCCAAGGCCATAAAGCAAAATAAGAGGAAGAAGATGAATTAAATATTATGGAAATCTTAGAAAAGAGAGCGATGTGTATGAGACACTGTGGCATATTTCATATCGCGTAAAGGAGAATTTACAAGCTGTCGGAGCGAAATGACTCCCCAAGGTGGCCGCGACTCTTCGCCGACACACTGCTTACTAGGAAAATGTGGTATCTGCAAAAAGTAAGATATAGAAAAAAAAAACAAAAAACAAAAAACATCTTTCGAATTTTTTCTATGCTTAGGTTTTAATAGAATTGAGTTTCATGTTTAATGTTATAGCTGGAATTTTTAGTTCGATAGCTATGTGTAGTTCTATATATAGCTGTAATATACCTCTACAGTAAAAAAGGTCGTATTTAAGAAAATAATATTTGTCTTAGTTTTGTCATGTCTGATGCCCTAGTGAGACTTACCGTGAATCAACGTTTTCAGTGAGCTGCCATAAGGTGAATCTGTCATTAATGGACGATTAAACATTTTAGTTTTCCAATGCCATATCACTATTGACTCTGAACATTACCATTACCAGTGATTTCAACGACTTGCAGTAATAATTATTAAAAAATTAGTTAACATTAAGCTAACTGCTAAAATATTCTTAGAGCTATAATAATATTCATTACATCATTATATTCATAATATTATTATATTTTTATATTCTTTAAACGGACCGAAAAGTTCTGAAAAAGGTTTTTTAAGCGATCTTGGAAGTCAATGAAATGAAATGAAATGTTTATTTCATGTAGGACAATTCGTGCCACTAATGATATGTCACGACTCTACCACCGGTTCGGAAAAAAGATTCTACTACGAAGAACCGGTAAGAAACTCAGGAGTCACTCTTTTTTTCAGATAAATAAATATAGAAATAGGAAATGATCTGATAATTTCCAGTTACATGTTTCCACAAGCAAGCCGTGCGACGCAAAATGTTCCCCGAGCGTCCAGCGCGTAGCCAACATTATTATTTATGTGCCGGAGAAAGTACATTTATAACAATATTACGGCTGACCGCGCCCGCCCTCCAAAATGATTTTCCTATTTTCCGAAGATTGCAGGTGTATTATATTTCATGATCGTTATTTATGACTAGACTTTTATTACAAATGCGTGCAATGTCTCTATTCCCTTTTTTATTGCCATAAAATTATTTGATTCATTATATTATTTGGTCGCCAATTTCTGCATAAATCTCTATTAGCAGGTAATTTTCTCATTACTTGATACTCCACTACAGCCCAATCACGTCCCACTGCTGGGCACAGGCCTCCACTCTCATAGGAGAGAGGGAATTAGAGCTTAGACCCACCACGCTGCTCCAATGCGGGTTGGCGGGCTATACTTGATAATAATAAAAAAAATGGTAATTATAATCATCATCTTATCAACGGCAACCCATTGCCAGTTCACTACTGAATGCGAGTCTCCTCTCGGGATGAGAAGTATTTGGCCTTAGCCCAGCACGATGGTCAAGTGCGTATTGGCACACTTTCTCGAACATTATGAAGGTTTCCTCACGATGTTTTCCTTCGCCGTTTGAAGGAAGTGATATTCATAATTTTTTAAACGCAAATAATTTGGAATCACGAAAAGTTGGAGGTGCGTCCCGAGGATTGAACTCGCGACCCCGTACAGGCGAATTTAATTAGAAGTAAATTTATATCTAATTTCTCTTGACCGCACGACCTACATAATTCATTTAAAATATCATGAGCCCCTACCTATATTATGATCCTTTTCTAAATCGAGTGTAAGTATCAAATACTTCATTGTCGTGATATGGCGACAAAATTCATTTCCCTTCCTATATATTATTAGACCTTTATCTGAGTTTCATTGATATGAAGAAACAGCTTCTGATATTCAAAAGCTTGATCGTTCAAAAACTCATTTGTTACGTTCATCCCGTGTTACTTTCATACCTGGTCTCCCCTAGTTCTTATTTTCCTATAGAAAATGTTATACTAACCATGAATTTTCACCGTATTCGGAACAGAATTTACCCAAGAGTCAGCATTCTCAAAGATAGCCCAACGATATATAATTTGGATAGCGGACTATTCCCAGATGATAGATATATCGTTCAGTCGGGCGAGAGTCCGTCTTACGAGGCACGCGGGAGCGGCCGTCGCTCAATTCCATAACCAATAACCATAAATTATTCTATCAAAGGACACGATAATAAAACGATACCTATGTTTCAATGTTTGGGTTGAATTCGGATTTCGGACCAGCGTGAATATAATATTGCTACTAATACCATTTATATCTTTAGCTACTTATCTTTAGGCTCTTATGCCTCGTTGGTCTAGTGGTATCACAGACCACTCAGTGGAAAGCACGTTCGACTGCGGCTGACGAGGTCCCGGGTTTGAGTGCCGGGTCGGGCCATAATTAAGTATTGGGTTTTTCTGACAATAAATTCTCAATACTAGCCCGGAGTAAGGAAGTTGGTGGTGTTACACTCCCGTGCCTCGGAGAGCACGTAAAGCTGTCGGTCCTGCGCTTAATTTATCTCCGGTCGTGTTAGATTTTCCGTCCCATCGGGCTATGAAAGTAAAGGAACAGAGAGTGCACCTGTGTTTAGATTCCTAGATGTTTACATGTGGACTCATCCATATCTACTTTCCAGTAAATTTTTTCATTCTTTCTCCCTCCTTAGCCACAATAGCACAAGACACCTCCGTTAAAACACAAATAAAGTGTTTCAATATTTATATTATAGTGTAGGCACATATTTACTTGGGAAGGTTGCAAAAGGCACTTCTTTCATTTTAATGCTTCAAATGTTTATTATCCATCTTTATGTGTGCCAAATTAATAATTAACATTCCAAGCTTAATAAATAAAATGGAACTGATAAATAAATTTACTTGAGCCAATTTTAGAATCAGTGGGCAGAGAATATATTAAATTCATGGAAATATGTTTATTATCTTAACTGAGCAGTAGAATACTTTCTTAAAGCAAAATATCTCAAAGCATCGTTCGACTATCGTTTATTTTTACCTGAAGCCCGCGATCCCGCACATCTCTCCCTATTAAATTTTGTTTGCATTTATTTTAAAGGTGCGACGTTCGAGGAGATGTGGTATGTGAAAAATTACACCTCAGTCCAATATTTATGGGTGATATTCGGCAGCGGTTCCTTTGTGAGATGAGGGTGTATAAATAACATCTCTTATCGCGTGGGAGCTTACCCTTAAATTGGATTTATTTTAATTATTTATTGGCACAATTATATCTTAGTCATTTGAAGCAATTTTATATTTTGTTATCGTGATAATAAAATGTATACGCTATGATTTTTTTAAACCTTTTTTTATTGTGAGATAGGCTTGGGCTTGACGACATTGCTTAGTGCAAAGCAATGATGAGGTCTAGGTTGCAACGCGCTTGCCTATAAGATGTCTATATTCACTCTTGCCTTGAAGTTATATTTAAGTTATACGTGGCAGGAAACACGTGCTACTTTGTTACTTACGTACTTTGTTTACTATATCCGATGATAGGTATACCTATATACCTTCATAACAGAACTACATGTTTGTAATTCTACTGTGGTTCTGCTAGGCAAAGGTATTTTTGTTCATAATCAAGCAATAAGTGCTCCATTTGGTTGTTAATTAGTTAGTTATAGACAAACAAACTTAATCTACATTAAATAAATCTACAAGTCAGAGCTTCCTTTAATGAGAGCGTACGATACAAGCAGTTTTTATTTATCCACCTACCCTTTGCTACGGCCGTATAATCTCTATTTCTTTAACCTACCATCATAAACACTTCAGTTTTATCTGCGCGTTTACCTTTACGTTTAAATAAATAAATGATGGTCGGTAACGTTGGTTATTTTTATCTATAATCGCGGAGTATGACCATAAATTAGTTCTATATTTAAAGGCGCGTTGTTTTGCATACAGACAAGCCGTCTGCACATGCGTGCGACATCAATCTCAATTCTGAAATATTTTTCCGTCTGCGACAAGCCGTGGCGCGGCTGTGTTCTCATCTGACTTTTTTTTGGAAGTCTTAGATTCATCCACCACATTTATTGCTAATCATGAAAAAAAATATGTATGTAGGCCAACAAAATATGATCAACCAACAGTAATTAGTCAATACTATAAAATAATAAAAACATTATAGTTTTTGTACTTATAGTAACTCCAATTTAGCGGACTGCTCTTTTAACTTTATGGGGTAAGCCGTATACTATGTTTTGTTATCTGTAGGAGATGGTCTAAATGAAAGAAGGCAGACTATTATTCAGTAAGACTGCGATGCAGGTAAAGCGATCTGCAAATGCATGAATAGTTCGAGGTTCGAGCTTAATTCAATAAAATAAAATTAATAGTTATGGATGTTATTACTTATCAGATCTGATAAGATTAATAAATTAGGTTCTTATTATATTAAAAATTAATAAATAGGTACTATTTCGTATTGTGATAACTGGATAAAAAACCGGCCAAGTGCGAGTCGGACTCGCGCACCGAGGGTTCCGTACAAACATGTAGTAAGCTTTAAATTATTAAAAAACACGTTTATTGTATGGGGACCCCCCTTAATATATATATTTTTTTAATTTTTAGTATTTGTTGTTATAGCGGCAACGGAAATACATCATTTGTGAAAATTTCAGCTTTCTAGCTATCACGGTCTATGAGATACAGCCTGGAGACAGACAGATAGACAGACAGACAGATAGACAGACAGACAGACAGACAGACAGACAGACAGCGGAGTCTTAGTAATAGGGTCCCGTTTTTACCCTTTGGGTACGGAACCCTAAAAAAGGTATATCTACCAAAAAGGTAATAATCAAACAATAGGGTTAAATATTTGAAGCGATACCGGAAACATCAAGAAAAGTATCTTCACGTAAATTCATTCATTTGTTTCACTTTTTGCTAGCAAAGTTAGGGAAATGTGCTCGTTCAAAATGTAATTTTACTATCTTTTATCGCATGAAATGGACCAAACATTGGATTTAGGTATATTGAGGGGAAAATGATTGACGGCGTCAAGAAATTTCATTTTGCGGCTTGTTGAGGAGTCGAGGACATGTCGATAACGCGTCGTGGTTCCACTATGGTCCTTGATAGCACCCTCAAGGGCGTTCTATTGTGACTCTTATGATACACTCCATTTCATTTGTTTCCCTCTTTGTGATACAGTTCACTACATAATCAAGAGACATTCACACATTTTCATTTCATTTACTAATTGAATTCCAAAATTGTCTAAGTGCTTACGAGTAGGTACAATAAAGCATCCACGTTATTAGTTTTTTTCACTGATTTTCAGCTCTATGACCTTTTGACGGGTTTGAAGTGAGAGTATAGATTATGGCAACTGAAGCATTTAATTTCTGTGAATTTACGTAAATGTCTGTATACTATTATACTGGTAGATAGAGGCTTGAGAATAAGATCTCTCATTTAGACGTATTATTATTTATTATATTATGAATGTATAGGCGTATTGGTAGAGCAGCTAGAAATGCAGTTGAACAATTTTTATCACGCTCTACAAGAAAACAGTCCTAAATTAAAGCAAGCACAAATCTCAATACGACATTTTTATGCTTATTCAAATGTCATATAATTTTGCATACAATATTTTGTTGGGAGAAATGAAACAGTCGGTGACAGCGGAATTTAATAATGACAAAATAATACAAGGCAAGTTTAAGGGCAGCCCTTTCTGCTGTCCGTCATACGGCGCTCTATTCATGCACATAATATTTCTGAGATATTCGCCGACCGCCTAACGACTGACTAATTTATTCGCGTGTGGTGGGCAAGAATGTTATCCGATGACAAAACGTCCACTATAATTTTGTAAAAATATTTTATGTAACGCAATTTCGGTATTCAATACATTACTAGTATTACTACAAGTACTTATTCTTTATGAAAGTAAAATTATACATTATACTTCTTTGCACATAAGTAAATTATGCAGCGCGGCGTGGCGTGTCGATCGTGTCGTGGAGAAATACACAATTTAAAGCTGATGTTGAATTATCAAGTCGTGTCATTTATTCATAAAAAAATTATTTTAATTCTGGTTTTTAGTTGGGCTACAATCAAAATCGACACACTTTATTTAATATCTAGATAATGCCTGCGACTTCGTCCGCATGGATAAAGGTTTTTGATTCCCGCGGGAATGTCCTTCCCCTGGATACAACATATACCTTTGCCAAATTCCATAAAAATCGGTTGAACAGAATATGGGCCGTGAAAGGAGACTGACACACTTTCGCATTGATAATATTAGTATGTATTAATTAGGTAGGTACTTCAAAACAAGTTGGTAACTTCAAAAAATTACTTACTACAGTACGTAAAACGTGACGTGTTTGACGAGTTACTTACATCTTGTATCAAATTAACATTTGTCTTAAGATTATAGGTACTATTCGGTATCCAAACATATCTCAGACATAATAAAGTCATCAAAATTTTATTCAATTGATACGATTCGATACAGTGTCCCGAGGGTAATCTCAGTCACGATGACAAATGCATATCGCTTCATCTCGAGTGCAGAGATTAATGCGCTAGAGCCGATGCGTAGACAAAACCGCCTGCGCGTACGCAACCAACGAATAACGATACACTGATACAACCCGTGACAGCGACGTAAACGTTCAAGCGACATTCGTACACCTCTCTTACCAGTGCTTATTATTTATCACTTGCATCTCTCACAAATGAAAGCGCTAGCAACTACTAAGTTTGACGATCAAATAACGACCCTCTTGCAACTGTTTTTATGACTCATATTTCAATAATTTTACGTCATATCTTATGGCGTCCTTATTCCGTTCTGTAGAACAGAGACAATGACATGATCTAAATGTAAGAACTATAGTTTGATCTAAAATTAAGTGAGATGAAAGAGAATATTTGTCTGATACAAAAAATATTATCAAAGTATAAGCATTGTTCGACGGCGGTGCTTTGTGTGGACACAATTACTATGTTAACACGAGAGCATTCCGCTCGATTAGAGTCATAAACGAGAGAAATGTCGGATCAAAAGAATAGCAGGTGTGCCCTATTATTATAATTTGTCATTTGCTCTCATTCCGCTTTGTCCTTTTGTCATATTACAAACAGCGGCGGGCTTAATAAGCGATCCTACGTTTTAATGAGTTCTCAACACAAAGTAATGATTAATTATATGAATGAGATACATTTTGTTTGTGACGATTTTTACAATACAAATTAGATGGATATTCTGTTATATATAAAAGTATGAGTTACGGATTACGACCAAATTTCGCAGGTTATGCCAACTGCCAAGTCTACACTGCCTGTGCAGAGTAGGTGAGAACGTATGGAAGACATACAACCTGTAAAACCCTCCTACGTACTCGTTATAATAATTATTCTTCAAAAGTCTATGCACGTACACAGAAATAACAGTATTCGGCGCTTTTAAAAGAAATAATAGACATGTCATAAACTATTTTCTAATATGGAGAGACAGGTTTACAAACAGTGTAATGCAAGTATTTTAAGATGCAACTTATTTATGTTATGCTATAAATACACGCTAACAATGTCGATGTCATAGAAATGTGTTCATTTGCTAGACGAAATATAGCTTGAATTCAAAATCAACGTCATTTGAAACGCATTTGTATGATATATTTTGAAATGAAAATCAATGTATATTTACTTATTGTACATATGTACATATTTTATTATGTACATTGTATTGTATGAACGAACTTGACAGATGCCGCCTAAAGCTAATGTCATCTGTCAAGTTTCTTCTAATGATACGTCATATTAATGTAATGGAAGGCTCGTTAAATAATTAATATTAATTACTTTATTTATCTGGTGTTGAAGTAATTAAATTAAAATAATACGAGATTCATGGAAATTAAAGTTTGTATTATAAATAACAGTACCTGTCTTAAAGCGCATTTAGTAAACCAATCAAAAGTATTCATTGTATTAAACAAACGTTAGGCGTATGGTTAATAAATTGCCACATGATTGTATCCAAATTGATACAAACATTTACCGATTGTTAGTAGAATAACAAAGACGGGGCATAATCCAAATCTAAACGCTAACAAACTTGACGGAATATAAATGTCTTGATCCTGATACCTTGTGAACCGTGGACGTGATGCGTCGTTATTAACAGACCTGCATTAATGATACATAAATACTTAAACGCTCTCCGTACTCAAATACATGTAGGTACTTTCACGTACACTTCTATACTCGACGACGACGTAGCTTCCAACGTTGTCAGTGACTCCGTTAATCAAGTCCTCGCCACGATCACGTATTTGCAGTATGCTGGTTATCTGAACGCATAATTCGCTTACAGTTTACATTTTTATGGACGAGCACAAATATTCAAGAGGGACGCAGCGGTAGTTATGCCTTATTAGTGACATATACCGAGTGAAATTATACAATTTCATCTGTATGGCGTATGTTTTATTGAAACCCGGATAATTAATCGACAATTACGATGCTGGATGTTATAATACGAGGTATACCGCTGTGAACGCCGGCCTCCGCCGCTGCTTAGGACCTAAATGTCGCTTATAAATTGAGGAGCGAGCTCCCCGCGGCCGCGACTCGCCGGATAAATATTGACATTTATGCACATATTGCTCCATATACGTTTTTTATTGTTGTAAAATATGAAGCTAGAGCGGTACGTCTGTTCGGCTCTTAAAGCCGATACTCGCTGTAAGTAGCCATAAAAATTAGCATAATTGAATGTTTCTCGTTGTAAATACATATAATTCGGTCATATAAGTCCAAAACGCCTATGTTTATGTTACTTAATCAATAGTACGTAAAAGGTGTACGAATAAAAATTCAATTTGAATTTCGTGTAGGAGACAACAATGAATATTACAGTTTATTATGTCTCAAAAACTACTTACTAAGTATCAGTTGGAGTTGACATAGAAACAGCATTAATATTGTTCGCATAATATCAGTTGTGTATTTATCTGAAGTATTAATTACGAAAAATATAGGTCTTGAAAAGAAATTCATAAGCATCTATTTTCACACAAATCTCTTCGAATCTTCAGGTTTTGTCACTCGTACAACTTTTCCGCCCTTGGTGGTTCCATCTTAAGCCTTCTAGTAGGTACATACCTACTCGTCGCATAGTGGGCGATTGTGGCGACGGCGACACGTTGATCTGATAACATGGCCTAACAACATCCAGGAGTTATCTAGGGACGTGAAATCAATTGATCTCGCGGAATTATCGCATTACGATGCCCCAGCTTTGCCTAATTGGACACTTCCTTCCATGTTCTTTTTCGAATACAATATATTGAAACGTAAGCTTATCCGCGTACTCCAGCTCTATTATATTGCTAATAGCTTTGCCCGCGACTTCGTCCGCCAAACTCGGTCCGACTACAAAAATTTCAAAACCCGTCTTTTACCCTTTTAGGGGTTGAATTTTCAAAAATCCTTTCGTAGCGTATGTCTACATCATGAATTATGCTAACTGCATGCTAAATTTCAACCGATTCGTTCTGTGGTTTGAATTGTGGTGTGGTCACCTTTTCCTTTTATATATTTAGATACCGTATTCATCCGAGGGCATTATATTTATAACTATCTTAAAATATGCCTTATGTCAACCGTATGGAAACATTTTTGTGTCGCGCCTATAAAATGACGCGACAGAGAATAACAACAGAAATATAAAGGTCTTTATATCACAATTAATCACCACTTTACTGAAGCTGAAACTTTTTTCTAAATTCCATCTATTTTAAACTTTATGACCGATGGAATACAGTATTGTTTTCCACTATCGTTGCTCTTGCGGTAGCATAGTAGCAGGAAATGCCGCTGGGGCGTCGTGTCAACAAAAAGTCTAAAAACACGCATTATGTTGTTAACTGCGATTTAACTCATTTCATATTTGAAACGGCTCCTGTTGTCACATGCCACTTAATTTTATTACGTTATTTATGAGATCATATTCAACGACATAAAGCTCTTCACAACTTCATAAAAATGGTGATCAATGTTAAAATAATATCTGTCTAAATTTTGAGTAAGTCAAAACATTTTCTACCTATATTAAACTATACAGAAACGCGTTTTCTGTAAAACTTGATCAAATTAAATTCAAAGCTCGATGACTTCTATTCTATACCAACCTATGTGATAAAAAACAACCTGTGTGTTTCAAGCATAAAGGTAGGAGCTCACTGATGCGGAGGTCAGATAGATAATCTAAGAAGGTTCAAGCGATTTTCATTTCTATTTATTTGGATTAATTTATTGAAATAGTACAGAAATTAAATAAAAATCAAAAGGTAGTCTGTTCTGAAATCAAATTTTACCAACCATCAGTTCTAAATCCTACGATTGCCAAACGCTATAGTAAAAGCTTATAAAATCTGCTCGCTTGCCATCAATTATAGATTTGGGAACTCAGGTGCTATCGGTCTGTTTCAGAATTTACCACAATTTGAGCTTCGACTGTAACTGTAACACATACCAATACTCGCTACTTGTGATATTAGCCATTCAATTTAAACAATATGAAATCAGTTCATCATATTCAATATATCACACACAACCACATGCGATAGAAATTAAAATTCATAAAAAAATACTGATTTTGGAATTCTGATGTTTAAAAATGGTCGAAAAATTTAAACGCTTGGCACAAAAAATGGATTTACTAACAACAAAGGTTTCTGACACTTCGTAATATACCACGATACTTACCTCAAATCGATACTCAACTACTTAACTTGACATGCGGTAAGATAGGGGCACATATAGAGATTAAAATTTAAGTGCCAACTAAATTTTTAAAAATGAGCAAAGGTTATATTCACTAACAAGAACACGTTTTGAATGCTTAAACCCAAACAAAATATTTTTGATTAGCTATGAGTTATTAATAGCCTACCTATCTAATATACAATTAGCTACTTAAAACCAACAAAAAAAAGATCCTGAATGAAAGTTCGGCGGAAATTCCATCTATTTTCCAAAGTGCAATACGCCGCGGTACAAACACGACTAGTTTGCTTCTAATGATGATAAATTATAATGTATTAAAACTGAGCAATTCAGAGTGTCTCTATAAATTGTTGGACCTGTCAGAATATAGTGAAACGGCAATTAAATGGTCGAACGAAATTACCACACAATGCGCCGTGTATATCATCAGATGACATCTGTCTGCCACTCCGAAAACGCCGGTCTAACCACCCATCATACACCGCTTAAAATATCATACAAAATGATCGCCCCGATATTTAGCACGAGAGGATACCCGCGACTCGCTTCGTGAAACCCAATCTGAAAATACTTTTGAACTCCTGTTACCATTTAACGCTTTCTAAAAAAAAAAACGGCACGCCATAGCATACACACATTACAATACAATAACGCACACAAACAGACCAACAGAAAAATATATAAGTATTTGCATTTCTTTAGTAAGTACTTTAAGAGTAACTTCTAACAGACATAAGACATCATAATCAGTTTTATTTTAATATTTTACAACTTTTATAATTCATTTCTGTTATGTAATGTTAAATACAAAATATCAGTAACGAATTACCAAGTTCTGGTCCAATCGATGTACTTACCTCTAACATTATATTCATTTATATTGTCCAACTTGATAAATCATTAAATTACCGTAATTGTGCAGCGAGCCCAAAAAATATCGAGTACAATGTACATAATTGCTTACAAGTATCTGTGGAGCTATTAAGCTCATTACCCGATCGTGCATGGTATCGCACGTTTTGGAATTTCATTCACTTCCCTCGTTTGCTATGAAAAATAAAGCATCAAATTACCTAATTAGCATGAAATTGTACAAGCCATGATCTATTACTCAGTGACCGTGATTGTGCAAGGGCCCTATGAAAGCGTGACGTCAAAACGACGTCCCTGAAGTACGAGTAGCAGTGTATTTAGTGGAATGTTCTTAATGAGCTCCCCGATAACTTATATACGCTACACTTTAATTTACACTTTTTGGAATTTCATTCACTCCCCTCACTTGGTACTAAAAAAGAACCATATTTATTAGCATGAAAATGTTCAGGTAGTGATCTACAGCACACGATTTTATAGACCTGATTTATAACGCCTGAAAATATTTTGAATTATGGCTTTATCTGTAATACTCTAGCAATCAGGACGTTAAGTAAATTCTTAACGTCTTTATGCATACGTTACGAATAATTTGAGTGGCCGTGTTATTAATTAATTAATTATTTTAAAGTGAGCCAAATTAGATAGATATCTAGGCCTACATATCATGTAAACGGTTATTACAAAGTAAAAATAAGTATTGTTCTGTAATTATAAATGTATCGCTCAAATAAATAAAAAAAGACAAGTCTTAATGTGAAATTGTCTTTTCCAACTTCAAATTTGGAGTCTACGAATCCGCACTGTGTCAGCGTAGTGGAAAGCCTTGTCAATCGGAGAGGAGATTTGCACGAAATAAGCCGGCAATGGATTGAAATGATGATGATGAATGGAAATGTGTGTTACCTCAACAGCAATAGATAGTCAGCTGCTCGGCAACATTGAAGAAAAAAAACATTGAAGTCTTATTGTTAAATTGTCTTTTCCAAAACGATGTTCAAACTTGAAAATTACTCGTTATTTGTTTGTAGAAAACGCAACTCTTTATAAAAATGGGTACGTTTTATCGCAGCGGTTACAGCTATGCCCGCGACTTCGTCCGCGTGGTTTAAGTTTTTTGATTCCCGCGGGAACTCCTTAATTTTCCGGGATAAAAAGTAGCCTATGTCACTCTCCAGGTCCTCAACTATACCCATGCCAAAAATCACGTCGCTCCCGTTGCTCCGTTGCGGCGTGATTGAAGGACAAACCAACAAACCAACAAACCAACCAGCAAACAGACTTTCGCATTTATAATATTAGTATGATGTCCATACATTTGAAAAATAATGACGTGATATTATTTTCAACTTTTCACGTGGCCGGCAACGTAGCTCGGGGGCTCGTTGGAAATTCATATGACTGCTATTTAAAATTCATTAGTCTATCCCCAAGTATATTCATGAAGTTGTATTTCGTAACATTACTTTTAATATTTAAAAGGTCGTTAGAGCAACTTCACAATGAAAGCATATCGAGTTTTAGACTCAGAATAAGTAGCTACTATAGCTATATCTGTGGTTTTAGATGCTCAGTATCTCAACTGCCTCGTTGGTCAAGTGGTAAGCATGTTCGACTGCGGCCGACGAGATCCCGGGTTCAAGTCCCGGGTCGGGCCATATTGGGTTTTTCTGACAAGAAATTCTCAGTACAAGCCCGGAGTTAGGAAGTTGGTGGTGTTACACCCCCGTGCCTCGGAGAGCACGTAAAGCCGTCTGTCCTGCACCTGATCTCTCTCCGGTTGTGACGGATTTTCCATCCCATCGGACTATTAGAGTAAAGGAATATAGAGTGCACCTGATCTTATGATCTCTTATGATCGATAAAAATAATATGTTTTACTGTCCTTTAGTCATCCTGTTGATGCCTTTCTTACTATCCACTTTGCTATCGAATAATAATTTTAAATCTAAATCCATACTATAATATTATAAATGCGAAAATGTGTCTGTCTGTCTGTTACTTTTTCACGTTACATCTGTTCAACCAATTTTGAAAAAAAATTGGTGCAGGAATAGACTATATCTCGGGGAAGGACATAGGACACTTTTTATGATCTATTATGGCTGATCATCTAACCAACTGACGGATCGGGCTGAAGTTGGCATACTAATAGGGATAGCGTATCACGTAGGCGTTCGCTGAGAAAGGATTTTTGAAAATTATTTTCATAAACCTCCTAATAATCTTAATGTTGTTTTCTCTCTTACTTATTCAATTAATTTTTGACATAACTTAAGACTGCTATATTAGATCCAAAAGTAAGCAGACTTGCCTGATAAAATTGATGTTATTCTGTAAGAAATAATTTAATATAAAAAATTCTTTTTAAACAACCGACTTCAAACTCCCGCGCCAACTTTACAACAACAAGCACACGCTATACAAAGTACTTATTTTATTGTTGATATTTTAAAAACCGCTCGACCGATTTCGATAAAATTTATATGGGACCACTTGGGATGCCCTTTCAAATAAAAAAAGAATCATCAAAAGTTCTGAGGTAACAAACATTAAAAAAATACAGTCGAATTGAGAAACTCCTCCTTTTTCAACCGACTTCAAAAAAAGGAGGAGGTTCTCAATTCGACTGTATTTTTTTTTTTGCAGTCGGTTGAATATTTGCTAGTCAGTGCATTAATTAAAGTGATTCATCGAATTGAATGTTTAGAATACAAAACTTAATTACTATCGTCTTAATCTGAAGCCATTGTATTTTGTGGTATAGCAAAAAATTAATTAATAATTTTGTTCAGGATAGTGTGAAGCTCTCTGCTTGAACCAGATGGCAAGTTATCCTACAAATTTTAAATTCAGCTTCATATCTAACCTATTTGAATAAATCTTTCCCAAAGGTCTTTGCAACTGATACGTCACTAAAATCGATCTTTCGAGAACTCATCTAAATCTTTTTGAACGCTGTGTGCTGTACATTTTCTTTTTCGTGAACAGGTCATTGAATTTGAACACATAATATACCTAAGCTTTTGCTACAAATAAATTTCAGCCATTAGACTTAGATTAGAGTAGGGTATTAATGAAACAATTAATGCCAAGAAATGATATCACAAAAGCAAATTTTATTTCAAAACATTCCACGATATTCGAGCCAAAATAGTTTTCTGTAGAAAAGAACTTAATGTCAAGATGATGTGTATAATGAGGTGCTTTCCATTCGTCAGACAAAGCAAGAGTGGGTAAATTGCGACATTTTTAGGCTGGTTGATATCAAAACATCGATTTCATCAAGTACACTTACGGTATACATCGTTGCCCGCAGCGCACGTACGTCCATCTACCTACTATGTTTAGAATGTTAATTTCATATGTTGTTACGTTACGCATGGCTTACCGATATTGACGAACGCATCCACGGGCGTAATACAACTTATAAGTTGACCTCCCCTGCCTCTCTCCAGTTTTCTTTCCTCACTAGTGAAAGAGATAATTGTAAGAAGAGTTAGAGGTCTTTTAAAACTGGATGCGCCATTCGTAGGCTTTCGACCGAGTTTACTCGACACACTAGTTTTATTACCCTCATGTTTCTAAATGGCCCTCATTTCGTTACAACCAAATTATTTATGTTCAACAACATGTACAGATCGTTTCCCAATCGTCCGTTGACCTAAAATATTAGTAACGCAGTCAAGCGTTGACATAATAATACTGATGGCATCGTGAATGCAAATTTTCAATACTCGCCGAGTCTTTTATTAACTTTTCTAAAGTATTTCTTCCCTAATTAAGTTCTAAATTAGTTTGCGATGATGATCAAACGTCGTAGCTAATAGATGTGTACGCAAAGCATATTTCAATAGTTAATGGAAATGTAACTCGTTTAACGGCGAAGGAAAGCGTGCGAGGAAACCTGCATGCCCGGGTATCCGAAAATTCTTCACACACATTGTGAAGAATTTCAAAAAAGGTGTTTGGAGGTGTGTGGAGTCTGCCAATCCGCACTTGGCCAGTGTAATAAAAACCCTTGCCAATCGGAGAGGAGACTAGCACGAAAAGAGCCGGCAATGGATTGAAATGATGATGATGATGATGAATGGAAATGTGTGTTACCTTAACAGTAATAGTCAGCTGCTCGGCAACATTGAAGAAATACTGATTATATTAGCGCTAATAATATGACCACAGCTCACGCAGTTCTTGCAAAGTTTGTTCTTGGCCTATACCTTTCAGGTTGAACTGTGAACTACTAGCTGATGCCCACGTCTAGCCTAGCCTGTGTCACTCTCTAGATCTTCAACTGTATCCATGCAAAACACGTTGATCTATTGCTCGGTTGCAGCGTGATTGAAGGACAAACCAACAAAGAAACACGCTTGCGCATTTATAATACTAGTATGATGGTTTTAAACATCGGTAGGTAGACAACCTATCTAAATAAAATGGAGGCGCAAGGGCGAAGGGGCAAGTAAAAAATAACCTTGCCAATATCATAGCATTTAGAATAGCAAATTAATTACATTACTGTATTCCATTATTGCCAATTACCTGCCGCATTTGTACAGTGATTAATTTCGCAGACATAAAAAAAGTCGCGATGTACTAGCTGATAATTCAGACTTCACTCTTCTGTTTCACAATTTCTAAAAATAGTTTATTAAAATGGGATAGATCTATAATTAATCTAGAAGCTATTGGAAGCATTTTACTAGGTATAGATAAATATAAATTTTGATTATGTCGTAATCACCAAACAGACCACCTCCCCTATTCTTCAACTCATTGGCTATCAAAATTGATAAATAATGAATAATGGTGACGGTTGGTTTTGAAAATAAGTTTAAGTTCTTACCTGCATTTATGTCTTAAGGTTCCTTTCAGTTATGAAACTATTAGCTGTATGGATAACTTTTGTGAGGATTTCTTCAGATAATATAAGTATCGTCTACGATTTTAACAATTGGATTTAAATTACATGACAATTTCTTTATGTATACCGTACCGCAGCCGACAAGCTAAGAGCCTCATTTATATCAATTAAATAAGTGAAACGGTTATAAAATTCCAATGACAATAAATATCCACTATTACGGATCGTACCGTAATTCAAGCCTAATTGATTGTTTACTTAAATCGATCCAAAACTTACAACAATAAAGTGAATCATCTATACGTAGGGTGACCACGATCAAGGTCAATTTAAAAAGATTCAATATACAAAACATAAAAATTCGGATAGGAAACATATTCTGCTTATAAAATTGATTGTGTTAAAAATTGCAATTGCAATTGCAAAACTTTTTTTTAAATGTAGCAGTTTTGGGTGCGGTTTATTGTAGTTGACAAAACCGTATACAAAATATTACTGTTTGATTGTGAACTCCAAAGGACAAAACCTGTAGATACCTAAACTGCATTATTTTGTTGAAGCATAACCTTTCAGCATTTTTCCTCTATTTCGCCATATCGTGATTTAGTTAAAAAAAACCGGGCAAGTGCGAGTCGGACTCGCGCACGAAGGGTTCCGTACCATTATTAATAAATAATTATCTTTGTTAATGAACCGCAAGACTAACTTTGTTTGTAGAGGTTTATTGTTAATATCAAAAAAACTATGCTAGTTAGAGCATTGGCTATAGTTTTCCTGTAAAATATACGTAAATTCCTATTGACCATAATTATTTCAAATTTTTAGATTGGTAAAATCTGGAGATAAGGGGGGGGGGGAACGGTATTTTTTTAGACATTTTCCCCGATAAATCAAAAACTATCATAACTAAAAATAATTAAAAATCTGTTTTAGAATGTACAAAGTAAACCCTTTCATATGATACCCCACACAGTACAGTTATCTCACTTTTAAATTTCAACCCTCAGATTTTCCCCCCTTTTTAAATAAGAACAAAAATAATTTCCAATTTTGTTTAATCCAGTGTCTTTGGGCCACTAATATACACAACTATTCCAAATTTCATGTCGATAGCTTCGGGATTTACTGAAATAATCGAGTGTGACGGACGGACAGACGGACAGACGGACAGACGGACAGACAGACGGAGAAAGTCGCACCATAAGGGTTCCATTTTACCATTTTGGTACGGAACCCTAAAAATAAACTCAATAGATTTTAATTTTGACAAATTTCGTCAGTGTCACGCATGATCGGGTTTGGTCTTTCCGCAGCTGTTTAGATGTTGATTAATGTCGGTATAGAGCGCGGCCAATTATCTTATTAGTGGCCGATTCATCGTTCGTCACATTAACATATGGATAGCGTGGTGTCATAGTGAACCGGCTTATAAAATATTGGTACCTATTGGAATCGTTTAATAGTGAAAACATTATGGTTTGTTTAGTTTAATGGTTTATTTCATACTTTATGGTCCACTTTTTTAAAGTTAAACTACTGATAATTGACGGCTATATAATTATTATTGAAATTCATTCAATAACATTTTTTTAATATAATAAATATTTAAAAAAATCGAATATGCCTCTGTGGATTTTATTCGACACGGTGGGCTATTTTTTCTGAAAATCAAAAGGTTTTCATGTGATTATTTATAACACGTACATCCACGCGGATTCTTTCGCGAGTTATTGCACCTGTAGTTTATTATTAAAATTTTATTTTCCTAACTAGAAAAATATGGACTGATATAAAACTACAGCTCTAACTTCACTTCACTTTATACTATATGTCGAGAAAATTAAAATTTTCAATATACCTACAGGCTTTTTCTTTATCTTACTGTACATCTTAGAAAGGATTTGCAGAAAATTTACCCATGAGAAGTTGGGGCGAAGAAGGACAAAAAAAGCATTTAATTCATTGGAATATTGGAATTAATCAAGCCACCGCTAATCTGAGCCGGTAGTATAGACGCAGAGATGCAAAATATCCTGTATTTGCTTTAATTTGGGTATTTTTTAGACTTATCCATCTACCAAAAATGAAAAACAAAAATTCTTTCCAAAAAACTGATTTCCAACGCCACTGTAAGGAACAAAATAATATTTTGATTTCTACCCACTATGTTGAAGTCGGGCGGGTATCACAAGGATAAAGCAAAGTTGACGCATCAGACTCGCCCGACTTCAACATAGTGGGTAGAAATCAAAATTATTTTGTAGGTACTTTACAGTGGCGTTGGAAGTCGGTTTTTTGGAAATAATTTTTATTTTTAACTTTTTATGGGACCACCTCGAGAGCTTCCTCTAACGACTGATAGAAAAAAAAATCAAATCGATTCAGAAACCACGGAGATATGCACCGACATACATTAAAAAAAAAAACGCGCCGAATTGAGAACCTCCTCCTGTTTTGGAAGTCGGTTAAAAACAGTCGCAACAAAATGTTATAAATTGAACCTACTGAAATATTTGGCTGGCTCAGTCTCGTTTGCGCCGTCGCTAATAATTCGCTTATTCCACTATCTGCGGGTCAATATTTTCTCATGAAGCTCGACGTTTTGTCACACAAAATAACGTATTTTATCGCCGTGCGCTGCTCGCTAAATGTTTTACGGCAATAACAATAAAGAAAAACAAAAGCATATTGTCTTCTCTTCCCGTGCTTATTTTCTCACGAAAAAGAAAGACAATCGCGTTGTTTTATTAATATTTATCACTCGCGACCAAAATACTCTATGACCTCGCGTATTTAGGTGTAACGGGATAACCATAAGCGCTTGAATACCCTACTTGGCGATGATATGCAAAACAATAACAACAATGATTTATTGCTTTTTGTGTAGGAAAGAAATAAAAATGAGATAATTTAACATCGGTTTGCAGAACATCCTTGAGAGTTATACTTCAGTCATATTGCAAAGATAACCGCCATACAAAAATAGTATCTACAATAAAGCTATTTCCGAGCAAGTAGGAAAAAAATAAATTACTAGCAAGATGATACAGAGAATCATCTTGCTAGTAATTTAATTTGGGCGGCTTTGGCACATGTGGGGAAAGTGGAGAAAACGTACTTCCATACAAACCTATTATCTTTAAAATGTATATATCGAAGGAGAGACCATGAGCCAGGGTCCACAAAGTTAATCAAACAATGCAAAAACAAGAAGAAGTGCAGGCAAGAAAATAATTGAGTTTTCGTCTATGGGTATAATATATTCATAATCCCAATCATAATATTATCTGCAACATCTTCCAGGCCATCCTGGAAGTTCAATCTTAAAACCTGTAGGTAAATAGGTACCTATTCATTTGGTAATTGGTATCACTTACCTTCAGATAAGGTTGTATGTTATAGTTCTTTTGTTATAGACTATAATGAAAGAATAAAAAGAACTACTAATTAATGTTAAAGGATATCCTTATCAAACTCCTATTATAATTCCCACCCGACGAAGCTTGCAATAACATGTGTTTTAAATAATAATTTCATAAAAGCAGCCGCGATGCGTCCATGGCTGCTTCGCGAACAAATAGCTCACTGTGCAATTCTGTGAACTTTACGATGGCGTCGCAACCGCAACCCACTAACGTTGTGTTCTCATAAATCGATAAACGATCGCATATCCAACAGTCTTGCGTTAATTTTACGCTTAAGATAAAAGGAAACATTACATTTTATATGTCTAGTATAAATAACGCAAATTTATTAACACGTTCGGCGTTAAAATTTTTATAACCGCAATCCAGCATAAATATTACTATAAAAGTGCATTGTTTGTTTTTTTTTACCTTAGATAAATATCTTAAAAATCCTTGACTCATACCAATTAACGTATTTGTGTTAGCATACAATACACGTCCGTGTAATAAAATGTAAAGGAAGAATATCATAACTGTTCCAATGAAATATTACCGAAATATGTTTGATATTCAAATAGCAGAGGGGACTTCCGCTGGGAACGCAGTCGCATCGTCGAATCTCTCAGGCACAAACACTCGTATTTTACTGCTACAACCGATCTGAATAATAACACGCTACATTAGTTTCCCATTATGCCTCCGAGACAATAAAATTTGCCCAATTTTACGATCACATTAATAATTTTATGAATGGAAGCAATCGGTTTAAACCTTAAATGCGATGAAATGAATAAAAAGTATGTTCTAAAGGGCGATTGGGGTCATTCTGATGTGAAGGCAAGGTGTTAAAAGTAATGAGATGCCTTTCGATCGGACTCGCGTTCGTGGCAGAGTTACGCAGAGGCGATGCAGTGAGTGCGTCGCCATTGCAACGGAAGACACTTGATTCCCAGGGTATCACTTGCAGCGAAGCCGGATGCATACAACCCTAGATGTAATTAATGATTCATTTTCAATAAACAATATCGATAAGTGCTGGAAAAAAATCAATATCGTGTACTTAATCGTTTGGTTTCTTATCCTACGTAAAATCGAGGGTCAATAATATGTTTTACTGCATGTTATCGACTATCATTTTTATTAGTAATGCCATGATTCAAATAGTTTGTAGAAGCACATGCCTACTGAACTTAAAGTATTCATACATACTTAAATTTTTCCGTTACAGAAAATGTATAGCCTAAGTTACTGACTGATTCACGAGAGATAAATTAATAGTAGGACTTAGGTGTAATGGTAACCGGTCATGTGCGTTTAAGAAATTAAATATGACTTGCTTTGCGGTGAAGGAAAAGATCGTGAGGAATCTGCATACCTGATAGTTTTTCATAATGTTCTCAAAGGTGCGTGAAGTTTGCCAATCCGGACTTGGTCAGCGTAGGGACGATGGCTAAAGCCTTCTCGTTCTGAAAAGACAAAGAGGATCTTGCTCAAGTTGTAGGCCGGCAAAGGGTAAATGTGTGTGTGGGTGCAGAGTGATAGGCGGTCACAATTTTATATCTATCTTCTCAAAATTTAATTATATTTTGATTTACGTTCAATCGATAAAAGTGGACCCATCACTGGCTCATTGTTATTAAGTTCAAGGATGTGCAAGTAGGCCTGTATCTACTTATCGGGTTACGCAAAATGAAACCGCAGAATCGGTGTCGGCCACAAAACAGCGGAAGCCAGGGACCCCGATCTCACGCATTGTGACTTACTTAGACGCCATGTCAATTTTATGAACATGGTAGTTAAAAAAACTGTAAGTAAGTATACATATTGTAAACAAAAGGAACTGACCAAAGTATAGGAATGAGTCACTAAGACCATGTTACACGTAAAGTTATGGCAAGAGCCGCCTACCTCATTTGCCTTAAGACCTTTAATTGACTAAGTTTAAACAACCCGGCTTCTCTGGCTTATGCAAGGTAGATAGAATTAAATACCTATTCAGAAACTAAATTTTAAACTGATCGTGGTCTGCAAAAGTTTAAAAAACTAGACAGTAACGGTCTTATTCATAAAAAGATATAGAAGCTTTATTAGCTTGTTATAAGCAAGTTCTCAAAAAACATTATTCATAAACGTTCATTAGTGCTTTAACGCTCTATAATTATTCAATAGCGGGGGCTCTATAACTTAAAACATGGTGAACCCTACTATAACTACTTTATAAACCCATGTTAAAGTATACCTAATCAAAGTATTAAAGAACAAGATGGCCGTCTTGTCTTCACACAGCTGATAATTTGATTGTGAGTTTTGAAGTGAGATGTTAGTGAGGTTATTTTATTGCGTTTCTATTAGTGATATTTCATTATTGTAAAACATTATAAAAGTTCATATTTTATTATTTGCCAATTCTCACTTCTGTCTCTATTCTTAGCCACTTTTAAAGTTGTTCCTGTTTCCATATTTTCCATTATATATGTAAATAAATAAACAAAACTTCGCAATCAATCCCAGATGACAGATTCGTAGTCAACCTTTTAGTCAACTCAGTGAGACTTTTGACGGATAACATACGTACTTTTTTATTCACAGAGCATAGAGGCTAGTATTTTTGACATTTTATCTATGAATTCGTCAGAACGACAACTTAATAAAGCGAAACCGACCTATAGCGAGAATTTAGTTGTGAGAGGTTTATTGAACCTTTATGAATAGAGAAAGTTATGAAACGTTTAATAGGCCTAATGAGCATTTTAGCTAATGAACATTGTAAACCTATAATAAGGGATTTTTATGAATAAGACTGCTAGTCTATATCCAAACTCCTGATCCAGTCACTAAGCATTTTTAATTCACTGCGCCGTGTCAATGCGCTGAAAGAAAACAAAATATTTTTAGGTTCTAATGTAAAATAGGTTTTGTATAATTGTCACCGTAAGTTTGCAAAAACCGTTAGATTGTAATCTAACTAGCGAAATTGTAAACTGTCGACAGATTACAATTTAACGCATTATTTTTCGGTAGATTGTAATCAGTATAATATACTAACCAATTAAAACCTAAGTTAAGTTCCAAAGAAAGAGACAAGAAAACGTAAAACATCTTTAAACCTAAAAATTGACAATCAGAACATTGAACGGTTCACAATCTGTCGACAGTTTACAATTTCGCTAGTTAGATTGCAATCTAACGGTGACATAATTAAATAGGTAGGTATATAAATAACAAAATAATTATAAATCAAGAGATTAGCGATACACAAAATTTAATATAATAGCTAATGAAAATACTCGTAGGTACACCATACCTATCTATTTTTGCATAAAACAAATACTTAATTTAGAATCTCGTGCCAAATTGCAGTAATAAAACTGAAGACCATTTATGGCATTATTCAATGGCATATCGAATTTGATGCTTTCTGTGTTGGGTACACTACTGTGCAAATAAAGACTCAACGTTTGCATTAAATAATTCTATACGTAAATAAATATAACTTATTTTATGGTTACGTAACCGTAATAATTTCGTCAAAAGTGTCTGTCTGTCTGTGAGTCACATCCATTTTAAAAATAAACTTCAAGATTAGTTAAATTGAAATTCAATACAGTTACAGGAAAAATGATTTACATCTACACAGAAGCATATTATAATATTTAAATTTTGAAAAAAATCTGATTAGCTAGTAACCTCCTGAACCAGAAAAATAAGAGCTGAAAAAAGTTTTGATATACTGAGTTGTCATACAGTTTGTAGAAAGAAGCTACCGAATAGGAATTAATAATGACGTGCCTTTGATTCCAAACACCCGAACTAAGGAATCTGTTCCTAACTTACTCGTACCTATTTGTGTTTCTGAAACGCATTTGACAAGTAATTTTCTTTTTAACCCCCGACGCAAAAAGAGAGGAGTGTTACAGATCTTGCAAATTGTTTGCTGTGATGCAGTTCTCTAGCATGTGACCTTTTTCATTTCATGTACGAGAAAAAACTGAATACAATTTTTAACATTAGATTTTTATTTCCGTTTTTAAGAGATTAATATCAGTTTGAGGTTAATAGATTTCCAATAGTATACAAAATCTATGTATATTGATGTGGAGTCATCAATCAGCAACTAAAATACTATTTATTAACAATGTTGGATTTATTTGGCAGCGAGTGTACATGAGGAGTTATAGGTTTCATTTGCGGGCGGATAGACGACAATTTTCAATTTTCTTGCGCGTGCGTCCCATTTGAATATTTTAATTTGGGGGGCGGCGAGACTATTTCAATTTATTTTATGAGTCCGGGCACAGAAGGGGTTCGCGCGACGCTCTCACCGTTCCAGATTAGTAAATATTTGATAGCTTTATGGCTCAATGCGATACACGGCTTTGAAACGATTCAAATTTGCCCGTTAACGCGGAAATGGTTGGTAAAACTTATTGACTTTCTTGTATAATGGGTAAGTTAGCTGATAATTTAAGTTTTGGTTAATTTTTTTGGAACACCTTTTTGGAATTTTTTGGAATACCTATTTATATTCTATATAATTATAATATATTTAGCTGAACAAATAACTTAAACACGTTCTGATGTGCATACAGACAATTTTTGCTTAGACTACCATCTCTTCAACCGATTTCGCTAAGATAGGTATAAGGTTACATACCGGGTAGAACGTACTTAGGCTGTTTTTTCCAGAAAATCAAAGAGTTTCCACGGAATTATTCAAAACATAAATCCACGTGGATGAAGTCGCGTACGTAATAGATATATGGGTAATCATGCTTGTCTGTCTTTTAACTTTTCACGGCCCATCCATTTCGCCGGTAATTCCTGATTCCAAAGGTTTATAAGGTAATTAACAAAAATGACTCGTTTTTCATTTAAACAGTTTAAAAAAGGTAAGATGGTTAAATACGTCAATAACTTATTAATACCTTCACTGATAACAATACGACGTACCTACCTACTAGGAAAAATACTCAATGGCATTCATTAACGATACAAATATATTATGCAAAGTGTATTCATAAACATGCTTTATTTAGAAGACCTTGTTTAATTTTTGACCGGTACGTGTAATCATTATAGATACACATTATAATTCATATTGTAATGAAATTGAAAACGAATTACAATTACTATGAACTGTATTTTGTGTGGCTCGGATTCGGCTACATTCCGCTGTGAGACAGCGGAATGTAGCCGAATCCGAGCCCTAAGTGTAAGTTTACTAGTTCATATTATGTACTGTACGAAAATTAAAAAAAAACTGCACTGGCCTACCGATAGATTAGCGATCATCAGGCAGTGATGTTATGATCTTTTTTGGTGGCCGATAGCCGTCTATGTTCTAGATGTCCAGCCCATTGAAGTCTTAAGATTTTGATGTTTTAACAATTATTTCCATCCATAATATATTTCATGGATGTATCTTATACGCCACAATCAGTCTGATGTTAGGTACCTTTTCATGGCCCATCTTTTTATAACTGATTTTAACGAAATTTGGTACATAGATCAGTTGCATCCCGAGGACGGACAAAGGCTATAAAACTTTAACGCCTCTATATATCGTAGCATATCGTCAATAGTAGAGACTCCTTCAGTCCTCACATGTTATTGAAAATCTACACTGCAGGTAATCATTACATGCATCTAAATAATCAACTTCGTAATTTTTAAACTTCCTGTTGTGATAAACTTCAATAAAATTTTATTGCGTTTCCAAATGCGCAGAAAAATAAATTAAATGATAAGATTGGATGTGCGAATCGCGAGAGGGCACGGTGACGGCCGCTGCAGCGCGCACCCGCTACATGTTTAACCTCACATAGCTGTTTCATCTAATAGAATTGCGAGCTCGTTATCTGCTCAGATTAAAATATTCAGTATTTGAGTGATTTCACGAACGAGTGAGCGGCAAAGGGTTGACTAGTCGTTTCGCCCGCTTTGAACACTTGTGGGGAGGCGAGCTTGGAGTTAGGTGCTTGCCTACCTACTTTACATACAGGGAAATGACGGCAGAAATCAATGGAGTTATAATAATCGTATATTTAACGCTTACATGTTAGGTACCGTACCTTTTATAATATAAACTTACTGATGTATAAAGCTGTAAAGTACATAAATGTATTGCAATTTATATAGGAATAATATATCCATAAAAATCATAATACATATTAATATGCCGATTCCAAAAACCACAGCGTTCGCAGAAGCAAATGAATTGTCGAATTTAACTGCATTTTTCCGACATCTGGCTCCATGAATAATTCCATTTATATAATGGCGTCGACCGCATCAAATATTTTATTCCGAGTTCTGCATATTTAAGAGTGACAAAAACAATGTTCGAGAATATTTAACAGCCAGCTTCACTGCGGCAGTCAATTATTTTCATAATTGATTGATTCAGAATACTGCGTCCGAGTGTACTTTACTACTGTGTCCGCAATAAATAAATTTTACAGAATTAGTTTCGACTACAATAGGCCGCAATGCGTTCAGTGCTTATTCAGTATGATGTGAAGTAATCTGTCACGGCAATATTCTACATAAATAGACGGATGTTGTCGACGGATAAATATTGCACTCCACCCATGGAGAGCTAATTTTATGAGTGAAATTAGTTATTCACCTGTTGTTGCCATTTATTTATAGTGAGTACAATGAGACCGGCAGCGGAGCGCTCAGCCGCACCCACCTATTATTTGCGGACACATCAAAACCAATTTGTTGATTTCATATTTAGTGCGAATCGTGTATCAGCACTCTATTAATTTGGCTGCTATTATAATGTCCCAAAGAGTTACAATCAATGTGAATCACTGTTTCGTGTTTTCTGTTGTTTACAAATAACCTGCAGTAAACCGCCCGCCCTCGATTTCGTTCGCGTTAATTTACCAATTTAAGTTATTTCAAGGCCTCTTGGATTTTCCGGTATAAAAAGTACCTATGTCCTCTGATGCAAGTTATCAATGTATTAATGATTTATTAGAGTTTTGCTGCCTTAAAGTAAAATATTCAGTTTGTTCGCATCTTCATTTTAACATAGGTAAGAAAGTGCTACAGCAGTGAGTCCACGCTCCATACAAAGTTGCCTATTGTTCTTTGGTCAAAGTCAGTTCATCTTTCACTAGTTGCATCTTTTGAGCTTGGATCAAGTAGCAGACATACACACATTTTTTCGCATTTATAATATTGGTAAGGGTATGCTTTTATAATATTTGGGTTTCTACATGTAGACAAATGATTTATTTAATTCACATAGGACAACTTGTGTCGCTTATGAAACGTTATGACTCTCCCACCGGTTCGGAAAAATGATTCTACTTAGAAGAGCCGGCAAGAAACTCAGCAGTTGACATATTATGAACATATTAATTAGAACTGTTACACATTGAGCGTAGCGAAAAAATGTCTATGGTTGAACAAGCCCTTACGAACTTACCTACCCCGGCCACATAATATTTAATAGCCCCGGCATAGTTATGGCCAAAATTTGATAAATTAGCTTCACTGCACCGATTACCGTGCCTGCATTGTATAAGGTCTTTATCTTGATCGTCGATACACCCCGATTAAAATACAGTGTAAAAAAGCAGTCATCACGTCTTCGGCTACGGGCATTCGCTTTACCGTAGATGGATCACTTTATACAATTTTTACTGATCGCTCGTCCGGTCCATATAATTCGTGAAGTACGTGAGCATGACTTTTTGTGTAAAATGAAGTGGTAGAAGCGGATCCGAAGCGTGATGATATTCCCATTATACAGGTGCAGCGGGATCGGGAAGCGATCCGAATAAACCCACGTATAGAGTATCATACAAATATTATAAATGCGAAAGTGTGTTTGTCTGTTTGTTGGTTTATTCGTTTGTTGGTATGTCCTTCAATCACGCCGCAACGGAGCAACGGGTCGACGTGATTTTTGGCATAGATATAGTTAAGGACCCAGAGAGTGACATACTTATTCTACTTTTTAGGAGTTCTTGCGGGAACCTAAAAAACTTAAACCACGCGGACGAAGTCGCGGGCATCAACTAGTTATAAATAAATAAAGAAATGAACTTGATCAGTTACTTGAACTTGAACAGTTTGTTTGAAACTAATATTAACTAAAATAAGCTTAATAAACCATTAATGGTTTCTACACCAGCTGACACTTGCAGAATCGGTTCATATAACAGCAGTCAAGCCTGGCTATATCATGACCCGACACACGTGCAATGATGCACATCTTTTTGCGCATGTTTGTATGGAAGCAGTCTATTCTGTCATCAGGAAACATCCCTGTTGCGCTACAGAAGCGGGGTAGCCTCATCAAAACCTCGAAAGCATTATTATATTTCACGCGAAACACGCTGTACCTATGCCTCTTGCGTTACATGACCCCACAGGCTGCAGGTAATAAATGTGGCACGTATACTGAACTTATTAAATAATGCAAACTAAAAAAAGTACGGCCAATAATAATTTATCTAGTTACTTGCTTGCTTCAATAAAGTAAAATGTGTTTGTTCGTGTAGATATGTAACAAATTGGATTACTAAAGCCGCTGTCGTGGTAACGAACCTACTCGCTTGGCAAGCTGGAATAGGGACATATAGTTATGAAGAATTTCATTTTCAATTGGAATGTAATGTAACGTTCATTGGCGATATAAGGCACGAGATATAATCGTTTAAAATGAAAATATTCCATACAAGATGATGCCCGCGACTTCGTCCGCGTGGATTGGTGTTTTTTGACTTCCGCGGGAACTCTTTAATTTTCCGGGATAAAAAGCCTATGTCCTTCCCCGGGTATCAAACTATCCCTATACCAAATTTCATCAAAATCGGTTGAACAGATTACATTTTTTTGATTCCCGCGGGAGCTCCTTAATTTTCCGGGATAAAGGAAAATTC
The DNA here is from genome assembly GCA_963932025.1 of Erebia epiphron. Lineage (NCBI taxonomy): Eukaryota > Metazoa > Arthropoda > Insecta > Lepidoptera > Nymphalidae > Erebia > Erebia epiphron. Next base: position 12,432,588 of record OZ009955.1, on the reverse strand, counting down.
CGGGTAGGTTATATCCCGGGAAAGCCTATGTCCTTCCCCGGGATATAACCTACCTCTATACCAAATTTCAGCAAAATCGATTGAAAAGATGGCAGACAGACAGACAGACACACTTTCGCACTTATAATATTAGTATGGATCGTAGTTGACAATAATTACAGTATTTCATAAACGACAATAATAATTTAGAGCTATAAAGATCACAAATTAGATAAGTACATCGGTGCCTTAATAGGTAGTCACGTAAGAATTTAAATTTGTTTGTAGATCATAAGAATATTATTTAATTATTATGCCAAGCTATAAATGTTGAATGTCAACAACATATCTCCTCCAAGTATAACGGGAAAAAGTTTTTTCCAAAGGAAACCAAACCCGAAAAATACATGGATGGAGAAAATGACATAAAATACTAATCTTTGATCTCGGTTGATTAGGTAAAGAGTTCGTAGAGGGTATACTCTAGAATCTAGATATATTTAATTTTTCTTACAAAATGTGTTTATAATACAACTACTAAATCGGTTAAACAGATGGGCCATGTACCTAAGGTTAACAGACAGATAGACGGAACTACAGGTAATCAGATAGACGGACACATTCTCGAATTTATGTAGTTAGTATGGATTTCGTGGACTCGCCAATATTATGATTAGTGAAGAGGTTTTGATCACTGCGACGGTTATTCACGTGTATTGTAGGTACCTATACCGACGTCTTCCAACAATATCCGTACGGTTACTCTAAGTTTTAACATTGCAAATACGATAGATCGGCGTGAGAGCTCACCACGCCAAGGGTCAAAGTAAAATAGACCCAAAAGCTCTTGCTTTAAAGTCACAAATTCAGCGTTTGGAGCATTGGCTGTAAATAAATACACGAAATGATGAAATGAGCTCTAAACCAATGCAGTTTAGGTTCATTTTACTTTGACGCTTGGCGTAGTGAGCTCTCACGTCGATCTATCGTATTTGCAATGTTTACACTCAGAGTAAGCGTACCGATATGCTTCTATTCTAGATTTACAATTTAAATATTATTATTTTTTATCCACTACAAGTTAGCCCTTGACTGCGATCTCACCTGATGGTAAGTGATGATGCAGTCTAAGATGGTAGCGGGCTAACCTGTTAGGGGCATGGCAGTTATATTAAACCCATACCCCTATTCGGTTTCTACACGGCATCGTACCGGAACGCTAAATCGTTTTGCAGCACGTCTTTGCCGGTAGGGTAACTAGCCACGGCCGAAGCCTCCCACCAGGCCAGACCAGGGAAAATTCAGAAATTGTAAATTCCCTAAATTGACCCTGCCGGGGATCGAACCCGGGACCTCAGCGCTACACACTGCGCCACGGAGGTCGTCAAAGAATTAATACTCTTGTGCTAATAAAAATACAAGTAGACGTATTAATTGAAATTAAATAGCATTCATAATTATTTAGAAAACACATAGCGATAAAAAGCTACTACGGCCGATATTCATCCGCACCGAATTGATTAAAGCGCGCTACCGGCGCAAGTATTTAATCTACAAACACTTTTAAATCTTATTTGTATTGGTATAAAGTTCGTATTCAGTTGCCTCATAATTAAAAGTGAATATTTAAGGGCATAATGATGAAGCACTTTCGTTGAATTATCATCATAACACGCAATGGAATCTTCTCATTAACGCAAAGCTTTATTACCTTGTCTTTGTGAAATGTCTGGTTTTGTAGAAATATTTTTATTTTATTTTTATTTAAGAGCTACGTTAAGATAAATTACGAAACATCATCTAATATGCGTATTTTAAAGTTGATATCTAATTCAATCGATTGGTCTAAAAATACTTGGTAATAAACAGAGAAGTTACTTAAAGTAGGTATTAAGTAACAATCTTTTAAATTATTGATTGAACTACAAAACTACGTCCAATATTTAAACTGGTTTAACAATCGATTACCGCAAGCGACTTCATTTCAAATGATAGTGACTAATGTGCGGGAACCCTTGAATAGTAAGCAAATGAGTGATATTATGCATTACACCAAATTGTCAAAACTGTACCCGGAACGACTTTTTACGAAAGAGGAAAATCCGAAAATCTGTCACATTGTTTATCTACCTGAAATAAGTTACCCCTATTTATAATGTTATACCTTTTATATCAAAAATAACAATCAACATTCTTGATCCAAAGCTATTAGTTTTAATATTTTATTAATATCTCATATTATTATCTTTATGAGCAGTAAAAAGAATAACACAACATTTTGTTACGGTTGAATGTGAAGGACTCTCAGGGCATCTTGCCGAGTCATTTTATCGACACGGATCAAACGCTGTTAATCAAAAATTTTAATGACCATAGTTCGGTTAATAATAACTTTCCTTAGACTACCAATACAAAGTGTGATTGCATAGTTTTGATAGTGTTTTGTTAGTGAATTTCAAAATAATAAACTGTTATTAACCTTGTTAATATTGTATTTGAACATCAGCCAAAAACTCAACAGAAAAAAACAAAGCAATTAGATTAACAATGTATGTACGGTACTTAATTTCAATAATTACACTTTTTAATGATGATGAAATTGTATTAATTGAAATAATATTATTTTCCTTTGGTTAGCTATAAAACAAGATAATATAATAAACGAATAAAAAGCGAAACCTGTAAAAAGCCGGAGATTAGCTTAGAGCAGGGATGCACAGACTTATTAAGACTAGGGGCCACTCGGGCAAATTATGAACTGATGGCGGGCCGCCAGAAGTATAGGTAATTAAAGACAATAAAGAATTGATAAATATGTATTAAAATTGAAAAAGAATTTATTAATTTGAAGCGTGGCACTGCATAGTGCTTACAATCTTTTTTATATTTGGCTCAAATTTACTTGTAGCAACACGTAAAACTGCTTCCAAACTTTCATTTGCAAGGCGGTTTCGATTTTTTGTTTTATTATTATTTAGTATTGAAAAGGTTTGTTCACATATATAGGTAGAACCAAATAAGCTGGCACATTTCAGAGCGTTTATACGCAACTCTTTGTACGTATTTTTATCAATGCAGCGGTAAAAGTTCAGCAAGTCTCCTTCGTTGAATTTGTTGCGTAAATCTTGGTCGTTTTGAATGTCGATAATTTCTAACTGCATTGACTCTGGCGCATTTTCAACTGAAATCGTGAAAGGATTGCTGAATATGTCCAACAGAGGTTTCAATTTTTTAAACTCCGAAAATCTGTCTTGAAAAGATTGAATCAAAATATCTAGCTTTTCTACATAACTGAAATTAATCGCAGTTTTGTTGAATTTTTCATCCATTTTCTTATAATTCGGAAAATGATTGTAATTTCCAGAATTCAATTGCGATCTGAAAAGTGTCAGCTTGCATTGAAAGGATGATACATGAGCGTAGAGCTGGGATATCAGTTGATTTTTGCCTTGAAGCCGTGTGTTCAAGACATTCAAATGATTTGTAATGTCAACTAAAAAAGCCAAATCACACAACCAATCAGGATTTTTAAGTTCCGGGACATCCCTTTGCTTGTCCGCCAGAAATATTCCAATTTCTTCTATTAAATTTAGAAATCGTTCCAGTGTCAATCCACGACTTAGCCACCTTACTTCTGTATAATACAGTAAATCTCCATATTCGCTTTCGATGTCATCAAGGAATTGTTTGAATTGCCTGTGATTGAGTCCTCGTGATTTTATGAAATTTACAGTCGAAACTACCACTTTCATGACATTTTGAAATTCAATTTTTTTAGAACAGAGGGCTTCTTGGTGTATAATGCAGTGAAACTGCATGAGATCTTCAGCGTTTATGTTTTTTTCTTGCAGATGCTTTTTCAGCAAAGTAACTAGCCCAGAATTGACACCAATCATCGAAGGAGCACCGTCAGTCGCAACTCCCGATAATTTTGATAAGTCCAAATTAGTTTTTGAACACTCATCCAAAAGTACATTGAGTATATCAACTCCTCTGGTTTGACCTTTCAATGAACACATTCCTAATAACTCTTCTAAGACTTCAAAATCTTGAGTAACACCTCGTATGAATATGAGAAGTTGAGCTGTGGAACTAATATCAGTGGATTCGTCGAGTGCTAATGAAAAAAATTCAATGATATTAGTTTTTTCATTTAATTGTTCCGCAATATTACCTGACAAAGACATAATTCGTCTTTGGATAGTCATACGATTCAGTTGAATTTTCTCAAACTTTTTTGCTGCTTCTGGGCACATTTTCTTAGCGGCAATTTCTATGCATTCTTTTACAAAATCCCCATCATTGAAGGGGCGACTTCGCTTTGCTATCATTCGAGAAATTTCATAACTAACTTCTGTAGCTGTTTCTGAATCTTGAATAGGTTTTGTAAACATAGCTTGCTGACCAATAAGTTCCCGTTTTAAAGACAACATTTTTTGCTTTCTTAATTCGCCTGTAAACTTGGTAAAAGTAGGATGCTGCGTTTCATAGTGCCTTTTAACATTATATTCCTTTGCAATCGCAACAGAATTTTTGCAAATTAAACAAACGACTTTGTTATGTGACCATACAAAAAAGTATTTCTCGGTCCAAATTTCTTGAAACTGCCGATTTTCATCTTTAACCTTACGTTTATTACTAGGTCCTGGCTTGTCCATGTTGCGTTCTAATCCTGGCTAGGATTAACACAGCACCTAAAAACAATTACAGTACCTACTTAAATTACCCATCCTTTTTTAAATTACCAAAAATAATTGATTAAATAGGTAGGGAAACACTTATTAATAACAGAGTTTTACTTACGATTTCACAACACAATTATACACCGGCTAGTCGAGTTAAAATCTACACTAGAACTATTGACACTTCACTCAAATTAAAACCGAACTGTCGGTCGCTGCGGTTAGCGTGGCTTTTATACCGCGCGTATAGAGTCGAAAACTGTCTGGAGAAATCTCGAAACCGACTCTGGAAGCTTCGTGTATCTACCTACGCGAGCAATCGGGAATTCGGGACTATTGCTATCTCGCTTGCTCTAACAATATAACCCGCGGATAACGCGCCGCCGCGCCGGCCGCGGCGCTTCCTCAAGAAAACGAATTTAACCGAGATCAGCACGAACATTACCGACCGCTGTTACCGACGCATGCACGGCGCACCGATAAGCGCACTTAAGAGCGCGCGCGCGAGATTCAAATTACTTTTCGAACATATTTTTTTTGGTTTTATTCTGGAATAGAATTCAATATTTTTCGAATGTACGAGAGTATTATTTTTGCTGTCGGCGGGCCACCAGTATTCGACCGGCGGGCCGCATGCGGCCCGCGGGCCGCGGTCTGTGCATCTCTGGCTTAGAGTATAAATCGAATTAGTGATTCCATAATACTGCTAAGCATTAACATTAATTAAGACCATGTAATAAAATATTTGATTTATGGAGGCAATTGTTCTTCTTTAATTATTTATTATTTATACAAATTCCTAAAGTACCTACTACTAATGTACATCTGCCTACATTACTACACAGGGAAGTTTCACAATGGTATGGAAGTAATGGTATGGAGAATGGTAAAATCTTATAAAGGCACTTTCGTGTTGGCTACTTACGAATTGTTTATCAAATAGTACTTAGTACCTACTTCTGCACGTCTTATGTTCCTAAGCAGGTACATGCGACTGACATAATAAATCCATTCTAAACTATAGAAGGAAAACGTATTTTAAGCACATATGACATGAATTGTTTTATTGTTGGATCAAAGTATCAAAATTAGTCGGTCTAAGGTAAGGTAGTATGGTGCAGCGGGAGACAGTTTGGCATTTAGACTCATTGTGATGATGTTATTGACTCCTGTCGATCCGTCTATCATCGCTGCGTGCTTCTGTTTGTCACAAGGTGATTAATATCGTTAATTTATATTTCACACTATAGTAGTTGCCTGTAATATCGTCCACAAGGAATACCTTGACGACCTCCGTGGCGCAGTGTTGAGCGCTGTTGTCTTAACGTGCGGAAGGTCCTGGGTGCGATCCCCGCCAGTTTCAATTTGGGAAATTAATAAATTATTCATCATTTATTATTCATGCAGTCTATTGTATGATCATAAGTTGTTATACTATCCCGCTTATAAAGGATGGGTTGTTTTGGTTGTTTGTGTGTAGATTGGATGTAGATATATTGTCAAAAAGTAGAGCAACAATATCACGAATGAGCACACATAACCAAAGCTAACGTCGATATTCAAACTCATTGTCTTCCGGGGCACAATTGCAGCCCCACCTCGATCGCAGTCCGGTATAGAAACTAGTCATTCGTCATCCATTATCCACGGCTTAAATTGCACAAGTTTAGAGCGCCATTTCTAAATGACATCTAAATCTGTTAGTGTATTAACATTGTGAATAAAATTCATACAATCAATCTACATAAATGTCCGTGAGCGTCCGTCCATTAGTCAGCTGGAGCACAAAGGGCACACGCTCATCTCGTAAATCAGTCGTATGTACTTGTATTGAGTTCGCTTGCCCAAATCGTGCTCAATAACCAACGTGCGTCGACGCCCGCACCCGAGTCTTCTATGATTGCCAGCCATTAACCACCCCTACTAACATATTTTTCATGGAATGGTAGAGAGAAAAGTCTTGGTGGAGTAGAGGAAAAGCTTGCAAACGTCCAAATTCTGAAAAAAGATCTTCTTCGGGTTCTTCTTCACTCGAAAAAAGAATCTGTATCTGTTCTTACGTTAATATTAAGTACAAACTAGCCGATGCCCGCGATTTCGTCAGCGTGGATTGAGATTTTATGGTTCCCGCGGGAACTCTTTAATTTTCCGGGATAAAATGTAGTCTATATGGTATTCCAGACTATAGTCTATTTTTGTGCCAAATTTCATCCAGATCCGCTCAGCCGTTCTGGCGTGATTGAGTAACAAACATCCATCCATCCAAACTTTCGCATTTATAATATTAGTATAGATATAGATGCGAAAGTGGAACGTATCGAAAGTGATTTTACTATATAATAATAAAATTAATCTTGAAAAATCAAAATTCCCCAATTATTTTTAAGCCAAAGTCGCGGGCATCATTTAGTAAAGTAGGATAAAATTTGCAGCACACTTCTGTCGCAACATTTCTTCTAGAAAATTCAATAACATAATTGCCACTACATAATTTTGAGCATTAACAAGCGCGTCTACATACAAATTAGATAATCAGTGCGTCGTTTTGTCAGACATAAATTGGATAATTATTCAAAGTGTTGCCTAAACACTCCCTAAACAGTTATTAAGATATTAAAATATGAGCTAGTGGCGTCGAGCGGTGTCGGCGTCGCAGGCGGCGCGCGGCAGGGCGCCCAGCGGGCGGCGCTACCGGCCTCGGCCTCGCAGGCCACTGTCATACGAACGACATTCTGGCGATTTTACACGACAGAATTGCATTGCACATCTAAAACCTCGATGATTTCCATTTTAGATACCTACTTTTGCACTATAAAGTTTATCTCTCTGCGCGTGTTCGCTATTAGGTAGATACAGGGAAGAAATCCTCTTCTATACCAACAATGCCGCGCTTTTCAGCGCCAATATTAGAGTTGGCCACGAGAAGCTATTCCTTGCTGTCAACTACACCTTCGATGAAGTTGAGGTACCTATTCAAGAATGAGATCCACGCAATTGTCCATGATGAATACACGGTGAACATACAGTTTGATGTTGTTCTTGTGTTTCTTTTTTCTAATAGATCGAAGGGAGCGTGCGAAAGACTATTCGTGTTAGCAATGGATGTAAACAAAGCTTAAAAAGTAGGTATTTTGCATTTAGTAGGTACCTAATCTGTAGTTTAGTTCACTTTCCACTTACCTGCAATATATAAAGGATCTGCCAAATAGCCCTGTTACCACAAGGCTCGGTTTTTGCTCCACAGTATAAAATCGGAGTTTAGTAAGCTATGGGTACCCTACCTACCTACGTGTACTTTCAATATGCCATGACAATAACAGGTTAGCCCGCTACTGTCTTAGACTGCATAATCACTTACCATCAGCTGAGATTGCAGTCAGCTAACTTGTAGTAGATAAAAAAATGTTAGGTTGAAAATCGTCAATGTGCATCATCCCTTATAACGGTCAAAATTAGTTACCAAAAAGTGTTTAATCTTCAAAGGAGGGGTGTTATAATTTGACATGTTTTATAAAGGGTCTGCATACTCGGCTTTATTTTGAATGTATTTCTCATTCTGCTTGTATCTGAAACGGTCAAAATATGTATATCGATAATAGGCATGATGACTGATTTTGAAAAATGGTCAGATTATGTTCGGAAGTATCTACTATTTCGAAAAAATATATTATTTCAGCAGAAAAATAAAGTTTGGTAGATAAAATTAGCATTTGAAATTTAAATTTTAAAATTCACGCCAAAACGTTTGGCGGTGTCATGGCGTCGTTGTGACGTCACTATTGTTATTACCAATGTACTCTGTGAAGTGTGCAGTAAGCAATAGTGTGATTTTCAAAGCTCGAAAACAAACAATTGTGACGTTATTCGCTTCTTTGTGTTTTATGCAATATGGCGGATTGCTGTATTTTATAGTTTTATTTTATCAAAATAAATAGCAATCTCACTCGAAAAAGAAAAATAAATACGTTTTTTTATTCCATGAATCCTATTTCATTAGATAAATTCATAATTTCATTGATTCTTGGTTACTGTCATCATGCCTATTGGGTATTTGACAACTACTCAAATGTATCAACTGTGCTTAGTATGCGATTTTGTATGAAATACTGAATTGTGACGTCATCAAAGTTTGACGCAAGTTACTTTACTCAATATAATAAAATGGTCATTCAACATAAGACTGACAGAGGATGTATATATTACGACTTTTGGGAGATCCTCTTTAAAATAATCACAAAAAACCGGCCAAGTGCGAGTCGGACTCGCGCACCGAGGGTTCCGTACTCAAGAAGTAGGTATAATTACCTTTGTTAATGAACCGCAAAACTAACTTTGTTTGTAGAGGTTTACTGTTAATATCAAAAAATTACGTTTGTTGTATGGGAGCCCCCCTTTAATATTTACTTTATTGATATTTAATTATTTATTTTGAAAGGTAATATACAAGTTAATATTCTGTGAAAATTTGAACCGTCTACCTGTTACCGTTTTTAATATTGAGCAAAAAATACGAAAAAAACACGTTTATTGTATGGGGACCCCCCTTAATATATATATATATTTAATTTTTAGTATTTGTTGTTATAGCGGCAACGGAAATACATCATTTGTGAAAATTTCAGCTTTCTAGCTATCACGGTCTATGAGATACAGCCTGGAGACAGACAGACAGACAGACAGACAGACAGACAGACAGCGGAGTCTTAGTAATAGGGTCCCGTTTTTACCCTTTGGGTACGGAACCCTAAAAATAATTTATTTGCATAAGTAATACCTAGTCAAATACCTAATTCAAAGTAACAAACCACAATAAAGTAAAACGAGTCTATTCAGTTATGAAAATCTTCCTTCCTATAAGAGTACTGAGCAGGTCATGACGTCTTAATAAAACTGAAGTCGACGATAAGTCGAATTATTATTACTAGCTGATGCCCGCAACTTCGTCCGCGTGGTTTGTTTTTTGTTATTCCCGCGGGAACTCCTTAATTTTCCGGGATAAAAAGTAGCCTATGTCACTCTCCAGGTCCTCACACAACAAAAAAGAATTAGCGAAATTGGTCCAGCCGTTCACGCGTGATGCCGTGACCAATTGATATAGGGATTCATTTTTATATATTATATAGATATAAAAGCCAATTACCACTCATTCACTGACTGACTGACTGACTAATCACGATATCTCAGGAACTATAAAGCGTCGCAGTCTTGAAATTTGGAAGGTAGATTCCTTCTATGGTGTAGACGCCAGCCAAGAAAGGAAAATAAGGGGTTTGAGAAAATCCACCCCTTGTTTGGCAATTCATTGGCAATCACGTTAGCAATTAAGTTATCTATATATATAAAATTCAAAGTCCTGACTGACTGACTGACTGACTGACTTATATATCAACGCACAGCCTAAACCGCTGGTCCTAGAGACATGCAATTTGGAGGGTGTGTTCTTTGTAAAGAGTAGGTATCCACTAAGAAAGGATTTTTCGAAATTCCACCCCCAAAGGGGTAAAATAGGGGTTGAAAGTTTGTATGAAAGTCCGTCATTTTTCAAGTTATATCCATGAAATTTGGTATTTGAGCTACCGGTTCAAAATGAAGAAATACGTATTTCGCCATTTTTGAAAATTCTACCCCCAAAGGGCTGAAATAGGGGGTGAAAGTTTGTATGAAAGCCTTTTATTTTACAAGTAATTTTTCAAGTTATATCTACGAAACTTGGTATTTTGGTTTTCGGTAAAAAAATAAGAAGGACGCGTGTAACCATTTTTAAAAATTCCACCCCCAAAGGGATTAAATAGGGGTTGAAAGTTTTATGAAATTCCGTCGTTTTTCAAGCTATAGCCATGAAACTTGGTATTTGGGCTTCCGGTTAAAAAGGATGAAATACGGATTTCACAATTTATAAAATTTCTATCCCCAAGAAAGTCAAATAGGGAGTTTGTCCTTCAATCACACCGCAACAGAGCAACGGATCGGCGTGATTTTTTGCATGGGTTTTGGGAGACCTTACCTGGAGAGGGACATAGGCTTCTTTTTATACCGGAAAAGTAAGGAGTGCCTGTGGGAATTAAAAAACTTATGTCACGCGGACGAAGTTGCGGGCGTCCGCTAGTTAATTATAAATAATAAAAACCTCTATAAGCAATTTTACGAAAATGTACCCCCAAAGGGGTGAAATGGAGGTTGGAAGCTTACATGAGGGTTCCAAGTTTTTGAAGTAAGAGACTTCAAAATCGGGATTTAGGTTACTAGTTTTAGGTTATAATAAACTGTATAAGCAATTTTAGGAAAATCCACCCCAAAAGGGGTAAAACGGGGGTGAAAGGTTACATTCAATTTTTATGATTTTGAAGTATAGACATGTAAATCAGCATTTAAGTTATTAGTTTTAAATAATTTAAAAAAACCTGCATAAGCTATATAAAGGCTTAAAGCCTCTATAGATAGGCTGTTGGCAGCGGGAAAATTTCATAACCTCATAGGAAATCAACAATTGTACGCGGACGAAGTCGCGGGCGACATCTAGTAGGTGAATAATTATTTTGCGATGATGGTTAGTGCTCGCCCTCATTGTTCAATGTGATTAAAGTACAAGACTGTAATAATAAGTAAGATTATTATGTTAATTGTATGTAGCTCGTTTGGCATATCATTTTAAAGTTTATGAATGATTCATTAAATTCTTTAACATCATGCCTTAGAAATATTACACTTAAACATACATTCCTGAAGATAATAATTTACTTATATGACGAAACTCTCATATAAAAGTTGATTTACCAAGTCATGTTACCTGGGCAGTGTGGACATAAAAAAAAAAGATTTATTGCATCCCAAAACAACGTACTCGTTTAGAGCATTCAGTGTCATAAATATAACAGATTCAGTAAAGAATCGAGTTACATCAAATGGCTTTAAAGAGACCTTATCTTCCTATCTCTTGAAAATTGTCGCCACATCTCAAAGCGGTTAACACGCAGGTATAAGATAGGTGACGAAGTCAACTTTGGACCCAAACATATTAAAATAACGACAGGAATAATATAAAGGTGTACTTATATATGCATAATAATGATTTTGGGTGAATAAATATGAGAGGATCACTATGAATATCCAAATAAAAAAGTGGAAAACATCCTGAGGCTCGCGGGCCGGGCGGCTCACGGGCTATAGATGCCGCGTCGAGATTGTGCCCAGTTGGGTCCTGCTATCATTTATATTATTTCATTGCGGCTGTTTACATTTCATTCATTTCATTCATAAGACCAACTGCAATATAGATTATCAACGCAGAGTAGTTTTTAAGCTATTGCATAGCTTCTATCGCGGGCTTTGAGCGTGGAGACCGAATCCAGAAATTCCGTTACAAAAAAACCTAACACTTTGGTTGCTATGACTACTTGTGTTGTTGACTTCAAGTTATTGAAATAATATGTTTTGAAAACATAATTCTTTAAAATTATTTCGCCTTTATATTCCAAATCATCTTTACATAAAAATGGTCTTTTTATTTTCAATAATTTGAAGTCAGCAACGCGGGTAGTCATAGCAACCAAAGTGTTAGGTAAGTTGATAAAAATGCTATGCAATAGCTTTACCGCGGCAGTCTCCGAGTGCCAACGTCTTTTTTAGGGTTCCGTACCCAAAGGGTAAAAACGGGACCCTATTACTAAGACTCAGCTGTCTGTCTGTCTGTCTGTCTGTCTGTCTGTCTGTCTGTCTGTCTGTCTGTCTGTCTGTCTCCAGGCTGTATCTCATAGACCGTGATAGCTAGAAAGCTGAAATTTTCACAAATGATGTATTTCCGTTGCCGCTATTTAACAACAAATACTAAAAATTAAAAAAATATATATATTAAGGGGGGTCCCCATACAATAAACGTGTTTTTTTCGTATTTTTTTGCTCAATACTAAAAACGGTAACAGGTAGACGGTTCAAATTTTCACAGAATATTAACTTGTATATTACCTTTCAAAATAAATAATTAAATATCAATAAAGTAAATATTAAAGGGGGGCTCCCATACAACAAACGTAATTTTTTGATATTAACAGTAAACCTCTACAAACAAAGTTAGTTTTGCGGTTCATTAACAAAGGTAATTATACCTACTTCTTGAGTACGGAACCCTCCGTGCGCGAGTCCGACTCGCACTTGGCCGGTTTTTTTTAATATTTTTCTGTTATTCTCAATGAATATCGAATTGTTTTTCAATCAATTACCTACTGCTCTTAACAATTAGTGCTTGTTACAGCTATTTACAAGAATCAGAGTTTAGATGATTTGTGTAGACATATGCATGAATGAGAAAATGCGCCTTGATATTACCTCTGTAAAAAAGCAAGGAATGATGAGCCATAAACCTTTATTATCAAGAAATAAAATTATATTTCTTACTCAGAAACAGTATATGAATAAAACCGACCGGAGGTAATATTATAAGCAGTGATCGTATTCGTTTTGTTTTAATAAGCCCTCGGCATGTATGTGTCGCCGAAGCTCGCACGTTGCTCCTTATTTATTGACCTATTAGAGATAACATTAAGATCAAGATGCACGGCCAAGGACCTTTGTTATAAAAATGTCTACCTCATTATTCTTAAAAAATTAAAGGCAGCTTAATATGGATCTAACCGGCTCGGAATAGTCTATAACGAGATTTTAATAGATCATTTAATAATCGGTAAGCTAACATCTATCGTGAATTTACATTTCATGAGGAGGTACAATAAACTTTATTGTCTGCGTAATGGGTTTATGGATGTTGTGTCAATACCTAATCTAATTTCTCTATTTTATAATATAATATAAAAAAATATTTTTAAACAACCGACTTCAAACTCCCGCGCCAACTTTACAAGAACAAGCACACGCTATACAAAGTACTTATTTTATTGTTGATATTTTAAAAAGCGCTCGACCGATTTCGATAAAATTTATATGGGATCATTTGGAAAGTATGCCCTTTCAAATAAAAAAAGAATCATCCAAATCGGTCCATTCAGTCAAAAGTTCTGAGGTAACAAACATAAAAAAAAACGAATTGAGAACCTCCTCCTTTTTTTGAAGTCGGATCAGGATTTACTTACCTACGTGATGGATACCTAACAATCCGCTATAAGCAGGGGCGGCCTTAGCCATTCCGAGGCTCTGGGCGGTAGATATTTGCGAGGCGCGCGATTCTAATACACATTAGTATTTAATGACTTTTCTACTCGGGCTGTAACGCAAGAGCGCGAGGCCCCTGCAAGAGCGAGGCCCCGGGCGGCTGTCCTGCTCGCCACCCACTAAAGCCGCCACTGGCTATAAGTATAGAGAAAAATCCCTGTAACAACTCAGAGCAAACTCACACATCCATGGTGGTTAAATTATAGTTTGTAGATATCAGGCCATTTCATTATACTTATCAATATAATTTGTTTAAAATATAGTAAATAAAAGCGCAATAACCGCGGATTTCTTCACGGATCCTTATCTCTTGCAGTTTGTAAAACCTAGCTATTGTAATACATAGGTAATGAATTCATCATTACCTATGTATTACAATCCACCATCTCGGAAAGAGTATTTTTAATCTTCGATATCTGAATGCAAAAGCCGTTATTATCCTCTTGAGGATAAAGTAAATTGAATTTAGAACATCGTGTGCACGTTAGTAAATATCACTCGTCTATGAAGTTTGTGAATTCAAAACATCATTAAAACCTATTTACTTCTACCTCTATGGTGCCGAATTTCCATACAACCTTTTTTAATTTGTTAAAAACTCACACTCGTAACCTTCTTGGTGTACTTTTTTAATTTACTTTGCGCGCACCATTTTCTTTCACGTCATGTCATTTCCTCGCTGAGGTGGGATGAAAAGTTACGTGTTGCACTCGAGTGAAAAGATTTTTCACCTCGTGCTCTTTTGATTCCCTCGCTGACGCTCAGTACGCTTACTCTGAGTTTTAACATTGCAAATACGATTGATCGACGTGAGAGCTCACCACGCCAAGCGTCAAAGTAAAATGAACTCAAAACCTCTTGCTTTAAAGTCGCAATTTCAGCGTTTGGAGCACTGGCTGTGAATAAATACACGAAATGATGAAATGAGCTCTAAACCAATGCCGTTAACGTTCATTTTACTTTGACGCTTGGCGTGGTGAGCTCTCACGTCGATCAATCGTATTTGCAATGTTAAAACTCAGAGTAAGCGTACAGGATTCTAATTTTTGAACCACTCGCTGCGCTCGTGATTCAATTTTAGAATCCTTCGCTTGCTCGGTCATCAAAATTGAGCACGCGGTTAAAAAACAACTTTTCACTCTTGTATAACAAATAACTATTATCAAATAAAGTCAGCCCTGAGTAAGAGGCGTATCCATAAGTATATTACTGACTCGGTCAATTCAATGGCGGCATCCTGTCGTTATAATTTTTCCCAGATTTTTAATCTAACCAATTTAAATCAATACTCATTATTGGTTTCAAGGGACACTCATCTCGAATTTTTAACACAGCGACACTAACTTGTTTTATGATTATTATTTAAAGCATTTTACGTTCAACGGCTCAAGAAGAACGAATTTCGATATTAGGTACCTGTAAAGTATTATAATGTTAAATTAGCGGTTAATTTGAGTAGATATTTTACAAAAGCTATGCAGTTCAGTTGCAAAAGCTGATTTTAGGTAAATGAATACAAGTAGTTCCTCTTGAGCAAAAACAAATCCTAAATAACGGGAAAATGTTTCCTAGAAGTGAATCAGTAGGGCGTTGCAAAATCTGTAGGAGATAGATAGATAGATAGATGAACACTTTATTGCACACACTTAAAAAAAATAACAATAAACAAAAGCTTACAATACAAGACAAAAGGGTGCAAAGGCGGTCTTATTGCTAAAGCAATCTCTTCCAGACAACCTTTGGGTAGAGGAGATTATAAAACAAGAGCGCGGGATAGTGCAACAACTAAACATTAAAATATATACCTAATATATATATACATACACGCATACATACAAACATACATATTATACATATATATTATTATGCTACACAAATTTTATTCAGACTACACAAAGTGTTCAAGTTAGGAAGTTCTTCTGCGTTAGGTGTATCTACATGTCCCTCTGGAACTACACTGGCAGCTGGAACTAGAGTAGAATGAGATAAAATTTTTTATAAGTACTGGATTAAAAACTTACATATACACAGTGACGCGTGATTTAAATCAGACCAATTTTTCTTAGACTTTTATCACACTTTTATATAGGTAGCAGGCATGGATAAAATAGTTTTTGCGAAAACACAAGAAATAATCCTAAACGTAGATGTTTCACAATAATCACAATACACAACGTACAGAGTGTAAGTCAAAGGCATAGTATTAAATTATTACTAGCTGATGTCCGCGACTTCGTCCGCGTGGATTGGGGTTTTTATGGCTCCCGCGGGAACTCTTTAATTTTCCGGGATAAAAAGTGGCCTATGTGTTGTTCCAGACTATAATCTATCTCTGTGCCAAATATCAACAAGATCCGTTCAACCGTTCTGGCGTGATTGATTAACAAACGTCCATCCATCCATCCACACATAGATCCATC
This sequence comes from Erebia epiphron, assembly GCA_963932025.1. NCBI lineage: Eukaryota > Metazoa > Arthropoda > Insecta > Lepidoptera > Nymphalidae > Erebia > Erebia epiphron. The sequence goes on along the minus strand of OZ009955.1, from coordinate 12,416,345 downwards.
CAAGCTTTCGCATTTATAATATTAGTATGGATGATTAAGGTGACCTGGAACTTAGGAGTGACAAATAAAGGTACCCAACCCACTAGATCACCAGCTGACAGGTACCACTATATACCAGCTCTCGAATCCTTAAATAATGTTAGTTGCATTTCATGGAGCCTGGATTAAATTTAAGTATATGTGTATTATGTGTGAACCTGAACCAGTCCTATGCCACAACAATTTTAATTGCAGGAATAAACAGTTTTTTTGTGGCGCAAAGTATAAAGGCACACAATTAATTTTTCGGCCCCTTTAGAAGCATTGTCCGCTTTCAATTAGCAATTCCGCTACTACATTATGTATGATTTTTGTAATTTTAATTAATTGGCTGGACTTCTAATGAATAAAATTGACTAACCAACCTCAATTAATGGCGAGGGACATTTTGTTAAATTAATTACTATATCATTTAAGTATACCTAGCTATATTAATAAAAACATTTAATTTTTTAATAATTATGTGTTTCATAATTACAATGATTGACGTATTAAATAATTCTCAAGTAAACCAAATGAAAAAATGAAGAACATGAAGGCAAAATACCTACTTAAACAGAAAACAAATAATTCATGCAATCTTTAGAAGTCTAATCAGCGGAGAGTACTTTCTTCTTTTGAATTCACTCCCGTAAAATAAGTAGCCCAATAAATATTCCAGAAAGTTGTTTTAATTTCTTCTTTACACAGCGTAGATTACCAGACGCGATCGGAAAAACTTCCTTGTTTTTAATTTTCTTTTAAAACATTAATTTTGTTCTTTTTCTACATTTTATTTCAGTGAATAGTCTGAAGGCTTTCTTAACTTCAAAACGCTTATCTTTCCAGAAGAATATATCCTACAGTTAATTGTTTCTACTATTATAAACTTTAACACCACGCCCCAAGATCCATTATTTGATAATTAACTTTGTTTATTTTCAACTTTTTAATTGCTTCGTAGAGATGTTACCGGGTAGGTATTTTATTTGTATTTTTCTTTGTTTAAGAAAACGATTATCGAATTATCAGTATGTACAAGGGAAGTAAAATTCTGTACCTTCTATTTTAAAGGTATCTTATTCTCCGTGCTTATCCCAATTATAATGATAATAAAATGTATGTATGACCTATTGAATTTAGGAAACCAAAAAATAAGAACTACAAACTCTGTTAAGTACGTCCGTTACTTAGTAATTTATTGCAGCATTGAGCAGATATTAAAATAAAGCTTTTAAATTAGCTTCTTGTATTCAGAAATTTGCTAGGAAATAGCGTTGCTGTACTGAGAAGTAACAACAATAGTGATGAAATTGACTGATCGTTGCATGCAAGAGACAATGCATTCATATCGAATGCATGGGCTCTCGATCATGGGAAAATGACCGATCCGCCGACAATCACGGAGACGAGCCGAGCGCTGCGGCGCACCTTATCACTGCAGGCTATTGTGCCGGCCATGCACCGGAACATTCTCCACATTTGCAATATTCCATACCGCTCGACAAATACTTGCCAGATTATAACCGTGATTAGAATGTTTTAGTATCCCGTTGACTCGTATATTCACAATGCGTCTCATACTTCAGGCTAAATGTAGGTACGTCCTGACTGACAAGATTTTTAGCCGACTTCCAAAAAAGGAGGAGGTTCTCATTTTTTTTTTTTTTTAATGTATGTCGGTGCATATCTCCGTGGTTTCTAAACCGATTTGAACAAATTTTTTTTCATTGGTTAGAGGAAGCTCACAAAGTGGTCCCATAAAAAATTCTGACTCCAAATCCTCAATCCTGATGCTGTAGGTGCACCCGTACTACATGAAATCATCAAAACTAGTGAGTTAGGAAATTTTGATGGTGAATTCATATAGTAGGTATCAAATCACATGTATACGATACAACTCTGAGTCCCAAATCCTCAACCCTGATGCTGCAGGGTACAGAACTCCTTAAAAATAGCGATTTAGGATTTCTTTATGGTGAATTCATATTGTAGGTGTCAAGCAACGACTTAATACTTAAACCCAAGTCCCAACTCCTCAACTCTGAGGCTGCAGGGTACTGGATTAAGAGTAGGTACACTAAAAAGTTAAAAATAAAAATTCTTTTCAAAAAACCGACTTCCAAAGCCACTGTAAAGTAAAAAATAATTTTGATTTCTACACACTATGTTGAAGTCGGGCGAGTATAACAAAGATAGGCATAGTTGACGCGTCAGGCTCGCCCGACTTCAACATAGTGTGTAGAAATCAAAATTATTTTTTACTTTACAGTGGCTTTGGAAGTCGGTTTTTTGAAAAGATTTTTTCCTGTAAAAACTGTTTTGAAGACAAACATCGTGATACCATCAGTGATACTGCCGAATAACAACTACATTTGAAGCTGCACCGGTTGCTCAAAGGTTTTTTTTAAGCTATAACGAACAGGCAATTCAGTCAGAACCGCGCGAGTTATGAAAAATATTGGATAATCAAAATATAACCATAAACAAATTTCTACTGTTCTGATTCTCTGGAGCCCATTATCAGTGGGAACATAAAAACGCGTCCTGATAAAGTTTGCAATGCAATTAAGCAATAAAACTTAGAGATCCTAATGGAATATTCTGATGATGTTGATATTCATTAGAGGTAGGCTGTGCTACACCTAAATTGCTAAGCAGATCAATTCCTTATGAATTCATACATATTCATATATATATATAAATGCGAATACCTTTTTTTTTATCCACTAAAAGCTAGCCCTTGACTGCGATCTCACCTGATGGTAAGCAATGATGCAGTCTAAGATGGTAGCGGGCTAACCTGTTAGGGGCATGGCAGTTATATTAAACCCATACCCCTATTCGGTTTCTACACGGCATCGTACCGGAACGCTAAATCGCTTGGCGGCACGTCTTTGCCGGTAGGGTGGTAACTAGCCACGGCCGAGGCCTCCTACCAGGCCAGACCAGGGAAAATTCAGAAATTATAAATTCCCAAATTGACCCTGCCGGGGATCGAACCCGGGACCTCCGCACGTTAAGGCAACAGCACTACACACTGCGCCACGGAGGTCGTCAACCTTTTCACGGTCCCCCCTTTAAACTGATTTTGGTGAAATTAGGTAGGTACGGGCATAGCTTACGTATACCTCCCGGTGGCAGATATATTAATATTAAAGACTTCTTTTCTTTAAATGAAAGTCAATCAGTTCCAACTCCTACGGCAATTTAAAAAAACTTAATCCACTTGATGTTGGCAAAATCAAAGTTATCATTCAATTTTCAATTTGAGATTTCAAAGGAGAACCTAATGTTCTCAATTTTATAGGTAAGTAGAACTAGAAGCTATTTTTAAAGTTTCTGTTAGTTGTCTAAGCTATTAGTATTAGTAGGCTAGTAGCTATTTTAAATCAAATTAATTCAACCAGTTGCGTCGTATTATTAAATAATAATACGATTATGAAGGATAAAGCTATCCTCAATTTGATCCCAATATAATCTAAGGTTGAAATTATGGATTGTAAAGTCATAACTGAGCTAATCATAAATTCCAAGAGAGGAACTGCTATTGACCCAATAAAATAATAATAAGTTCGTACCTACTAATTAAAAACCTCGAGAGCAAATTATACAAAAAGTCGACAGGGTGGTCCGCTGTCATTATTTCATAACTAGATGATGCCCGCGACTTCGTCCGCGTGGATTGATATTTATTGATTCCCGCGACAACTTTCAAATTTCCGGGATAAAAAGTAGCCTATGTCCTTCCCCGGGATACAACCTATCCCTGTACCAAATTTCATCAAATTGGTTGAACAGATTCATTTTTTTTATTCCCACGGGAACTCTTCAATTTTCCGGGATAAAAAGTAGCCTATGTCCTTCTCCGGGATACAACCTATCTCTGTACCAAATTTCATCAAATTGGTTGAACAGATTCATTTTTTTGATTCCCGCGGGAACTCTTCAATTTTCCGGGATAAAAAGTAGCCTATGTCCTTCCCCGGGATGTAACCTATCTTTGTACCAAATTTCATCAAAATCGGTTGAGTAGATGGGCCGTGAAAGCAAAGCAGACAGACAGACACTTTCGCATCTATAATATTAGTATGGTTAAAAGACAACAAGAGTTTTAATCGATGTAAGTTTTATTTCTAGAACCAATGCTGCTTTTCAAGTCGCGAATACAACGAAAGAACATGATTCTTACTAATTAATATAAGCACCGAGGAGTTAATTAATTGTCGGCTACTCGTGCAGAGGGAATGAAATATTTATAAAATTCATAACAGAGCTAATTATGAAACATCGCCGCGCCTCGCCCGCGCCACCCGCAGGCTCGCTTGCGCTCTGAGCCCTCTGCAGAAAAACCTAATAATTCCCTGCCGGCTTCACTTGCGAGCCTTTTTCTCTCATACTCAGTACCCGACAGCGCACCGTAATCATAAACTGTTTTTGTTTAAATGACCAAATGCGGCGACAACTATGTAGTCAGTAATTGTAGTGGCTTGTAGAATAGACACAAGTAGCCACTTACAGGAGATACCTGTGCGATATAGAAGCAATAAATCTTGTTATCTGCGATCGAGGCCTACGCTAGTCTATCTTCATTGACGGTGAAAACTTACGAATGAGAAGAAAATGAGCACTGGTTTGTACGACAGAGGTTGTATTGCTCGAACCATAAAATTTTGTTATTGTAAAACAAGAAGTAACGTGCCATGGCAGCGGCAAAACGTACCTATATGGCGGCCGCTAAATATTTATCAGTAAATTAGTATGCCTAAACTAACAAAATCAATTAACTTGCTTTTTGCTGATAACAGGTTTCGATACAACGACATTCCGGTATTTCGCAACATGGATGATGTCGAACAATCCCATCGCCATGACATAGTAATGTTTTACGTACATATCTGGTCATCGTTTTACTTTTTGTGTAACATCGATAGCTTCAGATTGTTAATTCCTGACAAATTTGCGATGTACATATCTGCTTCGAGCTATGTAAACAGAACAAGAACCATTCATTGAAAATTATGAGAAAGTGTCAGGGTGCATCTTCAGACGAAAAGAAATCTGTGCTGGAGCTTTGTCGTAGATTCCTGTGACTTGTGAAGAGGTCCTTTTCATGGCCAAATCTCCCTGAAAATCAAGCAATAAGGTCTATATCTATCTCTAATGATAAGGTTCCACTAGTAATAAAACTTGCAAAAATCATTATCATTGTCATGTCAATTTCGGCACATTTTACTTGCTAAGTACTATGTAGGTACAATCGACATAATGCGAGTGCAAGTGACTTGCCAGGGCTGAACTTCTTGAAGCCTAATTTTCAGAAGAGACTTGGCCCCTGAAGTTTCGTAAAAATGTAAAAATTGTGGGAATCCTTTGAAAGAATAGCCATAATTATTTTTTCCTCTACCTGCCTGCAATTTAACTTATAGGTCCGGACAGAAAGGCAGACAGAGACACAAAAAAATGATAATTGATTCAACTCTCTTGTCTAGGATTCAAACCCCCTTATGGTCTTACAGCTACGATATTCCAGTTCAACGACAAAAATCTTGAATTTTTATTCCCATTCATTTCTGAGCAGCACGACACAAACCGGTACCAAAAACAAAATAAACACCAAAAAGGCATGTCATTAACCGCATCCGGCACAACTCACAACAAGTAGTGTTCAAAACTTGAGCCCACGTGAGCAATCTACAGAACTGCAGATTCGAACTTAAACGGTCGAACTTGTGACCCTCCCGTAGCGTTATATTGAAGGAACAAGACAAGTTTTGCATAGAGCGGAGTAGCCGTACATCAAAACAACTGGTGTCGTGGCGATGAGGCGAGGTGGCGGCGGGGCGCGGGGTGGGGCCGTGGGGCGGATCGGGGCGGGCGTGAGTGCAGCCTGCAGCCGCGGCGCCTCCCGACTGCACTCCGTACTGACGCATGGAGCGATGCACTCCCGTTCGACCGCCGGCCGGCATGCTTCGCCCGTCGCTCATCTTCCGACGGCCGATTGCTTTTCATTATCACATCTACATTTCTTGCTATTGTCAACTGCTTCGTTTTTATGACTAAGTACATAAGAGGATGAAAAGTAAAGGCATCGAAAATCTTTCATATTCTACTTATCCAATTTAATGAAACAAATTAAAGATATCGTCGATAAACATAAAAATTTTGCTCTCTGTAAAACAACATTACCCAAGAGAAAATTTCTGTTTGAACTTGTAAGGCATGTTTGTACAATTCTGGGACCGTCAATTTGTTGTGATACAGCTTACGCCATCTGTCGTCCGATAGCGATACTTTACCTTTTAAGAACCTTACAGTTGTCTTAGCCCTAAAAGCTGTTTATATAAACCGATCAAGTGCGAGTTGGATTCGCGCACCGAGGGTTGCGTACCTTAAAAGGATTTGGTTTAAATTCTACCTCTAAATAATGAAGACGGTACCTTATAATTGATGAGGTTTAAAAAATACATTAAGTACTATGTTATGGTTTACCGCTGATTTAGGATTAAAAACTGTCCTAGTTAAAGGCTTCCTTTATTTTTCCCGTAAAATAGATTTGCAAAATTTGCAGATAATGGGGGGGAGGGGACGATTGAAAATTTGTCATATTTCACAGTATTAAGTCAAAAACTAATAAACTTAAAAAATATTTTAGAATGTGCAAATGAAGCTCTGATATTATGATATCCCACTCTACCCCCCATTTCATCCCCTTTTGTAATAGTAATAATAATTATTGAATTCTTTCATTTGCGATGGCAACTAAGCATTAGGTATTTTTTTTATTTTAAACTATTCCAAATTTCAAGTCTAGCTATTTATTAGTTACTTAAATAATATGCAAAATGTGACTGGACGGACAAAGTCGCACCATAAGCTAACCTACCTACCCTAACAAGAAATGCATTTTTTTTATTTGACTAAAAGTTAGCCCTTGACTGCGATCTCACCTGATGGTAAGTGACGATGCAGTCTAAGATGGTAGTGGGCTAACCTGTTAGGGGTAGGTACTTATGACAGTTTTACAGAAAAATTTGAAATTATAAAATCCCAATTTGGCTCTGCCGGGAATCGACTCCAGGACCTTGTACAAATACCTATTCCAGTAAGCCATACAGTCAATTAGAAGAAAAGGTTATACCTTCTGTAAAACACCAAAGTTAAATTAGGACATAACGATACTGAAACGCCAGTAAAATATTATTACTTGCCTTGTAAAGCCTTATCGAACTGCCAAATGTACATAATAATGTGAGCTTATCGATACTAAAATAATATAAAAGTCAAAGAGGTTCCATACACTAGAGGTGATGATGCCTCACAAAAAGCCAACCTGACAGTTGAATAAGTGATCTGTCGCACCTACCATCTGTGATCGTCCTTGTTTTAATAGTATGACGAGCATCATGCTTGTTTTTCTTTCATAAATACAGGTACAGGTAGGTACATACACAACATTATGTTTAAATAGTTATATTTTACAAAACATGAAACAACTCATTAGAGTTACCACCGGGTATTTTGGATGCTAGGTAACAAAATATTTTAATTATGTTATTCTATTAAATATACTGCCCATATATATAAACTATATATATAATAATTTATGTTCTACTTTGTCTGCGTTTTACATACGGTGGCGGCGTTATTGACGCTCGATACATGAGCAGCTTCTTACTTACTGCACCTCTAAGGTCTAGAACTCAATGTTAAAAGGAAATTTTATCGAAAACTGGTACAACGTTATGAGCCCATCAAACGTCCTGCATTTTATAACTGTGACGATGAACATTACAATTTGTAATGCTCACATCCGCGGATACGGACTAATTTACATGCAAATACATCGGCATAATTACAAAAATGAGCATCCTGTCGCATTGCGATCGATTTGCATATTTTTTAATAAAATATCAGGAAAAATAACAAAAGCATTCATTAATAAAATGGACGGAATACAATAGTTGGCGTTTCCGGTGAATTATTCATAAAATTAAATCAAAGCGTCATCATAATCTGTGTTAGACAATTAATTGTTTACTATGGCATGTTGGGCAATGCGTGTACGGAAGCCATGAGGAGGTGTGCATAAATTATATTAGAACTAGCTGATGCCCGCAACATTTCCACGTGGAATGACTTTTTTTAAACTTGCCTAGATTTTTTTTGTTTTCGGTGTAAATACTATCCTATTGTCATCTTCAAGTATTTAAGGTTTGTGCCGTTTGATATTTTTTTGGTACCTAGTTTAACCTTGAGGCCTATAGAAATAACAAACAAACAAATTATAAATAAAGTGTGAATTTTGCGTAGCCAATGTTAAATAAACTAAGTAAGTTTTGACGACCTCCGTGGCGCAGTGTGTAGCGCTGTTGTCTTAACGTGCGGAGGTCCCGGGTTCGATCCCCGGCAGGGTCAATTTGGGAATTTACAATTTCTGAATTTTCCCTGGTCTGGCCTGGTGGGAGGCTTCGGCCGTGGCTAGTTACCACCCTACCGGCAAAGACTTGCCGCCAAGCGATTTAGCGTTCCGGTACGATGTCGTGTAGAAACCGAATAGGGGTATTGATTTAATATAACTGCCATGCCCCTAACAGGTTAGCCCGCTACCATCTTAGACTGCATCATCACTTACCATCACGTTAGCCCTTGACTGTGAGATCACAGTCAAGGGCTAACTTGTAGTGGAAAAAAAAAAAAAAAGTAAGTACTTGTTAAAAATAATATTATTTTTCATACAATACTTAATGCTGATGTTTATGTACTTTTCTTGTTTCCTGAATTAACCATTATATATTTTTTAATGTATCAATAATTTAAATTTTATTACATGAAACGTCAACATATTTGTAGAGGCCGAATGAAATTTGTTCCGAATGAGTGTGATGTCTCCTTGTCAGGAGACATCACACTCATTCGGAAAGCAGTTCTGAAAAGGAACCTTTGACGAGGAAGACATTGAGGCTAATTCTGTTGACACAATATCTAAACTGAACTAAAATGACAGCAAAAGATTGTGTAATACCGAATTGGCCACAATGATCATTGATCAAATTTGATAGGAAGATATGGAAATACCCCGCAACCAAAACCGAAAGATCATGAAATTTCAGTTTTCAACTTACCATTTTTCCGGTTAGTCTTTGAATGAAATTTTCCTTGTTATTTCCACGCAAAATACTCATTAAAGTGATTATTATAATTAAGTATATTTGAATAACAAAAAAAACTATTATTAGTTAGTGCCATCAATGACATCACGTCATGATCATTGACTGTTAAATTAATATACGAATAGATAGTGACTGTTAGAGCCCATTTACAATTGGTAGGAATCTACCGGCCCTACCGTAAATTATTTACAACTAAAGCGTTTTTGTCCCCATAGTACAGTTTGTACAGAGACTAAATTTTAAAGATAATTTTGACATGTACATATTATAAAGAAGAAAGATAGATAGATGTTGTCATTTTTCTTCAAATGTAAATTTACAACATAATACTGAATCGCCTTCGCGCAAATCTAGACCTCATTATTGCTTTTCAAGAATGAGGGTCGTCAAGAGAACTTAACCAGCTATTTAAAAAAAATTAGCTTATCGATTATCACTGAGCTTGTTCTGACATTTTTGGCAGCTAAGCCCTAGATACATACCAACCTTGATACCTGGAGTTCTCTTCGCCTGCAATCCTTACGTTCTGAAGAATCGGACTGTTCCCTGTAAATTTCCAAAGAAAGCGAGCTTAACGGTACTAAAGGTAACTAAGAGTTGGAATAGTACTCTTAGTTACCTACACACCAAGCCACCGCATTATTATACCAAGAAAACCCCCTGCTATTATGTGATTAATGGAAAGGGGTCACGACTCTCAGCAGTACGCAGAGAAGTAAACGATGGTGTCATGTAAAACTTTTTCATCATGTCTGGTCGATAAGACTAAACTTAGGCTATAGGTGCCATACATCATTTTAGTATTTTTCTTCATTGACGAATTAATGTAAAAGGCCCATTATTTTATTTACGCTTCGAAGCGATGCGTGCGTTTTGTTGTAATTTACATAAGAATACGACACCACCGGCACCGGCGTTTTTTGTCCATCCTATGAATTCGTTGTCATTATCTTATCATAAAGTACATAAACATTTCGTTTGTTTTAATGCATTAATTTATACATTTAAGTATAGTTAAAATTGGTCTATTTCAAAGGTTCTTATAAAATAAAAATAAGGTAATTCAGTTAGTGATAAAAATATTTTTTCGTTAATGTGTGTGTATCTATATTAATACCTATAATACAAACGATTAATTAATTGTTTGACGTCATACCTGCCTACTTATCTTAACATTTATATTTTCCCATATATAAGTAGGTACCTAATAACATAAGCATGTATGTATAATGTATAATATAGTAATAACATATTATAATATGATGATTAGTGTGATGTAGGTTAGGACACCGGGCACCGGCTCCGGTGTCGGAGTGAAACGTACGTCGAGAAAAATTTGGAAGATTTGTGTGGTGTGATGTGTGCAAGATACACACTGTACCACATAGATTTGTCTACTGTGGCGGATTATATCGAATCACACTTCTAGTTTCTTCATAATCATGGACTTCCGCATGATTTTATCCAATACAAAACATCAATGTTAATGTCTAAGTACCTAATTGGAAGGGTAGCGACATTTTGTCCGGTTGCCTAGAGTGTGCACTCCATGAAAATATAAATAACGCTGTTTTTTTCCTGTCCGTTGTGTCCGTGTGTGTTTTGGCCTCAAGCATATTTGGGAAAAAAATCGTGATGTTAATTTGTTATCTAAGACAACACACAGCGTAATCTATATTAAAATACGAAAATAAACAAGTGACAAATAGTTGGAACGACCAGATACTATCTCTAGTCACCTGAACGGAAGCGCTACACAAAAACTGCATTAGTTCGAGTAGGTAAAGTTAATTATAAGTGTAACATACCCGCTCTATAACTTTACAAATAACAACAAAGACGATAAGGATCGCATACATATATTATAGATTACTTTGTAATATTGGATAAAAAAGTTTATTTTATAAGCAAGATATTATTTGGTACCTTAACCATACTTGCAACGGTATAGAACTGCGTTTGTAATAATTGTATTAGGTATAATATATACCTACTTAATAAATAAAAATAAACATTATACCAAAATGACGCTTGCTGCCTCATCTTCCGCGTTTGAAAACTCTTTGATTTTCCGGGATGAATAGTAGTGTCTATAGCCTGTGTCCTTCCCCAGGTGCAAATAATGTCTGTACTAATTTTCGTCAAAATAGTTTGAGCAAATGGACCACGGTAGCGTAGCAGACAAAATACAGATATACATACTTTCGAATTTATAATATTAGTATGGATGGATATGGATTATTTGGTTATGAATAAACACTCTACAATAACAGTAACTGATCCGTAGGTACAACATGAAGCTTAAATAACCAATTATTACTGTCCAGTAAATCGCCAAATGGGATACCAAGTCGAATTAGAAGGCAATTAGATGCAAAAAACGTGCCTACTAGTGCCATCCAGCGAGGATTGGAACCCTTGTAATGTGGAACCTCTGGCTGCAATTATACATGTTATTATGCGTATTCATCGCTCGCGTATTAAACCTAATTCAGGACAACGAGGCCATGTGCCTAAATGTTCAATGGTAGATAGAAAATAAGAATGATTTGTGCTTGAATTTTAAGGAAAACCTTTTGAAAAGTGTAGAAAAAATTATTTAATGATGAATTTCTCTTTTGTTAATTTTATGAAAAAAAAGTAAAAGTTATAATAATTATAGGTAGCTAGTATATTGTAATATGAAGGCACTTGTCGGTAGATAGGTAAATGTAAGAAATCAGAACTTTTGATTGCGTATCAAATGTAATCAATGTAAAAAGAACAACCGACTGCTAGCGATGAAGAGTAATATACCTAATAAGCAGGCCTGGATCAGGTGTTTTAACAGAAAATTATCTGTGCAGCATTAAATCTTATTTGAAATAAAGTACACGTGTATTATAAACATCTGAATCCGAATAAACATACATCCAGGTAAATCAGAATGTTGAATGAGTAAGTGTAATACAAATATCAGAAATAGGTAAACTGACCGTAACACCGCATTTTTGAGTCAAACAATCTTCAGCTGCTGCTACGATCCTTAATTTAGAGCATTTGAAAATTAATGAAGATCGGTGAAGATCGTAAAATATTCGATAAACAGGGCGTGTAGATATGTTTGCTTTCGCCAACTTTAACATTGCTATTAAACAGTCGTGAAATGGACAGAAATAATCGGGTCGATCCGTTACATCTCATCATTCGTATTATGTTGGCGTCCGCATACATTGCGAGCGAACTCACGGCCTATTGCCATGCTAGTCTGCTTTTCGCGTATTCCTACATCACCATTCACTCGATCGTTAATTCATTTACCATTACTTCATTACATTTGGCAAAATGGGTGGGTATTTTAAATGAATTACCATATCGATGTATATTAGCGTTCGGCCATGCGTTTGGCATGCGAAGCGCATAGAGCGGTGCAGGCGGCGTGACGGCGCACAGCTCACGGAGAGCTTCTCAAACTGAAAGGTTGGATTCCCACTGAAAGCGGCGACATGTACCACCAGTTACACGTCCTGATCAAGAAGCATTCGACCTTGTAAAAAATCAATCAACAAGTCGAGAAATGTTTGTAAGTAGGTAGCCAGAAATGTATTACATTGTGTATCACATTTAATTAATTCGAGTCATTACCGCATGAGATAGCCACTACCTGCCACTGCATTGATAGTATACTGAGTTGTGTTACAAATTTTTGAAATAATGCTCGATTTTAAGCTGTTATAGCGCTCGACAAACAAACAGTCCAAAATAATCACGAAGCTCACCTAATATTTATATACAGTGTACAAAAACAGACCTCAGTGGGGTCCAACGGGGTTTTGCGATCACTGGGAATTGGGATACATTACGCGCGACCGCTGCCAGTGGGTAGCTACCCTAGCACAGCGCGGCCGGTGAGCGAGGCACACACGCGCCCACTTCATCCGAGCACCAGACGACTGTTTTTGCGAGTCGCGTCGCGCGCCGCGTCTCTTCGCCGCCGCGCGCCGGTTCCTCAAATCCGCTCAAACAATACTCGGAACTAGGACGTTTACTCTGCATTGCATTACGTTGAAAACATTCTAAATATATACTTACTCTTGACTTGAATTTAGTCTTTTGAATTTTGTGGTCAAAAACGAGCGCTTTCGACACTTTACCATTAGACTGACTGTCAAGATACGAGTATCCTTCCCGGAACAACTTGGCTTTTGAACTAAGTGCAGTACATAGTATTTGTATCTATACAAATACTCTAAGGTACATAAAGTGTGTAATAAGTAAAAAGTTTTTTTCGTTTTATTTTAATCAGTTCATTAGATTATTATATTCATTCAGTACGTATAAAGCGATACACATAGGGTTGCCAACCGTACTATAATATATTCTATTGTACTGTATTTCGGGTCTGCGTACTATATACTGTTGAAAAAGTACATAGTACGCAAAAATACTATATTTTAAAAAACGAGCTTTTGATTTACATTTATTTAAAATTGAATGTGATAAAGCTTAGGACACTTTTATTTTTAGACAAAAAAATTTAAAAATACAAGAAGTGCAAATAAATATAGTTTTAAAAAAATAAGTCTACTTCGTCTCGTTCGTAATAATATTCGTCTGCTTTCCATAAAATACTATATTTTTTTGAAGTGTACTACCTATATTTTTTTATAGCTTAGTCTGAAAAATACTATATTTCGCTGAAGAAATGTTGGCAACCCTAGATACACAGTACACACTTGACAAAATTTTTAGATAAGGACGGACTCATGATTGAAATGTGCCCAACTTTATATCTGCTTTTATCTATGGTTCTCTCCGCTTAATGAATTCACCTTATTACAGTTCATACGCTGGTTGAATGCAGAGTAAAATTGTGTGGATTCAGTTCCTCTTGACAAAAATTTCTTTGTCACGTACCCGTTTTGTTGCTCGACTCTCGAGGAGCTGCTGATCGGGCCTTCATATTATGTCAATTTTAACAAACTAGAAATAGTAAAAATTGCATAGGTAATGTGCCTAGACGACCAAATTAGTTTTAATTATTCATTAAATACAAAGGTAGCATTTATATCAAGCAGCAAGATACGGCGCGGAACGGGCTGGGAGGCAGCGGGCGGCGCGGGCGCAAGGCACACAGCCTCCCGCGGAGCAGCTCCGGCCCCGCCAGTTTTTACCCACGGATGCTTGGCTCGTGTCTTTTTCGCTCTTCTCGATCGGAATTCGTTGAGAGATCGCCGCTGCCGGTGGCAGACGTCTTGTGAGATGTCAGTGCAGTACGTGCGTTGCGTACGCACTAATTAACCAGTCATCTCACTCCGATGCACCACTTGCCCGAAATCTCCCTTTTACGAGTATTCGATTCGGAGGAGGCTCGTCCGTATTCAAGGAAGAACCGTGAAAATACTTTTGCACCATACATGTAAACTGCACTCGTTATTTCCTTTTTTAGGATTTAACATGAATGACTATTCGTTTCGTGAATGGGATTCAATCAGAGCTTATAAGCTTTATTTATTTAACTGTATTTAAGAGGTAGGTACTTATTGACAAACGAGGTGCAGATATGGTTAATTAATTGCGCAAATTAGGCACGTGGTACTAATTTTGATCTCTATCCGAGTGGGATTTAATATGTAGGTACTCAGTTGAAATCTATAAATAGGTACAGGGCAGTGGAAACTGCAGAATCTTATTCATGCAACATTTAAGATAAACCGGCTAGTAAGTAGTTAGTAACTTTTAAATATATTTTAATTAGGTATTATTTAGACACTTTTCCGAACCGGTGGTAGAGTCTTGACGTATTATAAGTGACACAAGTTGTCCTATGTGAAATAAATAAATCATTAGATTAAGTACTTTTTGATACTTATTACTTACCTACTTAATGAAAATGTTAGTAAAAAGAAAACAAATCAAATAAATAGTAAATACACTGAGGTATGCTAAAAATATAAATCCTACGCGAAAATCAATCATTGAAGACGATAAAAATTTTTCGTGATTTACAAAAAAATAAATAAAGGAGCCTTTATTTACTGAACTAAATAAACTAAATAAATTTTAATACTTACCTACCTACGTTGCTTGAATTACAAAACCCATAAGTAGTTCTAATGAATTCTGAAGTCATTAAATTAAAAGTAAAAAATCAGTGTTGTAAATAAGCAGCTCCCAAATAAATTGCAGACCCTGAAAGTTAAATAAGTCATTATGTAAAACAAGTAGGCACTACTTTATCAAGGAGCTTGATTTAAAGTAGCCACCCGAATTTTCTCACGTAGGTTACCAAAATAAGTATGGAAATGGAATAAGATGGTGTAAAACGAGAGGTACAATGTGGTAATAGGGATGTTGCCTCTGTCAAAAATAAGTTATTTCTTACTGATTGTTAAGAAGAGGGTCTTCCAATAGACCTCAAATTGACACCCTCGGTTGGTTTCTAGTTTGATAACCATTTTAAACTATAGATTAAAGAAAAAAGTGCGTTGGATGACGTCACAACTAAGTATGCATTTCACCAACTTCCATACTAGAAGCGCGTTTTTAAGTTTGATAAAGAGTTGCTAATTTGATTTCTTAACAACAGTAGTACAAGGTCAATTATAGAAATGAGGCATCGCTTCATGGGGCTGACTACACCCGACTACTAGGTATGTGTTACAGACCACTTGCATAATTTGATTCTAAGGCTATGCTTTTGTGTAGGAACTGAGCATACAAGCTACTGGTATTATCGGATAAGTACTTGAATACTGTTTCCCACGTAGAATGCCAAAATAAGGATGAAAATAGAATGAGATGGTGTAAAACTAGCAGTACATTGTCAATTAAAGGGAAGGCAAAGGCGTCGTGGGGCCGACTACACGTGTTACCGACTACTTGCATAATTTTACTCTAAGACTACGGTTTTGTGTTGGAACCTAAAGGAAAGGTGGTAAAATGTGAAGACAATCATATTATACTAGCTACTCGTACCTACCTACTAACCACGACTTACTTAGTTACTGTTATTTAAAAAATTATGGCGATATCATAGGTGTTCAAAAAAGAATAATATGCTATCATCTAAATAAAGTTGAATAAGTAACTCAAATATAGGGATTATTTAACCCGCCCCGGCTTCTCACGGGTGACTTACACTTTGATAGTTAGTATTAAAGCCTTTACTTAAGTATTATATACAAAGCTATTGCACTAATCGCAATAATTTACTATTAAAGTCCTAGAGTTCCGCCCTCCATCTCTGAACTACTCATTTCATTTTCACGAAATTTACATGAGACAAACCTGACCGCGTGAACTTAGCAAAGTACCTACTTACTTAAAAGGAATTGTCAAAATCAGCTCAGATTTGACTGAATGAATAGAACTGACGGAAAATTACACCCTGAATTCCGAAGGAACGCTATTTTATCCGGAATAACAGAGATCCTAAGTTCTAACCCGGAGTAAAAAAATGTAAGTACCTATGCCAATTTGCACTGAAATTTTTCCAGTACTGCGTGACGAGTGCTCAGGTATACAATAAACGGTAGGCCGAGCATGGGCGGGGAGATTTTATCCACGGGGAAAGGATAAGATGTCCCAGTAGGCTCGAGACATCTTTTTTATAATTTAATGGTATGAAAATAAACTTAAACACACGTCCTATGCACAAGTCAAACAGAGATATATTTCTCCTTTCCCCTGTTGCCATGCTCTAGCATAATTTTATCTCTTGTCAGTGGATATAATCGGGGAATAAGATTTTTGTCCCCTCCCATGCTTGGCCTACAGGTATGCTTTTGTGTTGGAACTAAAAATTAACTAAAATTAACAACCAACAACCACTTAAATTTTTATCACTTGGTTTTTTCTAAGTGCTAGTACTTCAATATTATAATGTGTATTAAGCAAATCTACAGGCAAAGTCTAAAATTGTTGATGTAAAGCCAATATTATGTTGAGGCAATTATGGGAAAAACGAAGGTGTCGAGCCGCTGCCGACTACACGTGTTAGTGACCACTTGTATAATGCTGGTTCAGGGCTATGTTTCCCAAGTTAACAAAGTGTTCAAAATAAAATATCTGCCAGGTACATTGTTAGATACCCATTTACGGGAAGATTATTGAGTTGACGAATCTACTCGTACGTAGACCTAGGCTAATCGATGGAACTTGTCTTTGAGTGCAAATAATATCTAAAGACAAATCGATTATTATTAATCGTTTACTTATAAGAGAACCAACACATCAAATAAATAACAGAAATAGCCGATTTAACCGCAATGGAGAAGTTTACCATTTTTTTTTTATTTGTTATGAAAATTAAGACAATAAAAAACAAAAATATGAAAGAATCATTAAAATATCTCAACAAATGAAAAAGTTATGAAACTTTAAAGTTGCGCTTGCAAGACGGGAGACGTGACGTCATAATTCCCTATAAATAAACCGACTTTAAAAAGCCGAATAAAAGAAATAAATGGGCCTAACGTGACTTAACTGAATTAAAAGCACTTAATTTGTGTGTGAAGATAATTTTGAAGTATTAAATCTCGGCCAGGTATTAAAACTCATTCACAAAATTTCTCACTCGAGTAAGATACAGCAATCGGTGTACCTAAATTAAATAATTAATCGTCAATAATAAGTAATTCGTCATTTCTTGGTCATTTATTGATGGATTTAAAAAAAAGCACTGATTTATTAGTTTTAATCTATATTTTACTTCGGTTGTGTTAAATATGATACTATTCACATCATGAAACTTCTCCATTCAGCTTGCAGGTTGATCGAAATAACTAATTGACCCACCACGAATGGGCTCGGGTGGAATCCGAAAATCCTCTCTTACCTACAAGCAAAATCTCCAAGTTGATCTAATAATACGATATTCTTATTGTTACTACTACTACTACTACTTACTACTAGATACTACTATACTACTATACTAGATGATTCCCTCGACTTCGTCCGCGTGGATAAAGTTTTTTTGATTCCCGGGGGAACTCCCTAATTTTCCGGTATAAAAAGTAGCCTATGTCCTTCCCCGGGATGTACTAAGTTTCATCAAAATCGGTTGAATAGATGAGCCGTGAAAGCTTAGCAGACAGACGGTCACACTTTCGCATTTATAATATATTAGTATGGATTAAAATAATATAAAAGGTACCTAATTATTTTTTTATAAAGTTAGCCAATACGGAATATTGGCTGAAACAATTAAATTACATACTTTTATTCTGAGCCAAACCAAGCCAAAAATTATACGACTATTAGTATTTATATAAGAGCGAACTGTTTGAAAAGCAAAATATGATAGAACATTTTGGCAGTCAACGTATAATATGGCCATAAATTTAATATTAAAAATAAACAAGTGTGGCAGCGAATGCCCCGGTGGCAGCCCTTTGCAATCACAGAAAGAGGAGCCGCTTGCCCTTCCATTGAATCAAATTCATATATTTTGAGATTCAGTCGCCAATTTTATCTGTAGCGTCAGCACATACAATTTTTTTAAATAATATGTAGATGAAATTGACTAGGTACTTTGAGCCTATAATTGCCTGTTTTATTTTGCAATATGAAATCTCCTGAGGCTAATTTGCCTACTATCGTCGCAGTGATTGCTTCTTTTGAGCATCTGAGGTGTTTGCTTTATTCAATTCATTTATATTTGCAGAAACATGTTTGATATAATACCGTTGACCGTCGCGGCTGTTGTTGTTGTTGTTGGAGGCATGCAAAACAATCATAATTATTCAATTTAGTACCTAGGTATCTAGGTATTATCACAAAAAGAACATCGCTTAGTCATAGACTTAGGTAGTGTAGGTACATAATTACAATACAATGAATTATCAATAGCATAGAATTAATGTTATAATCTATGTCAGAGAAAACGAATACTTACAAAATTTAATTTGTACAATACAATCATGTCAATAATAATTAATAATTAAAATAAAATACTAATGTGAATCTCCATACTTAACTATTTATATCAACAAATTTAAAAGGAATCAAGAGTTCTTGGATTGAGTAAAAAGCTTTCTGCAAGAGCCACTTCTTTAAACTTTAACTTTACTGTAACCTCTTTAATATCTTTTGGCAGTGCATTTAAGATTTTTACACACATGGCATTACAATCTTTTAGGTACAGTGCTGTATTTGGCGGTTTTAGATAAACTAATTTGATTTTATTTCTTGTACCTCGTGGGAATACTTAGACTTGCTACGAGTACCTACTATAAGAAGAGGCTTGGAAGCATTGCTGTAGCATTAATGTAGAATTTTATTTCAATGCTTGGAAGCGATTCGGATGTTCGTGCGGCATTCGTTTATTACGTAGCGTGTGCCATAGAATAGCTTATTTTTATAAACTATGGGTATAGGAGAAACTAGATGGATAGTTTAACGTGCGCCCAGACCTACCTACTTACTGACAGTATACTCCAAGAACCAAGGAAGTTTAACTATTTTCATATTATTTACTTAACATAATTGATGCATCATAGTTATGGTATCTCTGATAGATCTGAAGCGACAAATGTCTACGGAATATTAATGGATATAATTAATTATCTGATGCACTTACATGGGCATAGTTGTGTATAAAATATCTTGTGTTTAATAGTTGTTTTTACTTGCATTAAATTAACTCTACAGAATACAAATGAACGTTCAAGAAAAGTTCCGCGCCTTCAAATTGGCAGACAGATGGTGCAAAAACGATGAGTATTTACAAAATCATTGATTAATCTACTGATTGTTATAAAGATAAGGTTTATCAAAAATCTGATAATATGTTTTATGTATGTACCTACGTACGTTTAAATGGAATGAATGCATGGTGGTATAATATTTAGGATAGTGCAACTTAGGCCTACAGATTAAAACATTATTAAGGAATTGACTTGTAATAGATATCCACACCGTCATCCTGACCGTACCTACATTCCGGGAATTGTTTTATTGGATTATGCGGCGAGGACGCGAAGCAGCTATAACTATTCAGTGTCGTCTTTTGTGTTATGGAAAAACTTGTTCTTGAACCCATGTAGTGTGAAAGTGTCGTTTATTTTCGCAGTTTAATGTTACATATGTACACATATTATCGCCTGCGCAGCGCGACTGTCATCGCATCGCACGCCGCGCCGCTCTTGTTAGCGGACAATGAGGCCTGTTTACTGCAATATTTGCTATTTTATTGTCACACTTTTTTACAGTTTGCTACTGTTGTATGATATCGGAATGATTTGTGGAGGCTGTAGTGCTTGGTATTAAAACCTGCTCAGAGACAAAATGTAAGACTGGATTACAAAATACTAGTCAGGAAATCGTGGCCAAAAGCTTATAAGTAAGCTAGGTAGGTACCTACTTAAAAAGAGGAAAGAAAATTTTAATTTACTTGAAATATTTAAAATAATAACAATATATATTGTGGTTCGTCAAAGTAGACCTACCCAAACAACTTATTTTCCTACTTTATTTTTTGGGTGGTGAGTGTTGACAGGCATTTTGAGTTTGTAAAGTAACGGATTTAATTCTCAGACTATTTAACAGAACCCTAAGGCTTCCACAGTCCATTGGAGACTAATGTTTATTTGGACATATTTATGGCTATAGTTCCGCTTTTTGTGCGGATGGAAATATGTGTGGCGGATCGCACGTCTGCGTGAGATTTTGGACACCTCTCCGCTTACTAAATTTAATATCGTCGGCCTTTACGGCGAGGACGAAGCAAAAAAAACACGAAATCGCCATTGTGTCGGCGACGAGAACGGCACTTCGCGCCTACCGCCACTCATGAAAATCATTTTGTTTTTATATCAAAACGTATGTTTATGATAACACCTGTTTCGCTGATGCCTCCGCGATCGGTGTCACTGGAAGCTTGTCGCTATTTTTTGCCAATTTGAGGACTATAAAGACGCCCGCATCGCGCGCTAATTTAACCACTGTTCTCCAAATTACGCATTCACTCGTCCTCGCACTCTTGTCAAAAGCGTTTATCCCTCCCTCCTGAATTTTAGCCGTCACAAAATTTTAGGAGAACAAAGTACCTAAGTCGTAATAAGATAAGTAGGTATACTCAGTTTACAGTCTAGGTAGAATCCGATCATCTCCATGAGGATAAGAATTAGTACTTACAAGTCTAAAAAAAACCACGTGAAATCACATCATTTTCACGGATCGTACATGGATTATCTTGCTCTATAGAGAATTCGCAACTCTGTTCCAAAGAAGTTGTTAGGTAATGTTATAACTCATAATGCCATTTAAGTAGCACGAACGATCATTATTTAAATTCAAATTGATTTACCTATTTGTATATTGATTTATTACTTCAACGATTACTTTAATATCAAGGTAAATGGAATATTTCATATTTACCTTCTAATAAATCAATCGTATAAATCTTAGTTTATGTCAACTATAATGATGCGGTTGTCAAAGGAGGCCCGCCGCGGCCACGGTCCAGCTTTTTGCATAATTACGCCGATGGAATGTCGTCCCTTCAATATGATAACAAAGAAAGATGACCGACTGTATGATTGTTTAAATTTATAGCTGTCTGAAGACGAGACCTCGAACCCATGAGAATCGCAGCAGTTTCAGAATTTATACAAATATTTGTCTCTAACATGCACATTGCCTCGATTTCGTCATCACATCCAAATTCGGCACAATAGGCCTATATTACAAAAATACTGTTTATGCTTTAAGTAGGTAGTATCATTTGAAGTGGTAGAATGGGTGCTACTTAAATAATCTTTTTCAGTGAAAATCATTATAATATTATTTCATCCAAGAAATATAGATATAAACAT
This sequence comes from Erebia epiphron, assembly GCA_963932025.1. NCBI lineage: Eukaryota > Metazoa > Arthropoda > Insecta > Lepidoptera > Nymphalidae > Erebia > Erebia epiphron. The sequence goes on along the minus strand of OZ009955.1, from coordinate 12,394,357 downwards.
AAACATAAAGTAGATATATTAAATATTATGACAGAGAAGAAAATGATGAATTAATTATAAGCACGATATTTTATTAATTTTCTTGCGGACATAGTTTAATAAATGTGAAAATCACAATCCATCTCGTAAAACAGCACAAACACAGACTACAGGTAAACCAATATGTCTACGGAGGTGTTCAAATTGATAAACCACATGAAATTGCAGATAGTGAGGCCCTCCTTAGCGAATCCTCGATTTATATGTTATCGTAACACAATCCATAAGAGAGCACTACAATAATCGTACATTTCTCTTGACAATGTTCCTTTGAATATGGAGAGTTAAGGCGAACAGATACAATGCCGAAGATTTGTTTACTCAGCACTATGAGTCCAGCATTGCGCGATTACCGGTTTGCCACGATCGCGTGACAATAGACCTTCCACCTAAGATGTCTAAGAAGAAATTTCGATTTATGTATATCGATACCGTATCTACTTCTAGATAGCGCAATGACTCGCGGACGCTCTGGTAAGGCTAAATTAGTGTGTACACAAATGTCATCGCTCACTATAATATCGTAATCAAAATTGACGTGGGAAATATACTCGTTTGTGACTAAAACCGTGCAACCTGTGTCAATAAATTTTACATTGAGTTATAGGACACGTTAGCTAGGTTTAGATGTTGCATAATTCAGTCATATTATCCCGAATTCATTACTGACTAGCTGATGCCCGCGACTTCGTCCGCGTGGTTTAAGTTTTTTGTTATTCCCGCGGGAACTCCTTAATTTTCCGGGATAAAAAGTAGCCTATGTCACTCTCCAGGTCCTCAACTATACCCATGCCAATCACGTCAATCCGTTGCTCCGTTGCGCCGTGACTGAAGGACAAACCAACAAACCAACAAACCAACAATCCAACAAACAAAGTGACTTTCGCATTTATAATATTAGTATGATATTAGTATGATATGATAATAAATAGCGCGACCATGTCGATGCGGTATCAATCCTTGGTTTTGCATTTTGGCAGTTATTAACAATTCCTCACGATCTTTTCCTCCACTGTTTGAAGCAGGATGGTATGAAAAGTTAGAGCTGCGTACCCGGATGGGAGGTTGGGTGGCTATCACTGCTGCATGCTGTGTAAAGATAGTTGTATCTATACTAATGCGAAAGTCTGGATGGATGGATGTATATGGATGGATGAATGTTTGTTACTCAATCACGCCATAATGGCTGAACGGATCTAGATGAAATATGGTACAGAGACAGTCTGGAATAACACATAGTTTATTTTTTATCCTGGAAAATTAAAGAGTTCCTGTAGGAACCCAAAAACCTCAATCCGCGCGGACGAAGTCGCGGCCATCAGCTAGTAGTTGTATAAAACACTAGCGAATGCCCGCAACTTTGTCTGCGTGTGCGGAAATTTAATTTTCCGGGATAAAAAGAAGCCTATGTGCTATTCCAGGCTATACTCTATCTCTGTGCTAAATTTCAGCCAGATCCGTTCAGCCGTTGGGGCGTGATTGAGTAACAAACATCCATACATCCATCCAAACTTTCGCATTTATAATATTAGTATGATATACGAGTAAGTAAGATGCAGTGTCCGGGTACGTATAACGGATAAGTACATGCGTACGGGATGCGAACGGTATGGCAAGCAGCAGCTTCCTGTTTTAATTCCCACTTTTTGCGAAATGCGTGAGGTCGGATGCATTACGGATATCAGCTATTTCTCGGAACTCGACATCAAATTAACTTACCTTTTTACTCTTTTTTTTAAAAAACAAGATAGCCCTTTACGGCGATCTCACCTGATGGTAAGTGATGATGCAGTCTAAGACGTAGCGGGCTAACCTGTTATGGGCATGGCAGTTATATTAAACCCATACCCCTATTCGGTTTATACACGAAATAGTACTGGAACGCTAAATCGCTTAGCGGCATGTCTTTACCGAAAGGGTGGTAACCAGGCATGGCCGGCCAGGGAAAATTCAGAAATAATAAATTCCCAAATTGACCCTGCCGGGGATTGAACCCGGGACCTCCGCACGTGTAGACAACTGCGCTCAACACTGCGCCACGGAGGTCAAACTCATTAATTGTTTCATTATTAGTTACGTAATATTATAATTGTTTAATTCTTGAATGTTTAACGTTTTATCATAAAATGTGTAAGGTCCTCATAGTACTTATTATTGTTTTACCCCACTTGCCTTTGTTGGATTCTTGAACTTATAGACTTTTCAAGACAAAAAGAATACCTGAGTAGTGGTTTATACGCTGTTTTTTTGCGAAACTAGTACTTATTATCCTCAGTAAATTTACTATTGTATGTTTTGGATCGAATTTCGTTAACATGAGTAAAATGTCAGGCACAATCGACGACCTGTTGAGGTGGGCTCGCTCGTCAGCTTTAAAATGTAAATCCCGATCCCAGATAAAATAGAGAAACAAAACTATCATTTTTAATAAGACAATATGATGGACGAATAAATCTTTATCCTTTCCTCAACGATTGTATCAGAACAGAAAAGAGATATAAGTACCTATATTTTACATCTTACTGTGCTAAGTAAATATATGGATACGCTTCTATCCATACTAATACAATAAATGCGAAAGTGTGTCTGTCCGTCTGCTACGCTTTTACGGCCCAGCTGTTCAACCGATTTTGATGAAATTTGATACAGGGATAGGTTGTATGCCGGGATACTAAAATTGTAAATTCGAAAGTGTGTCTGTCTGTCCATCTGGCTGTTTGCTACACTTTCACGGCTCAGAACCGTCCACGGCACTTTCACAGTCCAAACGATTTTGATGAAATTTGGTACAGGGATAGGTTGTGTCCCGGGGAAGGACATAGGCTACTTTTTGTCCTGGAAAATTAACGAGTTCCCGCGGGAATCAAAAAATCTTAATCCACGCGGACGAAGTCGCGGGCATCATCTAGTAACAAAACAAAATTTTAATCATTGTGCTTTGACAACTTAAGAGGAGCTTATGTAAAAATGAATAAAAAATATAGAGTAGACAGGATGCGGCTGAGAGCTGATTAGCGAATGTTGCGTCTCTCAATGGTACGGAGAGCTCTCGGGTGCTTCATAAATTTCCATTGATTGGATTAATCTGATTTGGATGTCAATTTTGCAAGCAATGTGCAGGCACTTTATAATAAAATACAATCTCGGTCCCACTGACTTTTAATATAGTCTGTTCTGGGCGCATGATAACGAATATATTATACACTAGATGATGCCCGCGACTTCCTCTGAGTGGTTTACGGTTTTCTGATTCCCGCGGGAGTTATGTGTTAGCCTATGTCCTTCCCCGGGATACAATCTACCCTTGTATCAAATTTCATCAAAATCGGATGAACAGCTGGGCCGTGAAAGCGTAGCAGACAGAAAGACTGACAGAAAGTCAGACAGACGGACAGACAGAAAGACACACTTTCGCATTTATTACATTAGTATGGATTTTAGTCATTAAATAGATTAAAAGTACTATTTTCTATAAATACAGATGTTGAACCTTGCCAGACAATTTGACTAATAAGTAATTTTACTTTAACCTAAACATTTTTTTTTTATTATTTTTTATTTTATTTACTTATAATAATAATTATCTTATGTACTAAGAAATTGTCCAATGACGTAATTTTTAACCATATAACCGTTTTTATCAGTGATATATTTGTATTCAACAAGCAAATCATTGTCAACACCAGAGGTACGATACTCTGGAATTATACCAAAATTTGCCAACGTCTTTAAAAATTGCACAATCAGGTTTTTGCGGCAATTAAAGCGACGTGCGGAGGTCGCCTTCCCTTCCGCTTAAACAATCTTTGATTTATGTATGCTTTCGATTCATGCGATGAGTAAAATATGAGCCAAGCCATCAAATACGCAGCCTTTTTAGGGCATAGAAGGGACTTACTACTGTGTAGCAAAAAAAAACTTACGTCCAAACGTAAAGGTTAAGATACCTAAATTATTTAATTTTAATTATATTATATAATTATCCGCTACCAATTTAAAAGGGTATAAAAAATACAAGTTAAAGTTATCATACAATTTATGTGAATAAAATCGCGGCCATATTTGTGTTGGATTAAGGCCAATGGCCAGCGGTTGATACCCGTCAATCCTCGGCCATTTACGCGACTGTCATTGCGACTCCGAGGCGTAATTAAAATCAATATTTATGGCCTTATTAGAAGACTTAAATAAGAAACGCTGGACATTCTCCGACTGATGTGTGGTGACACTCCTTCACTGACGGATATGTAATCATAAACTTACAAGTACTCTGAGGAGATTTTATCGACATGTTAATGTTAGCCCTTAACCAAGTCCTAAATAACTAAATTAAAAAAAAGTGCGGTTGCGCCTCCCCTACGTACTTTTAATAGTTTCTTGATTTGTTATTAATATATACGGTAGATATTAGTCATCATACTATCATATCATACTAATATTATAAATGCGAAAGTCACTTTGTTTGTTGGTTTGTTGGTTTGTTGGTTTGTTGGTTTGTTGGTTTGTTGGTTTGTTGGTTTGTTGGTTTGTTGGTTTGTTGGTTTGTTGGTTTGTCCTTCAATCACGCCGCAACGGAGCAACGGATTGACGTGTTGAGGACCTGGAGAGTGACATAGGCTACTTTTTATCCCGGAAAATTGAGGAGTTCCCGCGGGAATCAAAAAAACTTAAACCACGCGGACGAACTCGCGGGCATTCGCTAGTAATAAATATTATGGTTGATTCGATGTGCTCGCAATAGGAATTAATGTCACGTCGAGAATAAGTGCGTTACATTTAAGACTAGCGGGTGCCCGCGACATCGTTCGCGTGGCATAAGTTTTTTAATCCCACAGGCATTCCTTAATTTTCCGTGATAAAAACAATTAGTGAAAAAAAACACATCGATCCGTTGCTCTGTTGCAGCATGATTGAAGGACTATTTAACGTCCTTTGGGAAAGAATTTTCAAAAATTGTGAATTGTGTATTTCATAACATAAACCCGTTGCCCAAACGTCAAGTTTCATGGCTATAACTTGAAAGACGCCGGCCTTTTACACCAATTTACAACCACTATTTTAGCCGTTTGGGGGTGGAATTTGGAAAAACTGTGACACACGTACTTCTTTATACTATTATATCGAAAGCCAAAATACCAAGTTTTGTTGTTATAACTTGAAAAACATCTTGACAAATGAAGGACATTCATCCCCTTTTTCCCCCCTTTGTGGGTCGAATTTTCAAAAATGGTGAAACATGTACTTCTCCATATTATCTAACTGAAAGCCCAACTGCTAAGTTTCATGGCTATAACTTGAGAAATGAAGGGCTTTCATACAAACTTTCAACCCTATTTTACCCCTTTGGGGGTGGAATTTTGAAAAACTGTGCCACACTTCTATATTTATTACATAAAGCCAAAATACCAAGTTTCGTTGATACAACTTGAGAAATATCTTGAGAAATTAAGGGCTTTCATATAAATTTTCATCCCCGATTTCACCCCTTCACGGGTAAAATTTTCAAAAACTGTGAAACACGTATTTCTTCATTTTTTACCGGTAGCTTATATACCAAGTTTCATGGATATAACTTGAGAAATGACGGACTTTCATACAAACTTTCAACCCCTATTTCACCCACTTAGGGGTGGAATTTTGAGAAATCCTTTCTTAGTGAGCACCTACGTCAAAAAAGGAAGCTACTGTCAAAATTTCAAGTCTCTAACCCTAGCGGTTTAGGCTGTGCGTTGATATATAAGTCAGTCAGTCAGTCAGTCAGGACTTTGAATTTTATATATTATTTAAATAACTAGAAGGCTTTAAACGTACTATGTCAGTTGTAAATTTCATGCCTCCTATTCAATTAAGATTCAAGATCGAATGATATAAAACTCGTAAGAGAGTGCTATAAAGTTTGCAATTACAGGTCACACCTAGCTTCGGAGTCAGCCGTGAATATAGGATTATATACCTATGATACTTTGCCCGCGGCTTCGCTCACGTTAGGTTCTACTTTCATACAAATTTCAAAACCCTATTCGTTGACTTTTCAAAAATCCTTTCTTAGAGGATGCCTACTTCTCAATATGCCAAATTTCAACCCGATCTCTCTCAGTGGTTTGAGCTGTGCGTTGATAGATCAGTCACCGTTTCCTTTTATATATATTTAGATATACTTGTACTCTGTATATCATGTACAATAACATAAAAATAGTCATATACATTCGTTTAGTTTTTTACGAATCAGGGATTTATGTATTACTAGCTGATGCCCGAGACTTCGAACGCGTAGATTGAGGTTTTTTGGTTCCCGCGGGAACTTCATTTTCCAGGAAAAAAAGTAGCCTATGTGCTATTCCAGACTATAATCTATCTCTGTGCCAAATTTCACTCAAAATAATTATAATACTTATAAGTAGGTAGGCAGCCTACCTACTTAAAAGTATTTTAATATTGAGTATTTTTAAATGAAGTAGGTAGCCTACCGTAGGCTACTTCATTTAAAAATCCTTTGTCAAATCTGACACTATATCTAATTCAATAATTAACCGACTTCCAAAAAAGGAGGAGGTTCTCAATTCGCGCGTATATTTTTTTCAAAATATATTTTACCGTATATCTCCGTGGTTTCCATACTGATTTGAATTTTTTTTTTTTCAGTGGTTAGAGGAAGCTCGCGAGATGGTCCCATAAAAAAATCTGACTCCAAATCTTCAATCCTGATGCTGTAGGTATACTTACGACTCAAAACTAGGGAGTTAAGCTGTTTTGATGTTGAATTCATATAGTAGGCATCAAGTCACGTGTATACGATTCAACTCTGAGTCCCAACTCCTCAACCCTGATGCTGCAGGGTACAGAACTCCTTAAAAATAGTGATTTAGGATTTTTTAATGGGGAATTCATATTGTAGGTGTCAAGCAACGACTTCATACTTAAACCCAAGTCCCAACTCCTCGACTCTGATGCTGCAGGGTACTGCACTCCTAAGCCGTGGGGATTAAGACTACACTAAAAAGTTAAAAATAAAAATTCTTTCTCAAAAACCGACTTCCAAAGCCACTGTCAAGTAAAAAAAAAATTTTGATTTCTACACACTATGTTGAAGTCGGGCAAGTATAACAAAGATAGGCAAAGGTGACGCGTCAGGCTCGCCCGACTTCAACATAGTGTGTAGAAATCAAAATTATTTTTTACTTTACAGTGGCTTTGGAAGTCGGTTTTTTGGAAAGAATTTTCGAATAAATTATCAACACAATCCTTCTACAGACATTAAGTTATGACAATTCTCGGTATCAGTTAAAAGGATCGAACGATGCTCATTATTATCTTTAATTATGACAGTTTACCATATATGAATGCTTTACTCGATTGCGACCGAGCACAGCGCAAAAAGCAGCCAAGTCCTGTAAGAGCTCGCCTATACAAAGCAACTTGATATTTGATGAAAAAGCATCGCATTAGATGTGCTATATATATGAGACAATATGTGAGCAGAACGCGGCGAAAATGTTTTACATACATTGATCTCCTATCGCAATTTTCAACATTGTTCACTTACTCACTCCAATTAAGTTATAGCAACCAGAAAACTATATTTTGTATTAGTAGTATTTTTAAAGTATTAAGTTAAACAGAATACAAAAAAAACTAAACAAAAAATTGATAAAATAATCAATTAATCTAGATCTTGTTTCAGATAACAACGTTCCTTCCAACTTCGTTTTGACAGAAATTCTTCGAATCCGACTTCGCAAAAGAAAATAGCTAGGAAACATTCGAAATAATTTCTTTTTTCAATTCTGTAAACAGCAGTAAAAAATTTATGAACATAAATAATAAAATATACGAAAACAAGTATTTATTTTTTAGCAAACATTCAGAAGACATTTCGATAGTGATCATTCAGCAAGTAGGTATATTTTCTTAAAATTGAATGAGAGAACAAGATAGGTTAAAAAAAATATTATGAAGCGTGCATTTCCGTAAGCATAACATAATTCATTAATAAATTAAAGGAACAATTTTGGGAGCTATTTTATGACAATTATCGAGTTGCTTTTTAATTCTGGTTATACCTAATGGAAATGTTATTTTTAAAGAGTTAACAGCAATACTTAGGTATCGACTCTTAAGGCAAATGCACAAAGAGGACCGGAGCCGGACGACCATGTTTAATTGTGGCTATTAGAACAGATGGCTTATTCATTTGTAGAGCAGTCGGTCGTTGTGCTCATGTCGTAAACTGGCGATTCGTTCCCGTTCTGATGTTATTGTAGCGTTTTGTCTATGCTTCGCTATTTTATTGAGCCATTTTGTAACATAGGATATAGATACTCTTCACTCACTTCTTTGATAAACGCGTGCCTGTCAATCAACAAAAAATATATTCCATTCATAAGCATAATGATTGTTAAGTGCCTGAGCAATCTCAACTAAGAATCCGATTTTTGGTCATTTGCGAGGCCGGGCACACGTATCTATTTAAATTCAATTTTCCTTACGTGAGTGGTAAGAATAAATAAAAGAACGAAGCTATGATACGGGGCGGGTTGCGAGTTATAGGTCCCCTGCGCCACGGCCACTCAATTTCTCTAATTAATTAACGATCCCGTAGATAAGACCCGCTGACAACCTTATTTGTGGCGAACAAATCTTTGAGGCATAAATTTTAACGTACATGCTCTAAAGTTGTAAACTCTATGCACGATTACCGATAAATATGGCCCTGAACACATCCTCGCGTATCGTCTGGACGTACCATTAATAGATAATTGTACGTGTGCATTTAATATTCTCAGAAATAAAACATATAGGTAGGTAAAATTAACTTTAATTTTACGTAGGTACCTTTTTAGACGCTCCGCACTGCAACCAATCAAGCAAAGACGGTTTCCGAATAACGTGTCTATTATACTACTCGTAGAATGAATATTAGAAATGCTACAGTGTGTTTGTTAGTTGATTTCTCGGTTTGTGCTTTTGTCACGCCGCAACAGAGCATCGGATCGACGTGATTTTTTGTATAAGTTTAGTTGAGGACTGGACTGGATTGGAGAGTGACATAAGACCTTTTTATCCCGGAAAACTCCAAAGTTCCCCCGAGATTTTTTAACCTTTAAATCTAGGAAATCTTTAAACGAAGTTGCGGGCATCATCTAGTACTAACCTACTACTACTAGTAAACTACTGCTAGTAGTTTAGTGGTTTCTCATAATACGGGGCCAGAGTTGTATACCTATTTCCTGTGGTGAAAAGCTTCTTTCCTAAGTTAGATAGGCTACAACTACCCACCGGCTATCGGCTAGCCTGCAACCGCTAGTCATAATATAAAATTACAATAAGTATTTTATATTACAAACATTCTCATCTCATTCTTATTCTCCTTCCAAAGATTTCATAAAGCAGCAATATTGGAGCGAAAGGAAGCTCAGGAGCAAAAGGATGCAAAAGCTCACTCTTAACCATGTCTTAACCAAAAAAAATTTTTATGCAGTAGATACCTAGCAACGTTATTAGTAGTGGTCCGGTTGAGGGAAACATTTTTTTAAAAAGATATTAGTGTATAATTTATTAAAGGCCTGCTATCACCAGTGACCAGCCACGAGCGAATGGGTCGGTGGCGACTGGCGATGGAATGGCGTGTCATGTCGGCAGGATCGGCCGCTATCGAGCGTGTATAAGCATTCGGTCAATTTGTCGGCCGCTGTCCCACCTACCATTTTTGTCTCCCTATTTTCCAATGGAGTAAAGTTATGAGATTTTGAGTGGGCATAGTTTTATTGCAGTAATTAAGATATGGATTTTAAGTCGTGCTTTTAAAGTTGGGGTGGTGAAATGCGGATAAAAAACATATTATCGAGTCGTGGTAACATTTAATTTATGAGTATTGTAAATTAGAAAAGCATTAGTTATCTCTTATACTTAATGAAAAAAGAAACGATAAAATGTCGTCGTCGTCGTCATCGTCGTCGTCAACCGATGGACGTCCACTGCTGGACATAGGTCTCTTGTAGGGTCCTCCACAAGCCACGGTCTTGCGCCGCCTGGATCCAGCGACTCCCTGCGATAAAATGTACTGAGAAATATTGCTATAATTACAAATATGATTTAAATGCATTGAAATATAGGAATCGCGGTGTAGAAGTCTAATACAGAACTTTTCCTTTCTGTAGAATAAAACCCCCAAAAAAAGAGATTAAAAAAGAAAACTTCCCGGATAATAATTGAAAGGAAAACTAAATAAATATGCATTTTTACAGCTGCGTACCTAAATAAACTACAATGCGATATGAATGCTATTTTATAATATCTAGTTCTGTAATAGATATTATATATTAGGTAGATCAAAAGATATTTAACTATATTATACAAGATGATACCTACCTCATAAAACAATTTAATTAATGTGTTTTATTGCATGCGTGCTATTGATGTTCTGTCAATGTTGTTTAAAACAATGTACGTAATGCAGCTAATACTATCAACATATCATCAGTCATGCAACGACTAGCAGCTTTCAACTGCACAGTAAATTACAATAAAGGAATTGCAAAACAGTCATACATTCTATATAGGTAAGGTACACAAAGTCACGAATTCATATGATTAATATAACAATTCAGTACGAGTAGGTCTCTACATATTTTATAGTCGTGGTTCAGTTCCCATGGTTATTGTGGCCGCCGAATAAAACTAACGACGTGACGGCGCAATAGCCATAGTGGACAGGTCATTGCTTAAATAAATCAAGATGTTAACAACTAATAAAATATTCTTCATACACGGTAACGGTCGTGCAATACAGATGCCGGCTACCGATTCTGTGAAGTCGTTTGGAAAGCAGGCTGTGATTTGCAAGGTCACGCGTATAACACGGATGTTCCCGATATTGAAATGTACAGACGTGCTTTATTCACCTACATATCAACATATGCAATTTTAAAAGATCGGAGCCAAGTGGCTGACCTGTGATCAATTTCAACCTTATGTGGCAGCTCGAAGCCATCATTTCACTTGGAGAAAACTCCTGTCTCAACGTTGCCCAATGCGACAGCAGTATGAGAAACAAATACTCATATTGAATACGAAGCAGATGAACGGTACGACACATCGTATGGTAAATTCCGTATTGCGAATTATTAAATTATTTATGCCGCATATCGCCGTGTGCCGCCGATCGCTGAACCACAATATCGGGAATCCCTGTTCGCTACTAATGCAATAATTTGGCGTATTTTGCAATCGCGTATCGAATATTGAATAGTTGGTAAATAGTTTATGTTTTCGTCGTGGATTTCAGAGTACGTGATCCGGCGCGGTTCGGCTCGTTGTGAAATTGGGCGACACACAGATAACATACGTTAACAAGTGGTCGTTTCGAATAAAATTTTATGTTCTAGCTGTGCTTAGATTTTTATCAGATAACCGTGGATCACTTGATCCATATTGATATTGGTGTACAATAAACAAACTTATTTATGACCTCACACTCCTGGGAAGAACAACCAATACCAGGAACTTCAAATATGTAGAAAAGAAATTTTAATTCTCGCGAGTCCAAAAAAATAAATATATTTTTAACTTGTAAGCTTTGAGAATTAGTAAGCTGAAATGGCAGTGGGCAGGTCATGTCTGTCGCAGAACCGATGGCCGTTGAGGCAGACGCGTTCTGGAGTGCGTACTGGTAAACGCAGTGTGGGACAACCTCCACCCCACTGGGCCGACGACGTAGCGGTAAATGTAGCGGGAAGTGGGTGGATGCGGAAAGCGGAGGTCCGTGTGTGGTGGCGCGCTCTCCAATAGGCCTATGTCCAGCAGTGGATGAATACAGGCTGATGGATGGATGGATGGTTGGAACTTGTAATTTTAAAGGAACTAATGAAAAAATGAAATGGAAAATGAAACATAAAAGTAAAATATTTTAAAAATTACCACGTATATGCCATATTATACATTATTAATATATGTAGCTTTTGTAGTTTGCTAAGGAGTCGAAACAATGAAAAGTGTAGGGTGGTTAACTTCATTTGTCTTACGGACCTCGAAAGAAAAAACCTAAAATAAAAAAAGAACAGATAAACGACTCAAATTGAAAATACTTTGAAACAATCGCATCCACACTAATATGCAAACGTGCGTCTGGCTGTGTGTGATCTCTTCATGATCTATACTTATAATTTCGTGAAATTAGGCGCAGGCAAAGCTTGCATCCCGGACACGAACCTATGCTCATTTTTATCTAAGAAAATCAGAGTTCCTACAGGATTTTCAGTAAGTAAACCTAAATCCACGTAGATGTATTCGCGGGTATCATTTAAACTTACTATAATATCACCTAAATTAACCAGTTCTGTATGCCAAGTTATTGCTAAAAGCATCAAAATCGTTTACAACGTTTATTGCAAGTTAGCACGATACGGCTCGATGGGGGATTCTTAGCAAAGCATGTTCATTATATTTTGTATGTAATGCGCTAACAGACCATTGACATAATAATATGGATAAGTCAATCTATCAAAAAATATGATGAATACTAGATTTTTTACCTATTAAAATCACGTAAATATCTGGTTGGGCATTTAGAACATTAGTCCTAAGAAACAGAAAAATATCTAATACTAAAATATAATATCTAAAATGTCACGAAATTTGCTTGAAATTTCATTGGATAGAAACTTAGAATTATCTATCCAATGAAATTTCTAGTTAATGCCCTAATTACATTGTTCTAAAATTCTACTTTGAAGACGCGGTCTTAGCCGCTTTGTGACTTGTTTAAACATGATGTACAATAACATTGAATTTTTAATAATTTAATTTAATAGCCAACCCATCATAGAGTTATACCTCTATGCAACCCATGAATACGTCAAGTATAGGTACCTATAAAATGATTAAAGTTCTGAAAATTAACCGCCATCTGCGTTATTCACGAGAATCGAAATACTTGCTATGCTAAACTTGGTATTCTCGCAAATATTTTTATGTGCTCTGTTTAATTTGAATAATTCCATGTACTTGGAATTCTGCAAAAGAGGATTCCTCATATGTATTGATCGTGAGGTGCTTTTTAATCACATACAATATATTGACATGCAATTACAATAAATAAAATTTTCCTTGACAAGTCTTACTAAGAACATCTTTAGAGAAACAATATTAGGAATATAAAAGTTGTATTTCATATGTTTCTTAGTAAAAATAACTTAATTTTCCAATTTTTTATCCTATCCATCTTTGCAAGCTTTTACTTATCTTTTTATCTGGTGTAGTATCCATGTCTTCTAAAAAAAACGCATGCATTGCGTGTCTAGTCAATCGCGGACAAAATAGAAATGATTTAATTTGGCCGCTGAGTGCCTCCGAGGGACGAATTACGTGCGGTTGGCACAGCATAAAACCATCAGTAAAATACTCGTAGAATGTGTAAATCCATATATATATAAAATTCAAATTCCTGACTGACTGACTGACTGACTTATATATCAACGCACAGCCTAAACCGCTAGGGTTAGAGACTTGAAATTTTGACAGTAGCTTCCTTTTGTAACGTAGGCGCTGATTAAGGAAGAATTTTTCAATTCCACCCCTAAGGGGGTAAAATAGGGGTTGAAAGTTTGTATGAAAGTCGGTAATTTCTCAAGTTATACCCGTGAAACTTAGTATATGAGTTATCGGTAAAAAATAAAGAAATACGTGTTTTACAGGTTTTGAAAATTCTACCTTAAAAAGTCCTTGATTTCTCAAGATATTTCTCAAGTTGTATCAACGAACCTTGGTATTTTGGCTTTAGGTAATAAATTAAGAAGTACGTGTGTCCCAGTTTTTCTAAATTCCACCCCTAAAGGGGTAAAATAGGGTTGAAAGTTTGTATGAAAGTCCTTCATTTCTCAAGTTATAGTGATGAAACTTAGCATTTGGGCTTTCAGTTAGATATGCAGAAGTAAGTGTTTCAACATTTTTGAAAATTCGACCCCCAAAGGGGTGAAATAGGGGATGAATTTCCTTCATTTATCAACATATTTTTAAGTTATAACAACGAAACTTGGTATTTTGGCTTTCGGCTAAATCTATAGAAGTACGTGTGTAACAGTTTTTCAAAATTTCACCCCCAAACGGGTAAAATGGGGGTTGTAAGTTGGTGTAAAAGGCCGGCGTTTTTCAAGTTTAATAGCCGTGAAACTTGATATTTGGGCTACCGGTTTAAATGATGAAACACATAATTCACAGTTTTTATAAATTGTATCCCAAAAGAGGTTAAGGACGTTAAATAGTCCTTCAATCACGCCGCAACAGAGCAACGGATCGACGGGTTTTCTTTTCATGGGTTCTTTTTGTCCCGGAAAATTAAGGAATGACTATGAGAATTAAAAAACTTATGCCACGCGAACGAAGTCGCGGGCGTCCGCTAGTATTCTATAATTAAGTATTTATTAATCCGTCTCCCTTCAACAAAATGTATCTCGTAAGAAACCACATGGATTTTTATTATTACTAGCTTTAGCTGTAGCTGTTAGGTACCTTTTCACGGACAATCTGTTTAACCGTTTTGACGAACTTTGGTACAGAGGTAGGTGAGGAGAGACAAAGATTCCCTTAAAAGTTAATAGTTCTTACGGAGTTTTTTAAAGGCCTATCTTAACGTTCGAATTATATTTTAATTTGACTGTAAAAGTTACACTATGCCAATACCCGGCTCCGCTATCGTTCGTCATCGAAGCCGTCGCGTGACTTACTAGTGTTGACTTTATGGAGTGCTCGGGAACAAATTCAAAACACACCTCGTTATAAGTATAACGCTCCCTCCCTTTTATGAGCTATTTCACGATTCAGTCAAAACAACGTGTTAACATGAAAGTTATGAGAAACAAGCTCTTACTATTCTAATCTGATTAGTCTTGTATTAGACTAGTATTCCCTACATTACCTACATTAGACTAGTAGTCCCTACAGTCCCGATCCCGAGATATCCCTTGAACTGAATAAAGCGTAGCCACGTCCTGAACTTGTTCTTTTAATGTTTCTTTGTTTTACTTGAGTTCTACAATAATCTTGTCTTATGTACCACTACCACCCACAACTAGCTAAACAGTAAAAGGTCACAAAACTAAGTACCAAATCTAAAGTAAAGTATCATCTACTAGTAAATCTTCTACTCTCTGTATCTACTATCTATCCTCAACATCGACTGTACATGCACTAATTTATTTAGTTGAACAATGATTAGTTGTCAAATAAAGACGACAATGACTTATTTTACAAACAAATTGAAAAAATTGTTGTTGATATACATAACTTGAGATAAAAATTGGGCATCGTGCAAAGTTAACCCCCAGGCGCCCGGCGAGACTGGGGTTCGTAATTGAAAAATAAAAGGCCGTAATAATAGAATTTACATTACGTGCTTTTCAATGACAAATTTTGCTGTCTGTGTTTTTGTCAGGAGATTGAAATCGACTTACATGTATGTACTCGTACCTATAATAGTGATTATCTTGCGCCACGCGTATTTAAAATTGAAAAATCCATTACATTTATTTTATTTTCTGTCTACCATGACCTTATAACGTTCATCATTTAGGCACTCGTTTTTTCAAGCACTCGGCTAATTCTCTAGTACTTCCTTATAAATAACTAGATGATGCCCGCGACTTCGTCCGCGTGGATTAAGATTTTTTGACTCCCGCGGGAACAGTTGAATTTTCCGGGATATGTCCTTCCCCAGGATACAGCCTATCCCTGTACCAAATTTCATCAAAATCGGTTGAACAGATGGGCCGTGAAAGCGTAGCAGACAGACAAACACACTTTCGCATTTATAATATGAAGTACGGAAGTATGGATATGGAAATATTAGTATGGATTACAATGTAACATGTTGCATTGCTCTTTCAAGTTATTTGACATTGTACTTTAAACCTTACCCAAAAAACTTTTTCACTGCATACCTATATTATTTCACATAGGCTGTGAAAAGATAGTAAATATTTTAAATTACATCGTATCACTTGTAAATCTGTGAGTAAGATGTAAATTGTAATGTAATAGCGACTTAATAGTATTTAAAAGTTATGTACATAAAGTACATATGCTAATCAATCAATCAATCAAATAAATATTATAAATGCGAAAGTTTGGATGGATGAAGTATGGACGGATGTTTGTTACTCAAACACGCCCGAACGGCTGAACGGATCTGGATGAAATTTGGCACAGAGATAGATTATAGTCTGGGATAACACATCCCAAAAAACAAACCTCAATCCACGCGGACGAAGTCGCAGGCATCAGCTAGTTATAGTTGTATAAATCATATTGTTCGAATAACTGGATACAATGAATACAACGTGCAAGTATCCTTTTATCTCCGAAAATTAAAGAGCTCCTGCGGGAACCAACAAACCTCAAACCACGCAGACGAAGTCGCGGGCATTCGCTAGTTATATATATATGCCTGGTGGCTTCGGCCGTGGCTAGTTACCCTACCGGCAAAGACGTGCCGCCAAGCGATGTAGCGTTCCGGTACGATGCCGTGTAGAAACCGATTAGGGGTATGGGTTTAATATAACTAAAATGCCCCTAACAGGCTAGCCCGCCACCATCTTAGACAGTATCATCAATTTCCATCAGGTGAGATCGCAGTCAAGTGCTTTTAGTGGGTTTAATAAAATAATACCTAAATTATGGTAAACCTTTAAGACTACCAAGTCACATGTGTAAATGTGTAGCAATGTTCTAAAGTGGTAAACATATTAGGGAAGCCAAATAAAGCATAAACATATGCAATGAAATACCGAAGCGGAGCGTCCAAACATTTGTATGCAGATATTACGGTATACAGTAGAATTGTTTCGCGCTCCGTCCAACATTTCCGTACAATACAAGAACATTGGTCGAGGCGTGGCTTGGCTTGTTAGCGCGGGTGTAAATATGCGCCGGCGCAGGTCCAGAGGTCGCTTACTGTCTCTACCGCATTGTGCAGTGAAGTACAAGCTTTATCACGTACCTATGTTATGTTCATAACTTAAAATTATAGATCGATCATACTCACCCATTATGATTTTGATCAAGATAGGTATAAAATGGAATTAGTTTAGATTTAAAGCAATACGTTAGAATGTACACAAGTGACTTGTTTGTTTCAATTTACACTACAACAAACTGAATTTGCTGAAATATTTCCACTCTATTAAGCAATAGCACAATACATAATATAAGATATGAAAGGGCTTAATAAATCGAAACAAAAGTCAACATTTCAATTAGCAGACATGAAGCAGGTTCATGTGGTACTGAATAAAGTGGATCGCACATTGCTGCAGTATTGCGTATCTTAGTTGTAAGTGTATCTTAGTTGTATGTACATATACGCGAGACTACATCTACGTATACGTGAAAATACAGAAATACTCGCTGCATTTATAGGTTATATTGAAATTGAGAACTAATTCAGCGGAATTAAATAACATTAATTCATCATCAGAAAGAGAATAAGTAAGGTGCGGAGTATTTTTCTATTTTCTTGTTTTACTTACACCCTTATTCCTAAACCTTAATCACTTGTTTCTGCAACAGGGTTTCCTGGTGGATCATTTTTTTTGGTGTAGGTTCAATATATTAGCATATTTCATTTCATCCATTCCAGAACAAGTCTAACTAATCGGAAGTTAAGAAAATGTATATGAGGCTCTTGATATTATCATCTCTATTTTCAGTACTGAAAATGGGGTTTACATTGCGTGCGATTTTGCAGCTTTTCCGTCAATGTACGTTAACTTTATATTACGAGTACATATAAGTAATATATTCGAGTATTGCTGTTAGTTTATGGGATAATGTACTTCGTGAATAACTGAACATATGGCGGGTTTTGAAGCTACATTTTACATTGATAGGCAGGTGGCTTCCACCTATATTTTAACCCTGCTACAGTTCATTCTAAATAATATGTATCATCGCCTGCAGGTTTCATACTAATATTATAAATGCGAAAGTGTATTTGTTTGTTTGTTGGTTTGTCCTTCAAGCACGCCATAACGGAGCAACAGATCGACGTGTTTTTTACATGGGTGTAGTCGAGGACCTGGAGAGTGACATAGGCTATTTATTACGGAAAATTGAAGAGTTCCCGTGGGAATTGAAAAAACTTATTCCACGCGGACGAAGTCGCGGGCACCAGCCAGTTGAGGTAGGTAAAACGAACTACTATCTCAACAAAAAAATAACGATTATCGTCGTCTCAACCTGTTGACGTCTACTGCTGGACGAAGGTCTCTTGCATGGATCGCCACAGAGCTAGGTCTCGTGCCGCTTGTTTATAGTGACTACTAACTACTATCAACATGAGAGTATAGATAGATAGATAAATTCTTTAATGCTACACAAGACATAAAATAATACAAAAGAAAACAAAACAAAACAAAGTGCGCAAGGGCGGTCTTATCACTAAAAGTGATCTCCTCCAGACAACCCATGAATAGAGTGCTTGGAAGCACGTCTGTGCTGGTTGGGTGGTAATAAGCCATTGGCAGAATCCTAAAACCAGACCTCGGCAAAACTTCCACTGCGCCAGGGAGGTGTTTTTGTGTTGCTCAAGCGTGGAATAGCTACTTACGAGAACTCACTAATATTCATCGCAGTTTTATTGTAAACAGCTTCGCCAATTTAATATTACGTTCCATAATTGCTCATTAGCATATTTTCATTTTATTCACAGCCAAGTGCATATATAGGGTTGGCACTAATCACCGATTAAATATTCCTTTTGTGATAAGGTATCTTCTTCAATTTTCAGCAAGTAGATACTCCAAATGTGGAAAAGGGTGTTACAAAGTATAATGTATGTTTGTCAAATTCCTTGGTGATTCAAATCATGTCATTTTCTTATTATTATTTATTAAATTTGACTCGATAACCTGAGCCACATTTTGACATGGGAAGAAATCTAAACGAACAAATGAAAATATTTTCAGACGGCGAGCAGCATAGAAAAGATCCAATCAACTGTGTAATTTTCCGTATACTGCCCTATAGAGGCTGTGCCTGTTTTCTGTCAATTTACGCACTTGTTTCGCCACTATGATAATGATATGTAGGTATAAGTATAATTCCTGCAATGCTATGCTCTTTTTCTTCGTGGGAAATCTATTATGGAGAAACAGGTTATGTCAGACTCTCCTACTACAACACCACGAATTTTACCCAGCCAGCGAAGCCTGTTGAGTCAGACTCTACTCGAGGACAAAATATGAGGCGTTCCAAGCCCAACACACCGTCACCGCATCACACTAAGAGTACTAAGGATTTCAAATGGTTCCAACTTGAGGAGCATTTTCCTATCCATAAACTTAGTAAATTAATAGTTAGCAACCCTAATGGCACATAGATAACAAAGGTGGCGCAGGCGCATACTTTTCTCGATGCGCCGACGCCTTGCCTAATTAAAGCGAGACGTGACAAAGCTTCGTTATAATTTTTTAATCTGTTGCCATTTCAAAAGAAATAACTAGTAGAAAAGAAACAAAATAATACGAGAATCCCATTTAGTAAACGTATTTGAATGTACGATATCTTTATCGTAATGGATCGTTTTAGTTTCAGCGACTATAGTACCTGCTCATTGGAGTAAAGCTATATTTTACTCCTTACTTCCATAATGCTATTATACATACAATACAAACCCGCTAACGTCCCCTTCAAACGTATATCTACCTACGTTTGCAATGAATGATGAAGCGGTTCCCCATCATGGAGCAAAATATAAATCGAAGCGTTATCATCTTCGGCGATCACTGCATACGATCGCCTCAGTCGAGACTTCGAGAGTCGTCTCGGTGAATAAATATCGATTTCCATACAGAAGTGTGAGGAGAAGTGTAACCAAACTGCGAGCAGGGACACACGTCAACCAACCGCACTGGCAGCCACCGCTGATCTATAACTCCTTATTATTATTTGAATGAGATCTATTGATCGCAAAGGTGTGGAACTCGCGATCCGATCCCCTGAAAATCATTTTGTTCGTCTGGAACGACCGCTTTTGAACTAACTTGACGTTACAATGGGGACCGGTGACGGCAATGATTTAAAATCTGTTAACAGGACGCTTCTCTTTTTAACGATTGGTATACAATTTCCATAAATGGGCTCTCCAGATGATCTCAGTATTCGGAATGCATTACATATAATAAGGAATAACACGCTAAAAGCGCTGCATAAAATGGTACTGGACGGTCTATTGGAATACTCCCGCTGTGGTCTGAAAGCGAACAATGTTGTGAGGGATTATACGTGATGAAACTGAAATCCCCACTCTAATGAGGTTCTGTTCATTGCTTTCCGTATTATCTCAAGTAATTATCTGCTACTCCCGTCCTATTGTGGATGGTGAAGCATCGCGATGTCAATTAATGTTCAATACTTTTATTAAACCATCTTGATACTTATAGTCACTTGATTGATATTAAATACAAAGTTGCTCTGTTTTTTTATGTTAAGAACCAAATCGTATTTATTATAATTTTATTCAAAACTTTATTTTAAATCATTGAATCTTACCGTGCGCAAGAGCCTGTAAGCACTGACATTGACAATGATTCTGGTAGTACCTGGAAGATCTGATGAATGGTGTCACCTCAAAGTTTTTGTTAAGCTTACTCCAGAAATATCATTCGGAGCTCGCATCATTGTATCGTGATAATATGGGTCGCACTAACTCTCAAGGCGTAGTTGGTAGGTCGGTGCCAATCATCGGTGATAAAATAATGACTCCTCTTCAGGAAGCGCAGTTATTCGCAACGCCCGCGCCTCCCGCCACCGCCGCCGCCGCCGCCCGCGCATAGGGGCTTTTAATCAACACTTTATTGTTTAATGACCCCTCGTCCGACTCGTAAATTAAAAGGGTGACGGCTCGAACCCTATTGACGAATGCGTAATATGTGAACGGATTTGTGCTGAATATTTGATGATAGATAATAATAGCTCGGCACCATACAAGCGCACGAAAATCCTACCTGCTAACACGTTTTTAATTACCGATATTTAAATAAATTTTATCTCCACAGAAACGTAGTGCCAGAGTCAAAAAAGGCGATACCATAAATGACTCTGGAATTTTAAAGGACTATTTAGCCACCTTTTAAAGCAAGGCAATAAAATACATAGCATATTCCAAATCAAGTGTAAGGAGAAATGTCACAAAGCCTGCAGTTTAAATAAATTATACTGAAAATAAAATAAACGAATTAAATGAAACTTTATTGGAGCTGTTGTTATTCATTTTATATAAAATATTTGTTTTCTATCTTATATTTTAAATAAGTAACTAATGGTAGTTCGCAGCAAAATGTTATAAAAACTTAAAAGTATGGGCAAAATAATTTATATAGCTCCGCTTAAATACATGGAAATCCATCTAGGTGTAATGAGCCACCGTTTTAAAATAATAAAATAATTCAAAACTAAAAGTTATTCAAAGATACATTGTTAAGCTCATTTATTTTATAAACTATCTAAACCAGAATTAGTTTCCTCAACACCTGATACCCTAATGAAGAAGATCTGAGAAAAATGTTTTAAGTTTATAGTTTATTTTTATTCGAGTTGGTATTTACTCTGGAAACATACCACTTACCAGTACGTACTGAGAATTCATTTTTAATGTACAACTGTCTGATACTTATTTCCGAAAATGTTTTATTTTTAATTACTCGATAGTTTGAGTGGCAGCTTAACGTTTTTCCATGAAATTTAATTATACGTGCAAACCAGACAAACAAATTCGATGAAGGTATTATTTTTTCTATGTCAAAAATAGCTAAATTTTTATTATTAATTTATAAGTGAAATCCAAATCTTTAAAAATATCCTTCACGCTCCTGTTACCACTACGATTTAGTGATAGCATACTTATTCTTTTTATTGCGGTGAAAGCCTTCCTCCTTTACCAAAGACAGTATATAAACCAGTATTTTATAATTAATCTATGTCCTTTACGGAGGTCCGGTGTTTGAAACCCAGGCATATACGAAGATCTTAATTTATAAATCAAAGTCGGGTTAGTTCGAACACTTATAACTCTAGAACGGCTGAACGGATCTTTTGATGAAAGAGAAATTTAGCACAGGGATAGATTATAGTCTGGAATAACACATAGGCTACTTTTTATCTCGGAAAATTAAAGAGGTTCCGCGGGAACCAGAAAATCTCAATCCACGCGGACGAAGTCGCGGGCATCAGCTAGTAGTAAATAAATACCTATTACTTGGTACATTAACCTTTGATAAACCTTTCGAGGAAAACTGCATTTCTAGCTTATCTTCCAAAATATTTTCAAAACAAATGTTGAAGGTTTACCATTTCGCAGTTGGCTAGTATGAACTGATCTCTTTGTATTCTTACGAGTAGCACGGGGCATACTAGCACAGAATAGGTAATAGTAAGATAATAGCAAGCCAACGTTAAGTTAAGACAATTAATAGGTAGACTATTGTAATGGGAGCATCTCAGAATACTGTATTCTGAGGGGAGCATAAAGAAATATAGCGATAAAGAATCATATTATACATCGAATTGTTTATTAATTATGTGCAAGAATTAAATTGAACAGGTTTACTTTACTTTTTACCTTGTAAGTAACCCGCACTTGTAGTAAGTGTTATTAGTGAATATGATTGGAGATTAGAGTAAGTCGAGTGCGGACGGCGCAGGTAAGCCGTGAGCGTCGCGTGCGCCCTGCTGTGTAAACGCCTTACACTTTGTTATTAAAAAGCCATGGAGCTTCCACATATATCGAGTAGTAGTACCTAAATAGATGCCTTCTAGGCAAGAGCGTTCCAAGTACAAACCTAGCTTATAGCTTTCCTCTAAGCATGACTGTTGTCCGCGCAAGTATATTTTGCAATAAAAATTACCTCCTTAACAAGCTCATGTATCCTTTAATGTAATACAAAGAAGGCATATAACTTGTTTAGGTTAAACCGCAAAGGTTAAAAAACGTTAGTCAAACGCGAAACCTCCGCTACTTCCGGAAGGACTGTTTGTCTAGTAGTCCACCAGATAATTATTTGTCTGTGATGTATTTTCGCTCTATGTTTTTGTCGACTATCAGGCCCTTCACCCGTCGTACACAAGGCTACGTAAATCTTCGATACTTGTGACGAGCCCCAATAACCTGACTACTGCGCCGATAATTGATGAATTTTTATAAATAGCGACTCCATGGTTTCTGCAGATAGTATTAAAGGCATTTGATCCCTGACTTTTAATGCTTCACCCCCGGCATTAAAATTATGTGTATATTTGTATCACGCTAGCGATTGTAGGGCCTCGAAGCAACACACGGTGTAACGAACACCGCGCGTCAAGGTCTTCACTGATACTCATTACTTTATTATTTGTGTACTTACATTTATGCCTACTTAGAGAGTTAATGAGGCGAGCAAACTTGCATTGAGCTAGTACTAGTATTAATAATTTATGCTTCGTTTTTTTTCCGGAAATTCTCTTCACTGTTTGTTATTTTACTCATTTTTGTGTGCAAGACTGCAAAAAAATCACGATTAGGGTAAAACTTTCTTAGAAAATGCCTATCTAATGATTATGATTAATGAGAATGAGAACCTATAATTCGCGCGCGAGTTGATTGCAGAGCTTATGTAGGTCTGTGTCGCGCGCGAACTATAGGTATATGCTGTAAACCACGATCATAAGTCGCAAGTTGCAACCCAACTCCGTACATGTGTGTGAGATTCTTTAATAATGATCGATGACGAGGTTCCTCACTCCTCAGAGCTTTTGACTCCAAAAGTAACCACACTGTCTGAGTCAATAGTTAGTAATTTTATTTAGTTACCTGCGAAAATTTTCGAACAACGTACCTAACTTGTAAAATAATATTCCAAACACAAGTAGCAATAGCTAATACTTATATTTGATAACGAAAATAACAATAAGCCCCTGGCGATAATTACACGGAACCTGATATCATTCATTAGGAGATCCCTAAATTATCGCGCCAAGCAAAATTCTTAATTATATATCTTAAATTTCTAAGTAAAATATAGCCTAAAGCGCCGCCTGAGCAGCGAAATAATATGTTTGTAAACAACGAAATTTTACCGTTAGCGCTAATTATACTTTTTGATAACATTCTGCCCGAATTCTGATAGAGGCTTGATCGGTTAATTTGATATTACTGTCAATATTATTCAAAGTTTGCATCAATTAAAAATAGGTTTATTCGAGGTAAAAATGCTAATAACAGAGTGGTTCTTTCTTGCGTTACCTAAAATATGGAATAACCAAATTACACACCTCATAAAGCTCGAGTTAAACGTTTAGGTAATGCGCTAAAAGAGGAGCTCATCGCCCTCCCAATTAGGCGGATAATGACGGTGTTCACTTGGAGTTATTAATTTAATAAATGGGGGAGGTCGTATGACGCATCAGGTGTACGGCGCGTGGCGGCGATGACACCGGCAACTCCACCGCGAGTTACATGCCGCTCATGTTAATCGGTTAACGCTACTTAAAACAATCTGTTTTAATAATATAAAGTGTTTCAAAAATCCAAGCGAAATACTTGTGCTTTTTTTGGGCCCCACACTCATTTTTATATCAACTAGACTCTACATAATCGACGACGAGTGACCTAGTAGTGACAACGCATATTAGTCGATTGCGAATGGTAAGCAACGTTGACCCAAGTAACCGGATGGGTGACCGAATTTGGAGATTCAAATTAGGCCTTTTCGTTTCCTCCGTGCCTCGGAGAGTACGTTAAGCCGTCGGTCCCGGTTATTATCCATCTAATCGATTATTATTTATTTATATTACATCTGATAATAATCGTTACAAAAACCTAAGAGTTGAAATACTCTAATTTGATGTGTATACCGGGAGGACGTGGATAACCACTGCATCATTATCCTAAGAAAACTCCTGCCATTATTTGATTAAAGGAAAGGGGTCACGACCCTCATTAATAAGGAATACGACGCAGAGAGAGAGAGAGAGAGAAAGAGAGAGTGTACTTACTCATGTCTTATCACATGGAAAAATAAGGCATATCTAACTGAAAATGAATACAAAATATTAACGCTTTGAGATATTCAAGCACAAAGACTTTTACAAAGTAAAACACTAATAAAAAAACCGGCTAATCTATGGGCTTAACACTTCTCTCATTAAAAGAAAACGTTGCGAATTTCAAAAGGACCACATTTCAGATCCAGTAGGTAAAGCACAAAGACTCACGCTTCAATTTATATGTCTGGCATGCTTCAGTGAAATTAATGTGGATTTTTAAGAAACAACCAAGACTTCTTTTATAAAAATGTAATTCTCTAATTCATCCCTACAGCTTGCTCTCCGAGTAATTACAGTAAAAGGTCTTAAGCATGAATGTTATGACGGTGTTTATGAAAAGTATTTCAGAGTAGGTATAACGAACCATTCACGCTTCCTTTTTCGGCATCTGAATGCTCACCACACAATAAATTTTATGTCGAAAAGATCTTTTATTAATTTTCAGACGCACCGCCGCCTTTGAAAAACTTAATGTTGTTTTTCTCACATAATTAAGATTAATTAAAAGCCATAAGTAAGTATCATCATCAAAGATCCGTTACATTAAATTAAACGGTTTAAATTTAAATCACTAGACGTATGTTGATTTTTGGCATGAGGATGTCGATCGTCAGTATCCTGCACTCTGCGGTCTGAAAGTATTATTTAGTAACAATAGTATTGCATTTAGGTAGAGCAGGTGCAGGTTTATTTTTCGGGTAGCTACCTATTCTGAACCCGAAAAATAAGCTCTACCATTGTTAAACCTATATCCGGTCACATTTGTAACAGAAAACGTTTGGTCCTATCAATTTGGAAAATGGTCAAAAGTAAAGTTTTTACGAAATAAACATTTGTATCCCTGGACAAAAGAGGCATCCGGAACATATTCTTATTTTAGCGTGGTGAAAATAAATTTTGAAATTTTCTTACGATACATTTTACACACGAGGAGTCTTGGCATTTGACATAATGATTCGAAAGGAATAAGTCGTATTTAATAGCGAGTTAAATGATACGTGCCCTGATTGGAAAATGTATGCGTATTCAGGTCGACGAGGCCTCACCCTCCCAACCTCCGCACGGCTGATTTGAAATGAATGGTAATAATGCCCGAGAATCCCGTTCGCATCGTTTTGTATGATTATTCCAGATTAATTATTTGTCGGAATTTCGTTGGCTAATTTTTCGGAACGGGATTTTCTGCTTTGACTGACGTTTTAATTCCAACTCGTCATGGGGTGATTGGAATATCTTTTGTGTGAATGATACCCCTTTTTCTGTGATTATGACAACGTCTTTATTTTTATTTTCTATAAGAATATAACAACATTTCAATACTTGGGTTAATAAATGGAATACAAAAGTTATTTTAATCAATTGACTCTTCAAATTTTCTTGAACGGTTTCCCGATTTTCTCTTGCAGATTACTTTTACCCCTTCTCTTTACAAGCCTTTATCATGCAACCTTTTGTATATTACCTAAACTCAGCGCTACCCCGGTAGGGGAGGGGGTAGGGGAGGGGGTGCTAATCTTGCACAAAGGTAATATGATTTACAGGTATGTTAGACATGCAAAATAAACTATCTCTGAACACTTTACTATCATAAAAGTGTGACTCATCTTGACCATGACTTCGTAAATACTTTCCTTTTATTATTCGTAGCGGTGAACATTGGATAAGGCGTATGATCGATTCACTAAAGCATTTTTCTCATCTGAATGCTTATAAAAAGGCTAGTAGTTTTGCTACGGAATCACGTCACAGCGGTCCCGAGGGCCGGCTGATGCGAATATCAAATCGCAGCTACCCTCGCACTCAATAATACTCATCCATTAGACGGGAGGGAAAAGCGACACCTATGTCCATCACGTTTTATAAATCTACGTCAATACTTATGATTCGTTTTCTGTGTATAAAACATTTCTTATTGATATTCAATTTATAAACAAAAGTTTCATATTATGTACCTATTCAGTAAAGCCATGCAATAAGTAATAATATGGGAGAGTAGTTGGTAACTGTAATACATGTTATAATATCACTGTAGTTAATATCTATGTAACATCTATTCTTAATAGCGGAAATGATGAAATTAAATGTTAAAATTATAACGTAAAATAAATTATATGTAAAAACTCGGGAGCGGTGGGTTGGGGACTTGTTATTAACTGCCTCGTTGGTCTAGTGGTTATAGCATGTTCGACTGCGGCCGACGGGCGACGAGGTCCCGGGTTCGAATCCCGGGTCGGGCCATGACAAGTATTGTATTTTTCTGGCAAGAAATTCTCAGTACTAGCACAGAATAGGTAGGTAACAGTCGGTAGCCCGGAGTTGGAAGTTGGCGGTGTTTCACCCTCGTGCCTCGGAGACCACGTTAAGCCGTCGGTCCTGCGCCTAACCTCTCACCGGTTGAGTCGGATTTTCCGTCCCATCGGGTTATGAGAGTAAAGGAACAGAGAGTGCACCTGCGTATGTGCATACAACAGTGCACCATAAAATCTCCCGCGCAGATGGCTAATCTCTCTGGAGATAGGCTGCCGTGGCTGGAATTCGGTCAGGAGGACATTATTAACTTCGAATGGAGCGACTCATATACTCGTAGTTATGATAGAACTAAGTTTACAGGTAAGTCCGTTTAATCACAAAATATTCATTATCTTATTAAGAGTACTAGATTCTTCATTAACGGAGCATCTTGCTTTGTTCAGCTATGATATCTTAAACTCGTTTCTAACATAAGTAGTAAAAGGTGGTTTTTGTTTGGCAAATATAATCGATGTTTGTTGGCGAACTGGACTCTCCCAAGGGGCCTGAGCTGGCATTCTGACGACTGAACTAAGTAGAAAGATAGAACAGAATTAAGCGGCCCAATTATCCCGTATTGGATTTATTGGTAATCTCTGCACGAATGGGCGCGAGGGTGCGAACCTTACCAACTTTTGATGATGCCTCCATCGGTATTAGCTATGAACAAAGTTGCTGCAATTTTTATGTTGGCGGATTTATTGTTTGCGTTCCTCTTGTTTCGCCCCCGATTGTGTGTGGACAGATAAAAGGAAATCCATTTCATTGCAAATGAATCAATCTTTCGTCAAAGTATCTCTTCATCTTGGATTAGCTATCGCATCGTGAATTGAACGTACCTAAGTACCTTTTTAGTTTATCTAGGGCAAGTTATTTGATTGAGAATTAGTAAAAGTAATTAATAAAACTAAAATAAACCCTAGACCATAACTGTGCTTAGATTAAATATTTTTTCAACAAAATGAATTAATCAAATATTTATCAAGCAGGTTTTCAAATACATTAAAAACGATATTAATAACCAAACGAAAGTAACATCGTAACCACCACTGTTTACACTTGCCTATTCCACATCTTATAACAAATATATCAGTCTATTAAATCGATATCGGTATACACGTAAGATCAAAGGGATAAGAATTCCCTGCAACGATAAATATTTAAAAAAAATCGAGGGGTCAATCTTTAATAAATATCGACAATCGAAATTTTATTGCGTCCGTTCCGTCCCCGCTGACCTACTATCTTTGTATCACTGGCTGCCATAAGGGAGGGTCATCGCAAGATTTACTGCCCTAGCCCTTGGTGACAAAGAGCCAAAACTATGAAAAGCGACATTCGGATTTCGGATCCCAAAATATTCCTCTATAATGTACCCATCGATTCATCCAGCTCCTAATATAAGTACCTTGTGGATTTTGGTGAACTGCAATATATTCACATATGATAATCTATTAGGGCTTCCAATCAAATATACAAATTATAAAGGTGTATGTAAGTATGTATGTATGTTTGTCCGCAGATTTCTCCGATCGCTTAAATTTACTTCAGTTTGGGGAACATTGCAAAATTCATCAAAATCGGTTCAGTACTGTCAAGATATGGACTGTTGTGTGTGGTGAAGTCGGCTTTACTTTTAATCTTTTAAATTGTCACATTTGATCTCAGTACTTTAATAGGCCGATATTTTTGATAGGGTGTGGGTCATATAATTTCACAATGTAATGTTTTTTTCTCGGATCTTTATGCCCGTAACCTGAGCCACTTATCCTCAACAAAGTCTATAGTAAGTATAATAGTGCGTCAAGTGTCGAACGTGACAAAATAAATTGATATATCGATATAAAAGCATATTTATGTTCGTGGTGTATTGGTAAAAAATCTTTGTGATACGTCATAGCCGTCAGTCTTATATCCCGCCTCGTGGGTATTGCATAAAAAGTTTTTCTTCTAAATAGGGAACAAGTTTAACAAAAGGAAAAGAGGACTTTTTCTTTTTTGTAAAAGTAAACCCAGGAAACATTACAGGAATATCGCGAGTCTTTCAGTATTTTTTGTATACTGTAAATGAAGTAAAATCACAGAATAGGTATGGTTAAATTAAGAAGTTTGGTTACTTGAAGAACTTGCAGGTCATAAAATTTAATAATATTTTTGTTATCAGCATTATTAAAGTAAACGCTACATCAGTTTCTGCGTACCGGTATGAATATGTTACTGGCACATAATATAGTAGTAGCTTTTCAATATTTTATAAGGAGCAGGAGGTTATTTCCCTAATGCTGCCGTTAGCCAGAATATATCGATATAATTATTTCACTGAATCGTCGTGAACATTCCGCTCACGGTCTGTTTTATGAACGACTTTTAGAAATGGGCACTTTTGTATTACTATACAGTATAATCACGGTAGACCATTTTCTTCTTATTGAGAATTGTTTGTAATATCAGCAATCAGCATACTTAAAGCAGTGAAAAGATCACATTTTTTTTTCTGGAGGGAGGCTCAGGTCTTAGCTAGGTACCTTAACATGATAAATACCCCGCGGTCATCTTATCACCTAGTGAGATCGGAGTCAAGGGCTAACTTGTAGTGGTTTAAAAATAGAGGCATAACTCCTTGGACACCATGCGCTTTAAAGTTATTGGTACCAAAATATTTTGTTTATTATTTTATTAATTTTAGAACATAGAATATAAGTTGTATTATTTTTTCAAAGGAGTTCAGTTGCATTTGTAGTATTTGTAGCACCTGGCGTTTAACTTTCACTAAAATTGCTTTCTTTTCCATTTTTAGTTGCATTTGTAGCATAAGCAGTATCTTCAACATGGGTTGTGCTAGTATCGCTTGGCATACTAGAACTATCATTTACATTTGTTGATAAATTGCTCTTACTAGAATCATCAGTTACATTAACATTACTTTCTTTTGAATTATTATTTGTAGCATTAGCAGTATATTCATTACTAGTAATATTAATTTCTTTTGGCGGGCCGATACCATCAGTTACATTGCTTTCTTTTCCACCTTCAGTTGCATTTGTAGCATTAGCAGTATGTTCAACATGGGTTGTGTTAGTATCACTTGGCGTACTCGAACTATCATTTACATTGCTTGTTAAATTGCTCGTACTGGAATCATCAGTTACATTAACATTACTTTCTTTTGAACTATCATTTGTAATATTAGCAGTATATTCATCACTGGTAATATGAGTTGCACTTGGCGTTCCAATATCATCAGTTACATTGCTTTCTTTTCCACCTTCAGTTGCATTTGTAGCATTAGCAGTATGTTCAATATCGGTTTTATTAGTAGCACTTGGCGTACTAGGACTATCAGTTACATTGGTAGGGTTATTTGTGATTTGACTATCAATAATTGTACTGTTCACATTGTAGTGTGCATGGTGAACGTACACAGTGTCAGTTTCGTTATCATCGTGAGGATTATATTTTGATTCAGTTTTAAGTTTTTGGATTACTTTCGTAGTAATTTTCGGATTAGCATCTTCTAGTTTTTGTATCCACGCAGGTTTTGTTGTTTTTGGCGCTCCAAGTTTCCATCTAGTTTTCTCAAATTGATGTTTCATAGTATATTTAGCCTTCTCTTTTTTTACATAGCAAGTACAAAAGCAATATTTATCTGCATATGCAATACTAAAGCCATGGTCCACACATTTTTGGATACATAAAAATGCTTTTTCATAATTATTACATTCTGAAGTCCGATGGAAACCATATCGTAATGCCGATTTTGGTGCATCTATAAAATGAATGATATAAAAAAGTTAGTTTTTCAGTAGCTAGTTATGTACTTATTATTATTATTATATTTATTAAATTATATAATTATTGTATTGTATTATTATTATTATTATTATATTATATAATTATTGTATTGTAATTAAAATGATGTTTAAACTTAAATCTATCCTTTCAGATAACCTTAGTAACTAAAATTATTTACAGTAAAATATGTCCTAAAAATATTTTAAAGTTCACACTCGCACAACAGTACAACAACGCGTACAAGTAGTAGTACATTCAGTATTTCAAAGTGAAGGAGTTATCTTAAAAAATCTCGACATAATGTCCAATTACGAAAACTATAATTTTTGTGCGGAAATCTTGCGAAATACACTCATTTCGATCTGATAAGATCTCCGACAGACTACTACCGTGCAGCATAAAGCTCCCGATTTCCGGAACAGACTAAGCATTCGCATATATTCTGTCTCAATTTTTAACCGACTTCTAAAAAGGAGGATGTTCTTGTTCTTCCCATTCTTCTTCGTTTTCAGGTCTTTAACAGATTGCTCCCACTGCCAAGGTTTACTCGTAGAGATCTTTGATAGACATAAGTGCTTCCTATTTTTCTTTTCGTCAAATAGTGACGCCCAAAGAAAAAAATATAGCTTTTCCGCTCCCAGATGTTTTTTTACCAGCCTATGTCGGCAGCATTGTATAGTATTACTGGCAAAAGCAGGTAAAAAAACTACT
The DNA here is from genome assembly GCA_963932025.1 of Erebia epiphron. NCBI lineage: Eukaryota > Metazoa > Arthropoda > Insecta > Lepidoptera > Nymphalidae > Erebia > Erebia epiphron. Next base: position 12,362,455 of record OZ009955.1, on the reverse strand, counting down.
GGGAGTGGAAAAGCTATAATTTATTGCCAGAAGGATAATAAAGCTAGTTTTTTAACTGAGTATAATTCTGTTTTTTTGCCTAATGACTTGTACAAACTTTAAAAAGCCAAATAACTTCCACGTAAAATTGATTTCACTTAATTTTTCGTTTTTATTAATAAAAAAAATAACTTACTGTTTGATATATTGCTATTGATTAACTCCGACGCAGAAAACACTGAAATAACATAAATAATATTCAACATTTTATGACTCTTTAACTATTAGATATTATCTAGTAGATTGCACTTATATACGTATACCTAACTAGCGGTCGCCCGCGACTTCCTTCGCGTACAATTTTTGATTTCCAATGAGATTATGAAAATTTTCCGCTGTCGGTTCGATTTCGAAAATTTAAAACTAACTAGCTAATACCCGCGACTTCGTCCGCATGGAATGGGGTTTTTATGGGAACTTTTTAATTTTACGGGATAAAAAGTAGTCTATGTGCTATTCCAGACTATTATAATCTATCTCTGCACCAAATTTCATCTAGATCCGTTCAGCCTTTCTGGCGTGATTGAGCAATAAACATCCATCCAAACTTTCGCATTTATAATATTAGTATTGCTTAAATGCCATTAATAATAAATTTGGTACCCTGACCAAAAAATACTGTTTTATTATTTTAGCATAAGTACCCAGAATATAATAATTTCTTGGAGCCTAATATTACCGCTTGTTTGAATAAATTATGTAATAAATTAAATTATTTTTCCTTTTTAGTTTTAGTAATTAACAAGTGTTTGCCCTCGACTTCGTCCACGTGGAATTAAGTTTTTAAAAAAGAAATTAACAAAAAATCACAAATATCAAGTTTCATGGTTACATCTTGAACCGTCTATTTTTAAGGAGGTTGCCATGGGGGTGGAATTTCGAAAATTCCTTCCTTAGTACACCTCTAAGGTGTTCAAGGCATATTCTTTCAAAATTTCAAATTTCTACGTTTAGCCGTTTGGGCTGCAGGTTGTCTGTCAGACACTCGGGACAAAGCCTTTTGTAGTTCTATTCATGATGATGAAATCGGTTTTTTTTAATGAAAGAAATATCCATATTTATGCATTTAAGTCCGTTGTGAATTCAAAAACTGCGATTTTGTTTTTGGGGACCGTCGATATATAGATATATCCTTGATAATAAGGTACTATTACCTACCTTTGACGTTGACTTTACACGTGCAGTCTGTGGATAGACTATACGCAGCGGACCTACAATACTCTGCGTGTTCAATATAACAATGTGCTGAGGGCGGTGCTGAGGAGGCCTCGACACTGTAGCGCGTCGGCCATGTTCGCAGACGCTCGCGTGGATGATTTCTACGTGATCGTGCGCAAGCGTGCTGCGTCTATGATGTGCAGGCGCACCCAGACACGACTGTCGCACTAAGTTTCGACGGTCGCACCAAGGCGCGACTGTCGCATTAAGACATGAAAGTTGCTTTAAGACGCGACTGTCACACAAAGACACGACAGACGCAGTGAGACACGACAGACGCAATAAGACCCGACTGCCGCATAAACGCTATGATTGTTTAATTGACACTAAAACCTCTGCCTTTATTGAGAAAAGTTACCCCTGTTTGAGATACATATTTATCTCGATATTCAACTCTTGCAGCTTAATATAGGGCACCCAGATATGAAGTGAAGCCACCCTTACTCGCTTCACCCAAGACAGGCCTATCTAGTCGATTAGGTACTTCTATCCCTACATTATATTTTTCTCCAAACTTACCTATAGTCGATTGCATAGGCTGCCCATTACAGATGGAAAATATAGTAAAAAAATATGAAGTTGTCACAATGGCGTCCATTATTCTACGAGTAATTGTTTCATGCTAGTCTTATCACAGAATAAATTAGTATTTTTAAACGAGTAATAAGAAAGCAATTTTGATAACGCTATTAAAAATAATAATGTACCTACCTACGTTTTCAGCATTCAGAAGCATTTTGCACCTAATTACGAATTCCATTTATTGGTATGTGAAGCAAGTATATTTGAAAAACAAATAAAAAGAGCTTACTATACTTACTATTTTACTGAATTACATAAAATTTTAAAATAATTGTTCTCACAGGACTCTAACAAAACTGGTTTTGAGCAATCATGTGAGCCACGTAGGTTTTTTTACCAATAAAGACTGATTCAGATTAAAACTGAAAAATATAAATAAAATATACAGGGCACTTTAAACGCATATATCTATAAACAACTAGATCAGTTAAATTTGTACAAAATAAAGCAGGCCTACAGTAAGTATAATGTAGAAACTAAAGCCCACTTGCACAAGGACTCTCATATTGATTTAGTTAAATAATACTATCACTCCTTGGAAACTGCAATATGAAGAAGAAAAATTGTCTATGTTAGTTTGTCATTACTTTGGATCTTACTAGTGATGGGTAGCGAAAAGGGTACAAATATTATGCGAAAAAATTAAATTTAGGGAACGACGCGTGCAGTTGGACCAGCAATAGGGTATTTTCAAAACTGACAGTATTAAAAGGCAAAAGGTTTTATTTGGCAATTTGACCTTAGTGACGAGTTCATCAATCAAATAAACTCACGACCTCTTTTACGACCTCCCTGGCGCAGTGTTTAGGTGGGAGGTCCCGGGTTCGATTCCCGGGACCTCAATTTGGATCAAGGGTCAATTTGGAAATTTATAATTTCTGAATTTTCTCTGGTCTTTAACCGTCAAAGACGTGCCGCCAAGCTATTAAGCGTTCCGGTACGATGCCGTGTAGAAACCGATTAGGGGTATGGGGTTAATATGACTTGCCACTAACTGCCATACCCTTAACAGGTTAGTCCGTTACCATCTTAGACTGCATCATCACTTAGTATCAGATGAGATCGCAGTCAATGGCTAACTTGTAGTGGATAAAAAAAATTGAAAACTATTTTTTTTATTGTAATAAAAATTATTAAAATATAAACCTTAACACTAAGGCAAATTTCAAATGTAGTACATTTATATGTTCGCGAGCATGTCGCTGTTCGCGAGCATTTAAATTTTACACTTCAAAATAAGTTACCAAAAATTGCTCAGCGCGCCTAAAGAAGTTTTCACTTCAAATAACTCAACGTTTCGTTTCACTCACACTCCGTGATTTTAATTGTCAGAAATTAAATAAGTAAAAGATGTACTCAGTTTTTATTTTGAGCCCAGGTTCTATTTATACTAATATTCTTAATTCTTTCTATGCCCTTGCCAAAAAGTCACAGCATTACAAAGTTTAACCAAATCAGTTTAAACATCCTTGTACAAGCGACTCTGAGTTAGTTAGTTTTGAAAACATTATGAACAAATCATGTCTTATTATGTTTTTGGGTTCCGTTCCTGAAAAGGAAAAAGAGACCCTTATAGGATCACTTCATTGTCCGTCTGTCTGTCTGTCAACGCCCTTTTTCTCAGGACCGCGTGGAGGTTATCGAGTTGAAATAATTTCTAAATCAACGCAATCAAAAGATACGTCGTTTCGTCGTTTTTGTTGCATATTTTGACACTCGCCAATAAATCAAAGCCTAGGTTAATTCCCGTTGGCTTAGAATCATGAAATTTGGCAAGAGGCAAGGTCTCACAGCATAAGTATAGGAAACATTCCGAAAATTGTTAATTAAGGTTCCGTATTCATAGAGTGTCCGATTGTTTATCAGGCGGTACCCATTTTGCATCATACATAAGTTATTTCACAGCTGATAACGTGTTGTTATTAGTTATGGCGTCTTTCTTGTTATTTGCTAAAATAAAATAATTATAAATCGAGTGGTGGTACGGGGCCTACTTTAAGCTAAATTAAAATATAAGTAAAATACGTGTTACATCAAAATATTTTTATTTTTGACATTCATGTGGTGATATTTTGCGGTTGTGTTTTATTAGCATTACTTTCTGATATATTTGCAGTTTCAGTTCTATTTACCTAGTGTTGTTTTGGTTTATCGTTGTCACATCATCTGTAGAATTCACTCTTTCAGTCGTTTTATCGGTTTCTGGTTGAGTTGTCGTTGTATTATCGGTTTCTGGTTGAGCCGTCGTTGTATTATCGGTTTCTGGTTGAGTCGTCGCTGTTTTATCGGTTTCTGGTTGAGCCGTCGTTGTATTATCGGTTTCTGGTGGAGTCGGCATTGTTTTATCGGTTTCTGGTTGAGTTGTTGCTGTTTTATCGGTTTCTGGTTGGGTCGTCGTTGTATTATAGGTTTTTGGTTGAATCATAGTTGTTTTAACGGTTTCTGGATGAGCCGTCGTTGTTTTATCGGTTTCTAGTTGAGTCGTCGTTGTTTTATTTCTTGCGTCAAGGCCTAGATGGTTATCAGGTTTCGTTTTTGAAATTGTTATATTTTTTTTCACACTATCAGAAGGCGATGACAAAGTTCCCACGATGTGGTAGAGTCGTGGACTAAATGTTTTAGGAATTGCCTTTGGAGTTCCATTTGTTCTCCATTTAAAATATGGTACTACAGTAGTAGTTTTCGTCTCATGACAGCTACACTTGCATAGCTGGTTTAATCTAAATACTTCGTAGCCTATGCTCTTACATACACTCATACACTTGAAGGTTTTTACATAGTCCCCACATTGATTATGAAAACTTAAGCCGTAATGTTTTCTGAATTCTGAAACTAAAACTTGATTTTAAAAAAGTATGTGAAAAATTAAATAAACCCAGTTAATCAAACTAATGTCTACAAACCATCGAGTGAATTTATAGCAGAACCTATCACACATAACAGGAAATAATTCATTTCGTTCCAAAGCCTTTAAAATATAAAATGAAGTATTTTAACTATGCATTATAGTGCATAGTTAATTAGATATTTTATGGGACTAATAAAACTCGAATGTTCCTAGTACTTATTCAAAACAGCACAATTTGTAGTGTGTTTTCATGCAACATTTCATTAAACAAATTATATATTAATGAATCTATACTAGTATTTTAAATGCGAAAGCTTAGATGGATGGATGGATAAATGAATGGATGCTTGTTACTCAATCACGTCTGAACGGATCTGTAGAAAATTTGGCACAGAGATAGATTATAATCTTTACACACATCTTTACACAGGCTACTTTTTACCTCGGAAAATTAAAGAGTTCCCGCGGGAACCAAAAACCTCAATCCACGCGGACGAAGTTGCGGGCATCAGCTAGTATAACGTAATTCGAAAGCGACAGCTGAAAAAGAATAAATATTATGATCACTAACTGATAAAAACGAAATAGCAAAATAAATGAAATCTTTGGCTGCCTCGAAATTTCTTGCAAATATTCATAACGTCCATTCAATTTTGGACCTTTCCAAAAAGCCATGCACTGTCGTTTTCGGGTCTGTTGCTATCTAAGTTCTAATTAATAATACAGGAATGTGATAATGGCCGTGCACATCGGAGTCCGCCTAAATTTCTCAGAAGCTCCACTCTATGGCCACCCAAATGATGATTTCATTATGTGTATGATTTTGATTGATGTATCAAAAGAAGTTTGCTGTTAGCCGAATTCTTTTCATAACGGACATATTTTGCTTTGTTTATTACTTGGAACTAATTGATCTGCGGCGCCATAGTTTTTGAGTGCTTTCAAATCCAATTGGGGAATTCAGGGCATAATATTTAAGAATGTGCAACAGAAAATTCAAAGGCTCTTTCAAGATATTTTTTTAACATTCATTGTTTCGTTACAAAATGTATGTAACCAGGAAACCTGCAGCCTGCATCGAATAGAGTGCAGTATTATAATTCTTACTTTTGATGTGATTATAAGAAAAAATCTATCTACATTATAAGAGACAAAGAAAGTGACAATTCTCCACGGTTTACGCCAACTACAACACAAATTGCGATATTAAGCACAGGGCGTGATGAAAAAACTCCCGCTGAATATAAATAAGGCAGGAGCGCTATAATCAATATAAATGATGCTAAAGAAGATTAGAAAAATCCTGAACAAAAACAAATTCTACGAGATTGAAATATGTATGGCGAGAAGCATAAACTATATAGTTTATGTCACATATTTTGTGGTTCAATATCACACATTTGGTAAATTAAAAATTTTACAGGTTGCAAGAGTTTCAGAAAAAAAATTATCTACATCAATGTTCATACTTTTCAAGAAATATACATAAACATTTAGGATAGTCCTATCCACAACAATTCTACCATCCAGACATTTAACGGTTCTGAAAATCGAGTAAAAAATGCAAAGGCGAAATTGAATTTGATTCCGATACATAAATTTTACTTAAGACTATTTGTCTCCCTTGGATCAAGCGGGAAAATAAGCCATGTTAATTTAATTTGTTCAAGTCTCAGACAAAATCACCAATTGCTTTTTAATTGTTGTTTTAATAAAAATTTATTTAAAGTAGTTATTTATTATTGAATAGAAACGCGATAACTTCTCCGAACCTTTTGATACATTATAGGAATGAAAGAAATGAAAGAAAGAAGGAATGCCTCTCCATTACAAGGAGAGGAAAAACTCAGCAGTCAGTTTTCTAAATTTCTCCTTGTCCCATTGCTATTCACAAACTGGTTTTATTCCAGTCAACTCCCTTATGTTACGTAGCCATGACTTCTTCCTTCTTCTCACCCCTCTTTTGCCTTTTTTACTTAGGAAGATATTATTTAGTTTTATTTAGTAGTTAATTAATATAATATAATTTTAATAGTTGCTTTTAGGCCCCTCAAAGGCTCAAATACTGTGCCTATATACTTAGTAATAAAATCTAATCATGGGTACCGGCTGCCTCAAATACAATACAAACAATGCTTCTGATTAATGTCTTTCGAAATGACTTGAAATAACAGATATAACGCTTTTTATGTATGTTATGTTTACATAAAGATTCTCTTTGTGTGGGGTGTTTTATGGTTTTCTGTTCAACCGATTTGTATACGAATAGAAATAGATTATAGCCAGTTTTTCTTGTTATTAGTGGTTATAAATCATAGCACATCCGCAGCTCTCGATCCTCAAATAAGATCTAAGGAAAACAATAAGCACTCTATAAAGGCGACGTCAATCATTTGCTACATTTTTGATCATATCAAAATTTTCCACGCCCGACTGCTCGACTTGTGCATCGATGATAAGATTTTTTTTACCAAAATGTATAAAGAACGATACGATACGATATGAAGACAGTTATAGGTTTAGGAGACCAAGTATTAAAAGTACTAATACCTATTGGAAATTACAAAATACCGAAACAAACTAATCTAATTTAAAGAAAATAGTCAAATAATTACAAAATCGGAATCGAACTCAGGGACTCTTATTTTTCGACGAAATTTCACTGCTACAACAACAACGGCGAAAGATCGTCAATTAACTATTTTAGTATCACAGCGTAAACTGTATATATTGATACAGTGGGTCGAGGCCCATACAAATGACAAATCCGACTACAATGACATTTGTAGCACATATATAGGTATGGTACTCATGCGGAACTCTCACCTTTCTTTTGCCAGTTTCCTCTGTCACGTCCCTATCACCTGCAAAGTTGCTCTGTCTAGACACCTTCGTCGAACGAGTGGTAGGAAATAACGTATCTCCTTATACTTTGCCAATACTGTTTTAAACCAACAATTTACAGGTAGTTCCTGTTGATATCAAAGAGCGACATCTAAACATACATAGGGTACGTATTAAAGCGTAGGTGGTTTGAATATGAAACATTCATCACTATGACAGGTTGACTGCTAACTCTACTTACTGCCTCCCTCCTGAATCTACCAATCCAAGTGAGCGCTCTGAATTCAAATCTTCCGTATCGCATTAATCGGGCCGAGGGTCGTCCCGTAATAAATTCCGTATTATACGCACGACACGCGTATTAAAATAAACATATAAACATGTAACACCCCGCGATGTACAGCCGCAGAAGATATTCGCACAGAGGGTACTATTTCCCAATTACAGTTAAAAATAATAACCAGCGAATTTCTCACTACACTTGTTATTAAGGCGTATACAACTTGTAAGAAGTAGGATGCGAAGAAACGCTACGGTCCAAATCAGGAATCGACTTTATATTGCTCAAGGTTGCCTTTGTTACCTTCAATGGAGAAGTTTCTTAGTTTTTTTTACGGTCCTGTTACGTCATTCGGTATTAACGGCGACTTTAAACAACCGAATAAATGACCGCTAGTACTTTATATATCTCGTTGTACGTTAAATTAAACTGTAATTGGGGGCGTCTGGCGCCTGGCGTCCTGCCCGTGCATCTCAGAGCGAAAACGGACTACGGGTTTTTTTTTGTCTATTTGACAAAAATTCGACGAAAATTAATCTCACACCTCTATTTTTGAAGTAAAACTTCTTTAGAATCATTGTGATTTGAAATTTCAATTAAATGAAAAAAGGGAAACGAAAACGCGACATCAAAATGAGACAAACATAATATAAAGGATTTAGCCTGCGAGCGAATGAGATAGAAAACAAGTTATATTTACCTCATTATCTCGGAGGCTACTTTTCTGAAGTGTCACTTCTGCCATGTGTGAATTGCACAAACTCAAACACGCTTTTTTATTATTGTTTAAGAGTTCCTGTCGCTGTACGCTAATGCTGTGAGATGGCGTTTTATTATAACAATGGTGTCCCAGCGGTATCGACGGCTCCGAGCGCAAGTGTGTAATTTACATGACACATTGTCACAGACTGCACTCGTTCACACTCGCTACATCAATTATTATTTTTAGTGAATTAAATCCTAAGATACGCTAGTCAAGGTAAAGTAGAAAAATAGGGTAGGGGATCTTTGCTTATTAACATTTTTAGGTATTACTTTATTATATTACTAAATGATGCCCGCGATTACGTCCGCGTGGATTAATCTTTTTGATTCCCGCGGGAACTCTTTGATTTTCCGGGATAAAAAGTAGCCTATTTCCTTCCCCTGGATACAAACTATCCCCATACTTACCAAATTTCATCAAAATTGGTTGAACAGCTGGGTAGTGAAATCGTAGCTGACAACCAGACAGACAGACACACTTTCGCATTTATAATATTAGTATGGATTTTATCATTTTGAGCGGCGCTTTCTTAGGCCCGTATTAATAAACCGTCATCAGCTAAGAACGGTGCTCATTCGTTGGTCAATCTGTGCTTATGGCTGGTCTTAAGCATAGATCGACCGAGACTTGAGAACCTGTTCTATATAAACTCATCCATCTTGATGACATGACAGCAGCATGCTTAACATATTTTGCGACCAAGTTTAAAATCATATGAAAGTATACCGTTAAATTAAGAACTCTAGGCCACAATATATATATTCGTCTTAGATAAAACTGCTTATTTAAAGTTAGATGTACCTAAACTTAATTTTAACATTTTCATTCACACTGAAATGTAATTATAATAGCTATTTATGCAACTGTATCGTAATGAGGGTCATTTTAATTCGAGTGCTGTTTTTTTATACGAGGCTTGCCGAGTATCAAAATAGGATAGTACGAGAATTAAAATGACTAATTACGTACAGTTGCATACAAGATTTTATCTACGACAAGGACGTCTTTATAATTTTTTACTTTATAAATTAATAAAAACCAAAAGTGCCAGAACCCAGAGCCGCTAAGCTATAGGTATCCTATTTATGAAGATAACCATATCGATACAGCTCCGACTCATAACGATACAGCTCCCATACAACGAACTGTATCGTTATGAGAAGCAAACACGAAAGAGGGTTCAATTCGATATAGTTGTCGAATTCGAAATTGGAACTTTTCGATGCTGGAGTAGATAAAATGTATTTCGCAGTCACCATTTAGCTAAGAAGCGTTTAATTGCTCTAAATCCCAAATCGCGCTTATAATTTATGATAACAGAGTCGTCCCTTAACGAACGATCGTTTTGTAGATAGGTATCTATCAAATTACGCGCCTACCCTCTCCCTCCCAACGCTCATTGTTGTCTAACACGGAAAATATTCATTTGAATATTTACTTAACATGGATAATATTTTAATCTTCCCCTTTGAATTATACATTTTCCAACGGAGACAATTTCACGCCCATTTCACTAAAATGACTTAAGTGCTCTTTTTATTGCAATCAAGTTTTGTCATTTTTATACACACATATGTGTTACTAGAGGCGAATTTCGCATGGACTGGTGGGCAATATCAATTTAACAAGATATTCCTTTTGTTAATATTCGCACACGCTTTATCAAATTCTCTAGCGGGGGTGACAATAAGCCGCTGTAAGTACTCTCTCTGACATATGGATAAAAGCTTTCATTTCCCTCTTAGCTCTTTTGAGTGTGATATAGAATTGGATAATGGATATTGCATAAAGTAATTAATTATAATGAAAATAATTTACTACAATTTAGAAAATACCTACTCGAATAATATATTTATATAGGCGTCAAAAATACTGCTTGAAAGAGTTTGTAATAATTACTTGTTCCGCTTTTTAAAGTTACTTGATTGGATTTGAAATCTTCCTTATTAATTAAAATATTCGTAACACTGCGATTGGCAAACTCTACAATTAGATCCACTAGCAGTAAAATATAGCAAATTTCACCTCTTGCACTGACCTAAACACTCGCAGCAGATCAAGTTTTAGTACCTATTAGGACGGCCATACACGGACAGCTTGAAGCAGTCAGTATTGACTGCTTCAAGCTGCGACTGCATAGTGAACTACAGTCTTCTACGTACACACATACATGGAACCGCTCGAGCAGTTGCGACTGCTTCGGGCGATTGGCAGCAGTTGTCAATGGTAGCTTCAAGCAGTTGAAGCGATTTGAACTATGATTGCTTAAGCGTCCGTGTATGTTGATCACTCGCTAACTGCTCGAGCAGTCTGTGTTTGGCCGGCCTTAGTGCGCATCATTACCAATTCTATATATCTACTAGCTGATGCCCACGACTCCGTCCGCGTGGAGGTATGAAAAATAGATAGTAGCCGATTCTCAGACCTACTGAATATGCATATTAATTTCATAAAAATCGGTCAAGCCGTTTCGGAGGAGTATGGTAACTAACATTGAGACACGAGAATTGATATAGAGATTATCTATAGGTACTTAATTACAGTAATCCTTGGCACCTTTTGTCTGATGTTGGTAAAACTCCAAAGGTTTTTCAGGGCAAAAAAGTTTAAATTCATTTTTAGCAGTCATTCGCAATTAATAAAATAACAAAATTAATTCACCAATATTTCGGACAGTAAATAATGTTTTTATAACAGTTAGGTACCTTGTTGAACCTACCGTCCTTCATAGATCGATCATCTCTTTTATAATTAAATACTTAATAACGCCCGCAACTTCTTCCGCGTGGATTAAGGTTTTTTATTCTCGCAGGAACTCCGGTATAATAAGTAGCCTATGTCCTTCCCCGGGATTTGACCTACCTCTATACCAAATTTCACCAAATCGGTAAAACAGATGGGCCGTGAAAGCGTAGGAGACAGACATACAGAGACACTTTCACATTTATAATATTAGTATGGATGGATTTTGTATCCGTATATTGACCTTGTATTTCAGGTTTAAAGTACACAGTTTCATTTCCACCAAACTAGAATTTGTACGCGATTAGCAGTAGGTAAACTACATTAATTCATATTAATGCATTAACTCACTCACCGTAGACTTCGTGCCAAAATGCCTTTGTCGTGTCAAATTATATCATAATTCTATTGTGAAAACTGTTAACTGTCTCCTCGCCGCCCTCCAGATAAAAAATAACTTGAACGGGGTCCTGCCCTCCGCTGTTTAATAACATAATAGCACAATTCCCTCGCCGCATGATTCAATTTGGATTTCCTCCAGCCTCCCTCGTGCCTAAAAAATGACAACTTCATTATATTCTTCGCACTCCCGAGGGCGACTTGTTTGTCGCGAGGATTATAATGATTAATTCTCTAAAATATTAATACTCTTACACCCGTGACGCACACTTGATAGCTCCTGAGGCTAAACGAATTTTTTAGACTCGTCATTGTTTGCAGCGATTTGCTGGCTTGCACCTGATTGTTGTCATGAACTAAATGAAAAACATAAACATCTCTGTAGTATTTATCGTATATCTTTATCATCATTATTTTGTTAAACATTTGAGACTTCCAAAAGTGCATAAAAAGAATCTTATGTATTTTATTCTTTAGTAAGTACTGCGAAAAGTATAAAATGACCAGTTTCTTTCGGGCCTTTGTCTGCGTTGAATAAAAACTTCATTTCTCTCCCCGAGGAATTTAATTTGGAGTAATGGAAGTGTTATATTGACTTAACAGGCCAGAAGCTCCCCTACACCGTTACAGTTATTAAAATGGAGAAATTTATTATTAGCATTTCACCGTTCCACTATTTACATTTTGAATTTATTTGTTCTGTGATTCCATTAGTCACAATCTGGTGCATTAATACAATAAAGATGGAGTAAGGACGTACTTTGGAAAGATTGGAGGTTAAAACGTAGGCTTGATAATAAATCAATTCACATTGTAATTCGTAGATTTTAACAGAGTTTTCCCTGAACTTTTATGACTTAACAATAGAACTAGTACATAGACATTTTGGCTCGACGAAATAAATTTAAAAATTAACATTTTGTGATGTATAGTTCGAGTTTACATGAATCCTGATACAAAGATTAACTATGCTATAGATATTTACAAGAGAAAATAAAGATTTTATTTAATTTTTTATTTAATCAATAAACCCAAATTCACTTTAAGGAAATTTTCAAAATGGTTCAAGTTTCTAAGATTCAGTAGCTCTTCAAAATAGTCAAACACAAACTCGCGCTTATGCCTAGTCAATCAAAGGATTATTACTAGGCATACATTTATTAGGTAGGTGCCCCTAAATCGGTAGCAAGGGGATAATTTTTAAATTCGTGTAACAAGAAATGTGACACGCACTTGCACTGCGACCCTGAGTATATCATTTATAGTCCTTTTGTCGCCGAAATTATATTTACAGAAGTGAGCAGACAATTTCACGCTCTCTTCCCCGCACCCCATGCTCTGGACTCTAATCAACCAGATGAAATATTAGTATGGATACAACGTCAATAACTATCATTTTTTATTTTAAAACAATATTTGTTATACATACTATAATGTAATTTTTTTATTCTCTCATTACAAATTAGTCACTTTTTCAAACAATCTATTCACGTTTATAAGTGTATAAGCGTCAAAAACACTAAAAAGTACAAATTATTACTTACAGAAAATTAAAAGCGGGTCCATTCCATAAAATAATGAATGTTAACCTTTTTAACGTGAAACGACTTCAAAAGCACTGAAAATCATCAAAAAAGTTTTTTATTACTTTCCAAGTACCTAAAAGTCATAGTTTTTACTTTTTACATATTTTCTCGACTCGATTTATTTCAGGTAAGTACATACGTTTTTTAGTAGGGACAAGTGTATAATAAACAGACAAGTTTCATGCATTATCTTAATAGTGTCTGAATCCAACTTCACTGACAAAGAGACACCGAAGTAATTTCGTAAGAAAGCTCGTTATAATAGTAGATTATTAACCAAGGGGATAAAGCAGTGTCTTCTGTCGCGGGTGACGATTTAAATCGCGAGCGTAACGAATGGACTCGAGGTTTACTCCCGAGCGTAGCGAGGGTGTTAAAAACTTAAATCACGAGCGAAGCGAGGGATTTAAGACGAGTCCTGAGCGTAGCGAGGGATTTAACATCACCCAAGACTAAGACAGCTTTATCACCGAGGAAAATACTCTACTTTTCGTACCATTTGCGAAAAAATTAACACAATAATAATATGAGATAAGCATTTATTAAAAACTAGCTGATACCCGCGACTTCGTCCGCGTGGATTAAGGAGTTTTAGTTCCCGCGGGAACTCTTTAATTTTCCGGGACAAAAAGTACCCTATTATTTAATCCGGACTTCTAACTTTATGTCTGCAAAATTTCAAAGCAATCGGTTCAGTAGTTACGGAGTGAAAGCAGAACAAACATACAAACAAACTCACTTTCCCATTTATAATATTAGTAAGGATAATGACAATCAAAAGTAAAAGTTAACATTCGAAACATTGGTCCAATTATGGATAGAGAGTTCATAAGTTTTTAAATAATTTTCCTTGGATTTTGTTGGAAGCAAATTATTTATAATTGCGGCAGCATTTGCACTGATGGAATCCGACAATTCACTGTCACTGTCGCTTTGATTTAACATCGTAACGTATTTTTAGAACATTAACTTATTTCTAAAAATATATTAAAATAAACTTAACGTTTATGTATTTGAAGAAAACAAAAACGCGGCAAATTCCTAGACTAATATTTTTTTGTCGGAAAAGCAAAGGCATCAAGCTCATACGGCCTCGTCGGTTTTCGTAATTTTATTTAATAATCATAACTGCATAATAAATGCGTATTCCTTTTTCAAAAAGATGTATAATGCTTTATATACAAACTCAATGGTGTAAACACAGATGTATTTCAGTATAAATTTCGGTAAGTAGGTATTCCAAATTTAAATCACATTCTCCCCCTAGAGGATGAATGAAATTCAGTACAATTTTCTTTCCCTGTTTTTAACAGATTAAAAATGACTATTGTTATGTTCGCTTTTTGTGGCATAGAATGTCACTTTTTTGAGCAAGTGGTACAAAAAAACTATTTTTAACCGACTTCCAAAAAAGGAGGAGGTTCTCAATTCGGCGCGTATCTTTTTTTTTTTTTTAATGTATGTCGGTGCATATCTCCGTGGTTAATAAACCGATTTGAAATTTTTTTTTTACATTGGTTAGAGGAAGCTCACGAGGTGGTCCCATAAAAAAATCTGACTCCAAATCCTCAATCCTGATGCTGTAGGTGTACCTACGTCTCAAAACTAGGGAGTTAGGAGTTTTGATGGTGAATTCATATAGTAGGTATCAAGTCACGTGTATACGATACAACTCTGAGTCCCAACTCCTCAACCTTGAGTCCCAACTCCTCAACCCTGATGCTGTAGGGTACAGAACTCCTTAAAAATAACGATTTAAGATTTTTTTATGATGAATTAATATTGTAGGTGTCAAGCAACGACTTCATACTTAAACCCAAGTCCCAACTCCTCAACCCTGATGCTGCAGGGTACAGAACTCCTTAAACATAGTGGTTTAGGATTTTTTTATGGTGAATTAATATTGTAGGTGTCAAGCAACGACTTCATACTCAAACCCAATTTCCAACTCCTCAACTCTGATGCTGCATGGTACTGCACTCCTAAGCCGTAGGGATTTAGAGTACACTAAAAAGTTAAAAATAAAAATTCTTTCCAAAAAACCGACTTCCAAAGCCACTGTAAAGTAAAAAATAATTTTGATTTCTACACACTATGTTGAAGTCGGGCGAGTATAACAAAGATAGGCATAGTTGACGCGTCAGGTTCGCCCGACTTCAACATAGTGTGTAGAAATCAAAATTATTTTTTACTTTACAGTGGCTTTGGAAGTCGGTTTTTTGGAAAGAATTTTTATTCTTATCCACACTACCAAAGATATCAAAGTAATTTGTCGTATACACATCCATGTTACTGCAACATTTAAGGGTGGATCAATAAAAGGGTGAGCGTACAGATGAGCGTGAAAGATTGTCCACATGTTCGCCGGACCCCACGACCGGCTCCCGTCTTAGCGGCTATCTGCCGATGCATCAAATTAATAATATCCTTGTCCATTCCGCTACATTATCTCATATGTCAACAATTTTCACGCTTTCAACTTATCTCAGTTGTAGATCTGAAACAAAAATCTAAATTATTTCGATAATATCGTCGCTTTTCCTACGAAAGGACCTATCTGACACTTTTGACGTAACTGCACTAAATACATCATAATAATGTACTTTTGATTCTCTCTCGATCTGTCTTATCGACTTTTTCATATCTTTTACCGTTTACTGGCTAGGACAATCGGTGAGTATGGCGTATATGCTCATTTGCGAAAAGGAAATCATACTAAGTGGCGTATTTTATACTTAGGGCTATTAGAAAGATTTTTATTTAGTGATCAGCTAAATAAAAAGCTATCAACTATGACGTAACTGAAAATACGTCATTTAGTGTGAACTAGACTATATTGAATAAAATTGGGGTTTTCACTTACGTCTGAATTTTGATTGCGACGGAATATCTTAGACATTAACTAATAGAGTTAAAAATGTATGTAAATTGGTGACAAAAAATTTATAAACCCTTGGGCAGTAAAAAAATCCAAAATAGTATGAATCCAAAAACTTTCAGTCAAAAAATGATTTAAAACTATCCTAATTATTATTATATATAAAGAAATAAAAAACAAATTATTTTGAATTAAATGTGATTTAATTATTCAGTAAAAATACAGTCGTATCTCCTAAGTAATTAATTTTTCAGAAAAACAAAGTTCTTATGAAGTGGCGTAACTGTTTTAAATATTTTTACCTAAATGAATACGCACATTTAAATAAGACAATTCCTACTTGCAAAAAGGCCTTTATTCACAGATTATAAGAATATTTTTTAAATTTTAATATAGCTTTATTTGAGCAAGCTGTGGACAATATAGTTGAGCACGAAACCGAAAAACGCTTGCCCTGAACAATTAACTCGATGTGTAACTATACGTATCTTACTATTCAGTGGAAAATAGGTAATTATTTAAAAAAAAAAAAAAAAAAAAAAAAAAAAAAAAAAAAAAAAAAAAAAAAAAAAAAATATATATATATATATATTATATTATAATAATAAAATAATAGTAAAGTAATATTAAAACGATAATAGAATGGTAGTATAGTATGGGTGTATATGATCACGCGACTACAAGCTTACGGAGAAGTTTCCCGTCGTTCCGACCGCTCGCCAAGGGTGGGTATGGCGGTGGTGTAGGAGGGAGTGAGCACTGTCAACATCTTGTTGTGTTGCGCGTGGTGCGATACATAAAATTAATATATTGAGCAGGTATATTTGCAATAGATCGTTTGAATGCACTGTGTTGTTGGATGCAGTCTAATGTGAGGATCCTTAGCGGACCTAGCTTGAGAGCATCCGACGAAATCTTATCTGCCTCTGGTGGATTTATATACATATCATAACTACAACATATTTACATGTATATTACTAAAACAATTATTATCGCAGGTCGGGTCAGGCTGTGGGGCGTAACGGTGTCTCGCTTCAGCGATGCCTCAGCACGACTGGTTCTGTCTGGATGTCTACCTAGTTGGACGTTCAGATGGGATTGGCTTGTTGTTGAATCAGAGAGCTTGCTTTCTGAGCGCAGTGCAGTTCGAGTCTACTTCTACGTTCCGCAAAACGTCTGACTTTACCTTGCGATCTAATTATCTAAATTACGTATGTCGTTCACAATACTCGAACGATAACTGACCATGGTTGGAAGGACGCTGTTTATTATTGCCGAAGGTTGGATTATGCGTACGTTGCGCCTCATATCTTACTACATTTTGCACTACGCTTGTTCAGCCTCGACACTTCAGAGTTTCATGGATTCACAACCCATGTTACTTGTAAAAGCATAGCTTCACGACCTATGCTGCGGCACATTGGCTAAAAACCATGTTACGCACAAACGACATTCTATCACCCATGGTGGTTCCGCGTTGTATTTGGTATAACATACTATTATTGAAGGGTGCATCACGCCTGTGGCTCTGTTACGTTGCGACGAACGACCCTGCAGTGCGTCCGGTGTATCCTTGAAACCTATTACAGGTATATGTGGGAGTGCACCACTCTAAAAATGCAATTATCCAGCTATACGCTGACATAAGTGGAACGCACCACTCTAAAGTATGCTCGTACATACGTTGCGCTGGCCTTCGCGATTGATGACCAAGTGGTTAAAGGGGGGGGGGGGCTGTTGACTTTTGGTATTCTTAGAGATGTATTAGTCCATGTATTAATGTGCCTCTTGGGGTACCGAAGGAGGGAAGAAGCCTACCGTTGGTGGCGGGGAGGAGCCAGCCAGCCATCATTTATTTTTTAGAAATATAAATGATGCCATACAAAGCATCTTCCTTTTCTTTATAAAAGGTTATAAAAGGAAGGTGCTACCACTTGGGTTAGTTCGTAAATATCCCGAAGAGATTTATCTCTTCGCGATCACGTTACTTAATGCCTGTTTTAAGTTAACTGAATTACATCTAAAATCTGTATATAACTTAGTCGTTGGGTTGATTGAATTCGAGGCTTCCGAAACTCTAAAAGATCTTGGTTTGTTATGGACACAGCAATGTTGTGAGGGTCTTACTGCTAGATGTATCACGTGCCATTTTAAAGAAATATTGAATTTTATAAGTAGAGAGAGGTGTAGATGCTTAGGGACCCCGTCAGGTTGGTTACAATATGGTGCCGTGACCAGGATACTTGTTTCAAAGCAAGTATCTCATGGGTCCCGGTTAAAGTAAATAAGATAGGATAACATAGTCGTAGGCGAAAGCCTACAATATGTTGTCCGTGAAATGGAAAGAGTCAGAGGAAGCTTTCGAGTTCAAGTAGACCTAACGACACAGGAGGATGTGTAGAAGTTGGTATTAAGCAACACAAGAAGAGAGTGTGTAAACGTCTTATGGACGGGGGGTTGTGGTATCTATGTAGATGTGAGATATAACAAGTACAACTTAAAAATTGGGAGAGTGTGTCTGTTAAGCGTCGAAGAATAATAATTAGAGGGAATATGTGTAAGACGAGTAAACGGTTCGATTACAAAAGATTTGAAGAATGCTTACTTCCAGATACCTATTGGTGATGAGTGTAGGAAGTATACAGCATTTGTTTTAACGGAAAGCCTATGTATACAATGTATTACCGTGAGGATTAAAAACTGCTGTGGGAAGTTTTAGTCGTGCGGTTTTATAGTGAAAGCTTTGAAGGGGACTTAGTTGATCTGAACAGCTGCAGAACAATAGTTCTTTGCAGTAATTAGTAGTATTTGCGAGGTTTAAAGGTAGTTATAAAAACAGATCGTAAAGCTTTATTATTTGGAAATAGCATGGAAATTGGTTAATAGTAGAGTCACACGTTGGCTATTATATTTAGAACAATTTGATTTGAAATAGAATATACTCGTATATCAGGCAAGGATAATTTGGTTGCTGATATCTTATCCTGATATCCGCCAGATTGTAATAAAATGCAAGGAGAGAAATCTATTCTGCTAGGAAGTTATTACTTAAGTAAAGTAAATAACGTGCTTAATTCAAAGCTTAAGAACTTGCCTCAATTGCAAAAGGAAGATATAGAAATACCAAGATGTTGTTAGTGGACATAATAACCGTTATAAAAATAGAAATCATATAAATAATGACATATTGTATTTTAGAACTAACCTGGGAGATAGAATATATTTGCAAAATGGGTAACAAGAAGAGGTTGTTAAACAAACTTCTATAGAAATGGGTCATCCAGGTGCTTACAAAATAATTAAATATATAAAGCACAGAATGTTTCGGGGAGATTTAACAAGTAAAGTGAAGGCTTTTGGGAAAAGTCATATTTGTCAACTTGCTAAAAATGACAATGTAAAATATGTAGGATCTTGTCAATATAATAAAAGATGACGTAGGTGAAATTGTTATGGCTGTCTTGTACGGACCATTACCAGCAGGATCATTGGGATTTACATACATTCTAGTAGTACAAGACTCTTTTAGTAAATTTATAAAATTATTTGCATTACGAAAAACGACAATCAATAGTGTCTAACAAAACTAAAGCATTTTAATTATATCATTAAAATGGAAGTTATTACGATTTACGACTAATAATAATGGTTCTCAATTCATCAGTAGGAAATAAAAGGAAGGTCATAAGGCTCTGGGATTAAGACAACATACACCACAGTGTGGAAACCACGGTTTTATACACGGAACGAGTTAAAAGGAGTTAGGAAGATTGTTTAGAACTTATTGCCATAAAAATCATAACACTTGGGTAAGGTTTTCCCTAAGAAAAAAGAATCATATAATAATGCGTAACATGATAGTATAGGTTATACACTGAATGAAGGTCTAAACGAGAAAAGCACAAAATTGAACAATTGATAGATGTTTGATTCAGGCACTAATTAACACGAATATAGAAAATATACGTAGACAAGTTAGGTTAAAATTAAAAGTAAAGCAAAAAAATTGTGAAACGGAAAATATGATATGCATAATAAAATTATTAATTATAATAGGAGATTTAGTGAAAATAGGAAAATGTAATAAATCTAAAGAGCAAAGGTGATGGTGCTAACAACGTGAATGTATGTATTTTGGTTGGAAATTGAAAGAGGAAATAAATGGAGACACACAGAGAAAGACGAAGGAAAAGATGGAGTGTTCGCGCATACTCAGGTATGCCAGAACAAAAGCGAGGGTGTTCGCGTATACATAGATCTGTTAGAACAAAAGCGAGGGTGTTCGCGCATACTCAGGTATGCCAGAACAAAAGCGAGGGTGTTCGCGTATACTCAAGTCTGTCAGAACAAAAGCGAGGGTGTTCGCGTATACACAGGTCTGTTAGAACAAAAGCGAGGGTGTTCGCGCATACTCAGGTATGCCAGAACAAAAGCGAGGGTGTTCGCGTATACTCAAGTCTGTCAGAACAAAAGCGAGGGTGTTCGCGTATACACAGGTCTGTTAGAACAAAAACGAGGGTGTTCGCGTATACTCAGGTATGCCAGAACAAAAGCGAGGGTGTTCGCGTATACACAGGTCTGTCAGAACAATAACGAGGGTGTTCGCGTATACTCAGGTATGTTAGTACAAAAGCGAGGGCGTTCGCGTATACTCAGGTCTGCTTAACATAAAAAGGGAGCAAGTTCTGGACTTAGTGAGAGGAACGCGGTGCAAGGCGTGTTTGATGGTAAAGACACATAATTATGTTATAAGATTATATCATCGGAGGGTGGACGATGATTTTCTAGTAGCTAGGATCCTACGTGGTCATATTTTGTTTAATAAATTAAAATGAAGATGCAATATAATTAGAGATGGAATAGTTAGAAGTGATGGTTACATATGAGATAAAGGGTTAGCAGGTTTGGAAGTGTAATGAATGTGTTAAATTTGTCAACGAAAAGCTGTATTTACGTCATAAAATCATAACATCGGGGGGTTGCCGATGTTTGTATAATGATAAGTCTATATGAAGGGACGTGATTAAATACTTTAAGACGTAAAGAAATAGGGAAACAGTAAGGAATACCAATTTTAGCTTTAGAACAACATTAGGTGTGAATGTAAAAGGTGAATGGAAAGAGCAAGATGCGAGAATTAAAGGAAGGATAGGGTAGGTAGTAGCTATGCTGCGAAGGCTATTGGTGTGATTATGACATGGGTAAGCAGAGAAAATTAGTTGGTAATCACAATATACGTCGATTGTAGAAGGAAAACCAGGAACTAAAGTAGTCGTGGAAATTGTAGGTTATAAAAGGCACAAAGGTAGGATAGGTTTGCATCTGTTATAAAATCGTAGACGCTGGGGTTTGCGTAGGTATAAAATATTTCAAATAGTTCTTTAGCATAGTAAATTCTGTTCTGCGTGCTGCATAGCATAACTATTTGCACACATCACAGAATTTAGGGGGTTGAATGTAACTATACGTATCTTACTATTCAGTGGAAAATAGGTAATTATTTAAAAAAAAAAAAAAAAAAAAAAAAAAAAAAAAAAAAAAAAAAAAAAAAAAAAATATATATATATATATATTATATTATAATAATAAAATAATAGTAAAGTAATATTAAAACGATAATAGAATGGTAGTATAGTATGGGTGTATATGATCACGCGACTACAAGCTTACGGAGAAGTTTCCCGTCGTTCCGACCGCTCGCCAAGGGTGGGTATGGCGGTGGTGTAGGAGGGAGTGAGCACTGTCAACATCTTGTTGTGTTGCGCGTGGTGCGATACATAAAATTAATATATTGAGCAGGTATATTTGCAATAGATCGTTTGAATGCACTGTGTTGTTGGATGCAGTCTAATGTGAGGATCCTTAGCGGACCTAGCTTGAGAGCATCCGACGAAATCTTATCTGCCTCTGGTGGATTTATATACATATCATAACTACAACATATTTACATGTATATTACTAAAACAATTATTATCGCAGGTCGGGTCAGGCTGTGGGGCGTAACGGTGTCTCGCTTCAGCGATGCCTCAGCACGACTGGTTCTGTCTGGATGTCTACCTAGTTGGACGTTCAGATGGGATTGGCTTGTTGTTGAATCAGAGAGCTTGCTTTCTGAGCGCAGTGCAGTTCGAGTATACTTCTACGTTCCGCAAAACGTCTGACTTTACCTTGCGATCTAATTATCTAAATTACGTATGTCGTTCACAATACTCGAACGATAACTGACCATGGTTGGAAGGACGCTGTTTATTATTGCCGAAGGTTGGATTATGCGTACGTTGCGCCTCATATCTTACTACATTTTGCACTACGCTTGTTCAGCCTCGACACTTCAGAGTTTCATGGATTCACAACCCATGTTACTTGTAAAAGCATAGCTTCACGACCTATGCTGCGGCACATTGGCTAAAAACCATGTTACGCACAAACGACATTCTATCACCCATGGTGGTTCCGCGTTGTATTTGGTATAACATACTATTATTGAAGGGTGCATCACGCCTGTGGCTCTGTTACGTTGCGACGAACGACCCTGCAGTGCGTCCGGTGTATCCTTGAAACCTATTACAGGTATATGTGGGAGTGCACCACTCTAAAAATGCAATTATCCAGCTATACGCTGACATAAGTGGAACGCACCACTCTAAAGTATGCTCGTACATACGTTGCGCTGGCCTTCGCGATTGATGACCAAGTGGTTAAAGGGGGGGGGGGGCTGTTGACTTTTGGTATTCTTAGAGATGTATTAGTCCATGTATTAATGTGCCTCTTGGGGTACCGAAGGAGGGAAGAAGCCTACCGTTGGTGGCGGGGAGGAGCCAGCCAGCCATCATTTATTTTTTAGAAATATAAATGATGCCATACAAAGCATCTTCCTTTTCTTTATAAAAGGTTATAAAAGGAAGGTGCTACCACTTGGGTTAGTTCGTAAATATCCCGAAGAGATTTATCTCTTCGCGATCACGTTACTTAATGCCTGTTTTAAGTTAACTGAATTACATCTAAAATCTGTATATAACTTAGTCGTTGGGTTGATTGAATTCGAGGCTTCCGAAACTCTAAAAGATCTTGGTTTGTTATGGACACAGCAATGTTGTGAGGGTCTTACTGCTAGATGTATCACGTGCCATTTTAAAGAAATATTGAATTTTATAAGTAGAGAGAGGTGTAGATGCTTAGGGACCCCGTCAGGTTGGTTACAGATGTCAGTTAGGTCCTTTCGTAGGAAAAGCGACGATATCTGTAGCATCAAAATTGCTACACACAAGGTAAGTAACTGGATTGATTCCACAAAATAATGTTGCTCGGAGAGTATGGATATGACTATACCAATGCCATTAGAATTTATAGATTTATATAGGGAAAATTATTTAAATTTATCTGTAGCTTTAGTAACTTCTGTTGTAGGAACCTATTTACTACGAATTTCAAATATAAACAGGTGTTATCCATAGTCGAACTGAACGTGTGTAGTTTTTATTATACTACCTTCAAACTACACGGGAAGTAAAAAATATAAGTAGTTTAATAAAGCTATATTATTAATGTACCTAAGTCAACATGACCAATGTCATTAATGCAACCAACTATGTCAAAATTGGTGAAGGCACTCCGTCCGTGAGAGCGTATAAGTCACGCGAGTTTCTCTCATAAACCGTGGAAGGTAAAAGTTGTAAGCATTTATTTTCCAAGCAATATTTCGTTGTATCAATAAACTGTCTATTTACGGAAGTATGAAGATAATTTCAGCGCACCCCGCTGAGTTAAGTGAAGGCAGCTCATTCCAGGAAGTGGGCTCGTATGCTGCTATACTTCGCTTCCTCTACTCCTACTTCCGTTTCCGTACGATCATCTCCCGATACATGACATACTGCCCGCCCCTATAGAAGCGTTGTTTTTCTAGTACTGAGCTTTGATCTCGCAATTTATTTGCTTGTCAACTCCAGGAAGAGGACACGCGACGCTCGTGGTGCCGTCGTATCGCCTCAATAAATCTGAACATTGATATTGGAACTGTAAATAATATTAACATGATTTGGCAATATTGCGTCTTGAGTGAAATGGGGTGAGAGAAATAGATTATTCCTTATCTATGCCTACAGGATCTATAACAATGATATGTTAGCACAAGGGTAGCTTTTCATAGCAATTGCGAAACTTTTTAAACTGTCCTACCTACTTACAAAATTAAGTAACCTGAGTAACTTTTTAACCGACTTCCAAAAAAGGAGGAGGCTATCAATTCGGCGCCTATTTTTTTTTTATGCATGTCGGTGTATATCTCCGTGGTTTCTGAACCAATTTGATTTCTTTTCTATCAGTCGTTAGAGGAAGCTCTCGAGGTGGTCCCATAAAAAATTCTGACTCCAAATCCTCAACCCTGACACTAAAAAGTAAAAAATAAAAATTCTTTTTAAAAAACCGACTTCCAACGCCACTGTAAAGTACAAAATAATTTTGATTTCTACCCACTATGTTGAAGTCCGGCGAGTATGATGCGTCAACTTTGCTTGGCGTTGGAAGTCGGTTTTGTGGAAAGAATTTTTATTGTCTTATCATATGGCCTAATATTTTATAGCCTAAGTTAGTTTGACCTACAACTGAATTCAATAAAATTACCTGGGGGACGCCCAGATGTTATTTTTTTTATGTTGGTAGACCTACGTTCTAGATCGTTGAAGACAAAGTTTTTTGGAATAATTTTGGAAGTAGTTAATTCAATAACAATTTTAAAGTATTTAGTCGTTACTAATAATTCGAAATGAAGCTTTAGTGTGAATAATTAATAAACTACTGCTACTAAACAAGCAATACCATTTGATCGATAACAATCTCCACAAGAAATTCCGTTAACAGAAACGACTTAAAACCGCAGAAACCAGTACGATAAATAAGTGAGGCCTATCAGGAAACACAACTCATTTATGAAGTTAATAGTGCTTCTATTGCGTGTTTGGAAAATTAATTTGTTTTTGTTTGAAGTGGTTATTGTTAGGGTTCTCCGATCTTATGATAACACCCACTAATACATAATATTATCTGTTAACATTATTTATTAGACTTAAGCCAATAAATAAAAAGTTTATGGACTTGCCACAGAATTAAAATACTTTACAGTAAATAATTGTTCAGCAGTTAATACGTATTTGGTATTTATTTATTTAGTCCTGAAAATTATATTAATTTTTGATACTTTGGCCGTTGATAGTGTGTACTCCATACCGAACGGAGAAAAAATTAACCAATAGGTACCTACTTATAGCCTAAGATCCCGATATACGACGACCTTCACCGAGCTGGTTAATAGATGAAACCTACTTTTTATTTCTATTTAATAATAGATAAATACGGCTTAAATAGGTTGCCTATGAAAATCCGGTCCAGACTATTTTTAAATTAATTAATTTTTTTTTGAAAAGTTTATTGTAGCTACTGCTGTACCATCACGTTTGTTATAAAATTACCTATATTTTGATACATAACTCAAGCGGTTCCGATCCGTTAAGTTACCTAAGGACTATGGTAAGATGGTACCTAAGTTACCATAGTCCATATTAAATCAAAATCAAAATCAAATTATTTTTATTCAAATAGACTTTTTACAAGTTCTTATGAATAGTCAAATGCATCTACCACGGGTTCGGAATTAGGTAACTTCACGGATCTGTTAATCTATAGATCAAAATATAGGTACTAATTTGTAGCTATAAATAATGACAGAAGATTGCATTTATTTCCTCAATGATTATAACAGAGCTTTAAATGAGATTTGCAACCTACAAAAGCCTTTGTAACTGGTAAGACTACCCAATCCATACAAATAAGTAAAATTGAAATATCTGTCTGTGATTTCTAAATAACATGGCTCTTATTAACCTCAAAAGCTCATAATTTTTATGAATGTAATGTTTGGGTAACTAGAAGACAATCCTTACTAATATTATAAACTTACTAATATTATAAATGGGAAAGTGAGTTTGTTTGTATGTTTGTTCCGCTTTCACGCCGTAACTACTGAACCGATTGCTTTGAAATTTTGCAGACGTAAAGTTAGAAGTCCGGATTAAATAATAGGGTACTTTTTATCCCGGACAATTAAAGAGTTCCCGCGGGAACTAAAACTCCTCAATCCACGCGGACGAAGTCGCGGGTATCAGCTAGTTTTAAATATTTTGTCCGTATATCTATTTATCTATCTGTCTGTTTGTCTGGGTCTATCTTCATCCATTTTGCCGGTACTTTTCCAAGCAAGTAGAATTATACAAGAAGTTTATCTATATCTATTCTACTCTTTAGCTTGGAATCATTTAGAGTTCCTAAATAATAAATAAAACCGAGATCTTAATAAACTTTAATATATGCTGACGAAGTCGTGGGCATTAGCTAATAGTAAAATATGACTTAATTATGAGCAGAACCCATAACGGCATAGCGTATTTTAAACTTAACCGCTTATTGCAGGGTGCACAAGCCTGGGTGCTAATTTGTACTCGTATTGTTTAAACGACTTCTGTAATGAGTTTGCCTAACTGCCAGCAATATTGCCTACCAATTTCCAAACTTTAGGATCCTGAATTACGATAGCCTTGTACCTGCATCGTAGGGAAACAATCCTACTAGTATTATAAATGTGAAAGTTTGTATGTTTGTAGGTTTGGATGTTAGTTACTCCTTCACGCTACAACGACCTAACCGACTTGGTTGAAATTTAATAGAAATAGCTTTTACCCTGTATTAACACATAGGCATTTTTATCTCGGAAAATAAAAGAGTTAACGCGGGAATAGAATAACTTAATCTACGCAGACGAAGTCACTGCCATCTATAAGTAAGTAAGTAAAATATTATTTCTCCCTCATTTTCCAAAATAATATCCAACCCTACTCATATTATAATTAATGCCTTATTTGTAGATTAACGCTTTCACGACCCATCTGTTCAACCTATTCTCACGAAATTTGAAACTGGAGATAGTTCGTGTCGCAGCGAAGGCAACTTTTGATAGGTAGGTCCTACCTAGGTTGAACCTACCGAAAAAACAAGGGCAACCCACGTTAATTTAAAAAATTAAAACCTAAATCCACATTCCACGCGCATTTGGAAGATTTTGGCATTAAGTAATATGCCTGAAACTACTTTGAGGAGATATAATATTCTCCCACTGCACTGCAGGTAATAATTTTAGTGGCTTCTATGTACCCCTTGCTAGGAAGTTCACTATTTGCATTGTATGTTATAATTTTTCAATGCATAGTGTCAGTTTAACTTCCGCTCTATATTTGCAAGAATGAGTAGTAGGTAAGTATAAATTTAAGCTTTTTAAGCTAGCATTAAGCTTAAATTCAATTTGCTTTGATAAGTTAACCAACTAGGTATCTACATAATATACTAGTCCATTTTAAAATCCAAGACGTCTCGATCCCTGAGGCTATAATAACAACAATTGTTCGATGCCTAGGCCGAGATTGGTGGGATTGCACTTACAAATTGTACAATGAGTGCAATGAGCAGAACTGACGGACGTGTGACGGTCGGACGCTGTCCGTCCAGACGTCCATCGCTGGCGGGCTGCATTTATTGCTATTAATGTATATCTATCACAATCAGTACCCAATTATACTTCTTTACTTATCCATGCTAATGTTATAAATACGAAAGTGTGCCCGTCTGTCTGTCTGTCTGCTACGCTTTCACGGCCCAACTATAGATTTTGATAAATTTGGTATGGAGATAGTTTGTATCCTGGAGAAGGACATACGCAAAGACATACTTTTTATCCCGGAAAATTAAAGGGTTCCAGTGGGAACCGAAAATCCTTAATCCACGTAGACGAACCCGCGGGCATCATCTAGTAATAGTTTGAATGGATAGATGTTTGGCAATCAATCACGCCAGAACGGTTGGACGGATCTGGATGAAATTTGGCACAGAGATGATAGATTATAGTCTGAAATAATACACAGGCTACTTTTAATCCTTGAAAATTAAATAGTTCCCACAGAACCGAAAAACCTCAATCCACGCGGACGAAGTCGCGGTCATGAGCTAGTAGGTATATTAATATGACTCATAAAGGCTTCCAGTTGCGCATTCCTTAATCGTTACGTTTTACTATATCGTTGATTTAAAAAAGGCATTTTAACGCAGTGGTTTCAGGAGTTCCTGCGGTAACCGAAAAACCTCAATTTAGCTAGTCAATTATATTGTCGAAAACATAGATCGACCTGTCGTTCAAACAATCATTAAATATAATAAATTCGTATTAATAATAATGAATGATTGAGAATTGATTATAGCGGAACAAGTACCTGGCACACCTCATACTTAGGAACTTTCTAGATTTCAATATGGTTGCCTTTTCGATTTTGTAACCATCTGCTACCCAATCGAAATGACGAGCTTCTGCTAGTCTTGTAGCATTATTGGTACACACGTAATCAACTTTCAATTTAGTTAAATTAGAAATCAATTCCCACAAAGAGATCGGTCCGAAAGATAAATCAATACACCTATATAATTTCAATAAATGTAAATGAAGCATATTGTAATATCATACCACAGAATTGGTAATAGTAATGATACTCTTTTATCAATTAGTATAATAAAAAGTATAAAGGCGAAACAAAATTAACTCGCAAGTAATCTAGATTAGTTTAATAGTTTCCAAGAAATTATCAGTAGGTACCAACCGCAAGCGGCAACAGCAATATAAAGTTCAAATTGGCTTTTTATTTTCAGTGTAATGGAATTTAAATCGCTGCAAAGGATAGTTTCCTTTAAACAATTCCCGAGTCGTTTGCTGCGAACTCTTTCTTTAGTCACGACGGTTAATTATATTTATACATTATTCGTGGCCAAGCGATCGTTAGATACAAGTGTTTCCAACTGATTATGTTATTTTCAATAGAGTTTAGTACGCTTCGTTGACAGCAAGTGGTATCTAAAGGAGATTTATACTCACATTAGTTCAAGTAAGAATTTTCACAGCGTCAAATATCAAATGATGGTTCTGAAAAATGTTACTAAAATTTCTTACATAATTTTACTCCTACTTTCACCACGGATCGCGTAATAGGTACTTAGAACCTGTGCACCAAATTTACTGTCATTTACCTACTCTAATACAACGTTTTTTGAACGGTTTTTTATTAAAAGTTTTGTGTTTCATAAAATACATTGCGCCCGTCATTACCATAATTATTCAGCATAAAACTGTTCCATCGCAAAGAAGTATCCACGACGCTAATTCTATAAAAGGTTCCTAGAATGTGGATAAATATTATTTAGTTAGAGACGTATCACGCTGGGTTCTCACAGATGACAGGAAATGACAGGTCTAGTAGTACTCGTAAGTAGCATGTAAACAGCATTAGCTGGTTGACACGCTACTTTTATTACTATTACTATTACGCTGTAACATTGTTTATTTATATTGCTGTGTTCATCAGCAATATGAATAAACAATGTTAGATTAGAAATTGCTTAACGCTTTGGATAATCACTTAGTTCAAGGATGTACAATAGGTTTTAGGATATACCAATAGATCAGTTTTAAGTCTCAGAGGTAGAACTCCCAAGACAAGCTGAGTGACTCACCTGTTGGTGGCACTGACAAAGACTGTCTTGACCATATTCCGTGGTCTTGACTGAGTGACAAAGTAACAATTTTGAATATATTGTCAATCAATTTTTGATTTTGATTAATTTTGTGTTCAAAGCTGCTAATAATATACTTACCTATAGTTCGCGCGCGGGTTGAATGCAGAGTAAATGTATGTGTCACCAAACATTTGCTCTGCATTCAACCACATATTTCGATTCTATTCTATTTTATTATAGTCTGCATATACTTAAAGTCCATACCGAAACGCAAGAAAGGCAAGCGTGAGGTGAAATGGAAACGGATCGTCAAGCGAGTCACAACTGTTTATGATGACCATGACCAATCTGCCATGACTGTAGTGCTGAAGATGAAGAAGGAAACGGATAGAAAACCCATAATAATTGAATTTGACTCTAGTGAAGTATGCTATATTAGTAAACAAGAGCATTACCTATCACATAAAGCAGCGATGGTGGCTGTAGCAGTAGCAGTTGCTGGTAGCAAGGTTAGATAAGAGGCGTAACACACGATCTCCTTTAAACGCAGTCATAAATTGTACTATGACTCTCTTAACCGCGCCTAACTTAATTAAAGTACCTAATACTTAATTACCTTTTGGATTATTAATCTGAGCCTTTGTTGCTATAAGAAAAATGAAAAAACCAATATCAACGTATTTTGAACGTGGATTGGGTATATAATTTAGCACAATAATTGTAAGCTTCTAATAAGTTTAAGATCAATTACCATTGTAACACAAAATAATAGAAAATAAACTAATTATTTATTTATTTAGAATTGATATTATTATGCTTCATCATCATCATTATCATCAACCAACAGACGTCCACTGATGGACGTAGGTCTCTTGCATGCGCCGCATGGATCCAGCAACTCTCTGCGACTCGTCTGATATATTATGCTTAATGGCAGTCAAAATTTACATTGAAACATGCATAATATAAAAATGTACACAAGGCCAAGTCTTGGCCAAGGTCCAGTTTGGTCAATTCATCAGTATGAGATGCTTTCTGGATCTTTTAATCTCGTATCACGAAGCGCTTGAAAAAAACGACAACTGCTGCAGACACTCAGCTGTTGTATGATAATGCCATTACCCGATGCACGCGCCTCGCAACCCAATGAGTCTGAAACGGGCGAAACATTCAAATTGCACCGCCCGCGCCTGCCCCTATCAAATGTTGTTTTATAGCTAATTCCCAAATTCGGTTATGGCCTATAAACGATCCGCTGGAATAATTTAAATGCGAACCAGCCAGTATAATGTTCGTACTTTACTTGAAATAAGGTATTTGTATGTGAAATGCGTTTTGAAATCGGATTATCCTTCGCTTTTATTTCTCGCGAGGTTTCGAGAAAAGCGAGAGTTCGTGTATAAGTTGGTTTTAATTTTATGGTTACTTATAATTTAAATTATGAAAAAGTATAGCATATAAATTAGAATAAAACAGAAGAATAGAAGCTTTTCCTTGTAAAGTTTTAGGAGGGAAGTTCTCACTTCAACAACTTCTAATACTAAATGTTTTGAATACATACAGGCAAATATTTTCTTTGAAATCTTCGCATGCACATGAGGAGACCTATGTCCAACAATGAATTAACAAAGGCTTGTAAAGACGAAGAAGATATATTTTCTTAGATAAATTATATATCGTCATAAAGTTAAAAAGATACCATTTTAAGTGACAAGGTAAATACATTAGCCACATGCTGGTATCCGCTTTTAACATTTTAACCGTTCAAATATAATAAACGGCTGGCTGCTAAAGGTTTTCTCTTGTTACAGGCTAATTTCAAGACAGACATTTCCTTTCATTCAATATGAGCGATTGTTTATTGGCGGGCCCGAGACAATTGAACAAAATTACTTACTTTAACGGGACTACGTGTCTCGGTTCAATGGGAATTACCTGAGTTTTTTATGCACTTACCTACTTAAAATCTAGAACATACAAATAGAGTTAATTTAAACTCATTTAACAATTTAGGTATGCGTCGTATGTAAAAAACTGTGTTTAGTTGAAATAAAAAAATAATGCCTCTACCGGCTCTGGAAACTCTTGCGCTCCCAGCGAGCCTTGTGTCTTGCAAGTTGCAATCCTGTATTTTCTGTTTTACAGCAAGGAACGCTCAAAATAAATAAATAAATAAAATAATAAATTTTGAAGACCTCCCTGGCGCAGTGTTGAGCGCGTTTGTCTTAACGTGTTGAGATCCCGGGTTCGATTCTCGGCAGGGTCAATTTGGGAATCTAAAATTTTTGAATTTTCCCTGGGCTGGTCTGGTGAGAGGCTTCGGCCGTGTCTAGTTACGACCCTATCGGCAAAGACATACTGCCAACCGATTTAGCGTTCCGGTACGATACCGTGTAGAAACCGAATAGGAGTATGGGTTTAACATAACTGCCATACCCCTAACAGGTTAGCCCGCTTCCGTCTTAGACCCTCATCATCACTTACCATCAGGCGAGATCGCAGTCAAGGGCTAACTTGTAGTGGAATAAAAAACAAAAAGCTGAAATGTGGTTTGAAAAAAATAGATGTCCGACTTCCTGTTTGTCACATAAGAATCTATTCTTCAACTATCGTCCATCTGATTGAGTTAAAACTTTGTACTGTTATTCTTGGCACTTGTGTTAAGGTTCCTAGTATACTACCATTAGCGTACAATATTGCAACGCATGCCGGGAATTAGCTAGGTTTAAATAAATTGCGTGACACCTCAGGTAACTTTACCCTTATATGTGTCATCTAGGGTTTCCGACCCTTAAAGATTGCCTGGTACCAATCTGATAAATACCATTAAAGTATACGCTCACGTCCGCATGACTAGGTTATAAAGCATGGTTTTAACAAGCTTGTTGCAGAAATATTTAATTAGTAGCTACTGGCGGTGGATTTATTCTGATTGTTTTCACTTCGGTATTATGTAGAGATATAAATGGTAGGTAGGTAGGTGTGTTTTAAGTAAAAAGTAACTTTAGATCGTTTGATCGTTACGTAAGTAAAGAAACACGGAAACAAAAAAGTGTGTGCGTGCAATTCACACACGGCAGAAGTAAAACTTCAGAACAGTAGCCTACGAGAGAATGAGATAAATATAACTTGTATTCTATCTCATTCTCTCGCAGCCTAAATCCTATATAATATGTTTGTCTCTTTTGAATGTCGGTTTTTCGTTTCGTTGTATTTTCAAATCACAACGATTCTAAAGAAGTTTCACTTCAAAAATAGGTATCGGCGAAACGGAACTATGTTACCATAAGTAAATTAACAGGTATTGAAAGTTGAAACTCCATTTTGCAATTGAAATTATATTTGTTGGATTAATGCAGGTGCACAAATATCGGGTTAGAGATCTAGCGATAGAAGTAACGGTGTCCTAATGGTCGAAATTTAATCACGACAAGCCGAATGCCACCGGTTTATGAAGTCGAATGACTAAACATCTTTTTAATACGATTCACACGTTATAGTTAGTTAAGTTTTTGTATCGACACATTTCACGGTGCGATGTATTGAAGTTGTATTATATGAAATGTGATGCCACATACCGGCCACTGATGGGATCTATTATTGTTGATCCACGGATGAATATTCAATCATCGTTCTGCTTCGACATGGATTCCGAATGAATAAAAAAGACACGATTCGTTCCACTGTTTAGTCCGTATAGAATGATAAACTGAATTTGTTAACTGGTGTACTTTATCGATCCAATTTACAAAGTAAAGACAGAAACAAGTGAGAATAATAATATGTAGAAACAATGCAACTCACAGGTGAGTACAAAATAGAAAGGAAAGTGAGAGCACCTTAATTATAAGGCACCTTTGAATAATCTTCGAGGACAAAAAGTAAAGTACCCGGTAGAAAAGCCTGTAGCTTCATGAGATCGAGTGAGTGCAAAGTGCATACGAAATCGTGATGTGGCCCTTTAATCGGTTTCACGTTCGTTCCCGCGCTAGTTTTTGTATTCGAATTTCTCCCGGTCCGCCAATCTGAGCTCGCTGGACGATCGGGACTCCTAGGTTTTGCTGCAACTGAAAGTATACTTTAAGGCTGTCTGATAGAGCTTATATTATGAAATGCAAGATGTACGGACAGGCATAGTCCGCGAACAGTACTGTAGTAATAAGATAAAGAGGCGGACGCATTTTGTTTTGCAGCAAGCTCACTCCAATTTACGCGGTACAGGGGCCATTAGCATAAGTCGCGAGGTAGCGGAGCGTGATGTGCGCGAATCGCCGGCGCCCGCCGCTCGGCGTGACGCTCGCCGCGCCCGCCGCCCGCGCACCTGCCTTGCTGTAATTGCGGCCTCGCGACACATTTGTTTACTATTGCAAGCCGTGAAGATGCCATCGTAGACCGACACTCCGACTGGCTCTCTCAAATTAGCGCGCTAAACGCTTCTACTATATTCTCCTTGTACGACGTACTGTCCTTGTGCAATCAAATGGTGGTTTAAGTTTAGTAGGTAGGTTTTATGGAACGTATGATTTTATTAATAAAAACATCAGACATTTATTTCACACCAATTACTTATATAATTAATCTCATTTATCTAAATTTTACTGTTCATCATAAATATACTTTTTACCCAATATTTTAAACGAACGGTGGGACTTAAACAAAAAGTAAACTGGACCCATGAATGTATAATACTAATAAGTTAACAAAAAAGTAATATATCATCTTTTATATAAAAACGAGTTTTCATTTAGACATGACGATAAGTAGGAGAGGCCATATATAAAGAGCCACAAAAAGCTAGGGTCGTCACTAAATAAATCCAAGCATCCTTTGTTTGAATTTATTTAGTGACGTGACTTAGTGGTTTATTTGGAACCTTCAACCTACCTACATACCCGTAGTTTTAATACTATGAAATATGTGGAACTGTGAATCTATATTATACTTTTTAAGCCGGAAAATTCAATAATTTTTTTAAAAACTTAAATCCACACGGACGAATAGTCAGGCATTTTTTATATAAAAATAAATTATGAAGGTTGAAAACGAACTGGAAGTACAAAATATAAGCAACCTCTGACAAGCACAACGTTGGTCAGTTGGTCCAGTAAAAATAGCTCTGGGTGACAGCGGAGAGAATGTTTCTGCGTTTGGTCAGGTCAGGTCAGGTACTTTCTTACTGCACGGGAAGTGATCAAGTGACCGACGTACCATTCACGCGGCGGCACAGGGAATTCCAACCTTGTGTCTCCACGAAGTAGATCGATAAATCATCCACTGTGCAGGTTCAAGTGCAAGGTTAGAGTTGGTGCCAACTTATTAATAAATTACCTAGATGATGACAACCCTATTTCATCTGAGTAGCGGCGCACGCGCGAGCTTGCGAGCTGCCATTAGAATGTAGCATCACGAGCGATTTTCCTACTTTAGATAAGGTAATGACAGTAAAAACGCGTAGGAAAAACGCACCGCATAAAAATATTGTATCCTTACTGCCTATACGCCACAGCCATTTCTGAAAATCATACGGAGCGAATAGCAAAAGCAAGTCGGTGCGCATATTTTGCCATACAGAGAGCCTGCTAACGAATGCAGAGACGATTTTAATGTCACTAATGTGATTCTCGCAATACATACATTAATGTATTGCGTTCGTTTTTGCATAAGTGAGTACGGTATTTTAATAGCAATGCCAATTTAATTTTCGATATGGCTGATTCCATAAATGAATCTTATGCTTAATATACAGCTACCTCATTTGGTGACACGTAGGTACAGGTATCGGTGCATTTTTTCGGGAAATATGCATGAAGTAGGTATGAGGAATTGCGTAAGTATTGATTATTTTGTGTTTCATTGTTTTGTTTTGATTTACAAGTTGATATGTTGGTTTATCGATTGATGGAAATTTAAATTTAGCACAATGTCGTGTTTATTGGCATATCTACTAAAAAGCTCCGATAATATAATATTATATTTGCTTAGGTATTGTAGCCTATGATTGTTTTCTAATTTACAAAAGTAATACTACTGAAATCATGCGTCTGGTATAGAGTAGGTAGGTATATAGTTTTTATAGTAGGTTTTATAATGCCTACATCATCATCATCATCTGATTATTGTCATTAACAGAGATTAATGAATAAGTGAAAAAAGAAAACACAAACCCTAAACGTACGATCAATCCTTGGACATAAAGTGGTTTCATATAAAGATAAGCATTTTTAATTAAATAAAGCCATTTAAGCACGCATAATCAAGTGCAAAATGGGAAACTGGACTCTGGAATGCAATCAAGTCGATGCGTTGCTAACGAGAATTATATAAAACCTCATCACATAATTTCATATTTGTCCTAGAGTTCATGTGACATGCATAAGTAATATTAGTGTACGCCTACGATGAATCATAAGAAGTATAAATTTCCTGTCGTCACCGTTATGTGCCCTTACTGGGTGAAGTAAGAAGAGCAAGAAAAGTGGCAAAAAGTGGTATACCGAAGTAGAGGCAAAGCGGGATGCGATCATTAGAGGCAGGCCATAACTGCATCCTGAATAGGTAGGTGGCAAAGTGTGCGCTCCGGGTTCCTAGCCTTAGTTCGTAGGAAGTTTGTTCATTCGTTTAGCTACCTGTGGATTGCATTCGTGAAATCTGTATTCAGTTAGAAAAATTAAGGATGTGACAATATAATGTTTTAATCTATACGTTTGTGACGTATACAAATACATCAACTTTAACTTGGCTCAAAATCTGCCATTTAACCTGAGGCACTCCACGCGATGAGGCAAGCCTAGCATTGAATGATGTCCCGGGTACTTTGTCCTGTTGAAAGGAACCCGAATCGTTTACCTATTTCGTGGAGACAGACGTGTAGATATACCTATCTTTAGAATCCAGTATGCCTCGGCTGGAGGCGGCTCAAATGGAAACCAAACTTTAGATATTTATAGCCACAGGAAGTTAATGCAGATATTTATCGCCTAATAATGTTAAATAATAATATAAAAAACTAATCAACTTTATAATACAGTCACGACGTGCAGCTAGCATCAAACATGTGTTAGTTTTTTAAAAGGATATAATAATTAGGTAAAACGTAAAAGTGGCGTGAGAACGTGCGGGGTGGGCTGCGGTGGCCGGCATACAAATTGAAATTGTCAGATCGGCCGATCGGCTCGACACTCTCACGGAAGCATTTACCCTAAGACAATAGACTACAAGACATGCATCTATTACCCTTTTTCAAGTAACTGACTGCCCTTTAAATAGCAGGCCGTCGTAAATGATATGGTCTGATTGCGATGCTTTCCCTATAATTTCAATCGGTTCTATTGTGGAATTGAGGTTACGTAAATCTTTACAGTTCTGTGGATATTGTTTAAACGTTACCAAGAAACACTTTACCTAGCGATAATTATTTATTGTGTTATGAAATGAGACGGAATTAATTAGTTTTAATAGTTATTATTCTTATATGTTAATTTTAGTTAAGAGCGCCCTAATTTTCTAGCAAATCAAACCGGACCATTTATCACCCTTTCGAGTACATTATGGACAATGTGTACACAATTAAAATATCATTTGATATGCTGTCAAAAATAAGTGCAGTCACGTTGCAGGCAAGAGCGAGGGTGTTTCAGGCAAACAAATGACGTACAGCGAAATGTACTCGCGCACCCCTTGCCTAAGCCCTATGCAAAATAAAACACACGATTGACATCTCTTTGAAATTTATTAAAAATTCACTCGGCTTACACTTTAAATGGGGGGTTAAACGCTCAAGTGAAAGGATTACCTCAGATCCGAAACGTCGCTGACTTTATCCTTATTTATAAGTGCTAAGATACTTGATATACCTATTATCGAATCCGAATGTTTTGTTTTAAACCCTCTCTTACCATTTCTGCTCTTATATTTTAGTTAAATCATCTGTAATTTGTATTATTCCTCACACAAAAGTTAAAAAAAAATATTTAAGGAATCTCGTCGTTGCCTACTCATCTGTATGTCTGTAACAGTCATTAAATTAGTAAAGTATGCTGAAACCTATACGTAATATTAGTCCAAAAAAAATCAAATTGTGAGTGAACGTGAACGTTACTTGACCAACGTACCTATTTTTTACGGTGCGCGAACCATAATATATACCTTTTCATAGAAGGATAATAAGTGGAGTTCCCATATTTATGGTGAGCCTTATAGAGGTACGAATTGAGCAAAACAATGAACCTGCATTAGAAATTCTAAGTAAAACCATTTTCACACGTCCTTCACTCAACTTTTGTCCCACATATAAGGTAGTGGGTTATCAGTTTATGATGATTAGCCAGCGGACGGTTGCCGGGCAACGGGGGGGCTGGGCAGTGGTCAAGCGGGAGGGTGTCGTTTCTCATATAGCCACCCTTCTCAACCCTGGTAATTATTCTCGTAGACCACGTTAAGTTTAATGTAACTTTATTGTAATATATGACTAGGGAAACAGAGTCTGTGAGCACTATGCTTAAATTGTTATTTTAAATCAAATTGAATAATGTTTCACAACGAAAGACTGTACAGTGTACAGTTGAATTTGTTTTTTTTTTTTACAAGTTAGCCCTTGACTGCGATCTCACCTGATGGTAAGTGAGTTGTTTTCTTTCACCAAGCTATATCTTCAATACTGGATTAGCGGGTAGGACCTTCCAAGGGCAGACATACATTTATGAAAGTATGGATGATATTATACATAAGTAAATAATTTATAGTAGGAATTTTTCACGAGTTTATGAGGTCATCATGCTCATTGCGTTGATTACCACTCTAATTTATGTAGGTTCATTTTTGCAATAACTAGTGCTTATAATTATTATAAATAAATAAATTAAAAAAAAATATTCATGAGAATGTAGGTGAAAAATAATATTTGTACTTACTTATTAAATGCAGATTCTAAATACAATAGTAGTAATGCTAATGTATGCTACCGCTTGAAACTTGTTTAAAATAATTTACTTTCCTTCAAGCTTCTAAAAAAGGAAAAGCTACTTAGATACACAAATGAGCTCAGGATGCAACGGATTAGTCTCATTGAGTTTTTCGACGGTTTTTACCTCATTTTATACTTTAAACGAACGAGTCCAGTGAGTAGATCTTAATCAGATGCCACAGTTAAGGGTTCATCCGATTCTATTTGGAAGCTAAATAGCTGGAGTTTATTTTGTGGTGAGAAACGTTTTAAAAATGTTCCCGATTCTGTGACTTCGAATTATAGAGGTGCAAAATAAGAGCAAATAAGATGTGTTACTGTTTGCTTGTACTAATGAGTTGGACTAAAAAAATACCTTGCTATTTTAATAGCGATAATATGATTAATTTTTTTTACTAATATTATAAATTCGAAAGTTTGGATGGATGGATGTTTGTTACTCAATCACGCCAAAACGGCTGAAATTTGGTACAAAGAGAGATCTGTCTGAAATAACACATAGGCTACTTTTTATCCTTGAAATTTAAAGAGTTCCCGCGGGAACCAATAAACCTCAATCCACGCGAACGAAGTCGCAAACATCAGCTAGTTTAGGTTTTTCAAAATCCCGTGAGAACTCTCTAATTTTAAGAAAAAGTAACCTACATTTCCTTCTCCGGGATGCAACATATCTCTGCGCCAAATTTCATCAAAACGGTAAAACAGATTGGCCGTGAAAGCGTATGACTGACAAACATTAGTATGCATAATATTAGTAAAGATTTTATTTACATTCATTTTCATCCACAACAAATTGAAATAGGTCACAATAAGTAGGCCTAGATAGCAATTGTCAAATTAGATTCACCTCTATTGATGCAATATAGTTTACTAGCTGATACCCGCGACTTCGTCCGCGTGGATTGAGGAGTTTTAGTTCCCGCGGGAACTCTTTAATTTTTCGGGATAAAAAGTACCCTATTATTTAATCCGGACTTCTAACTTTACGTCTGCAAAATTTCAAAGCAATCGGTTCAGTAGTTACGGCGTGAAAGCGGAACAAACATACAAACAAACTCACTTTCCCATTTATAATATTATATTATATTATAGTAAGGAAGTAAGGATTGACGAGAAAGCATTCCGATATTATAACAATGTCTACAATACAATAAACTATCGAACTATCAAGAGTGCGTTCAACTCTGACGCGGTACTATTATTAAACGGAATTCGATTTAAACCGAACCCTCCTCGTCGATTGTGAAATTGACATTTATTCTTCGTGTTTCATTGTTGCTGCATTCGGATTCGATCTATTGTTAATTAGCTTAAACGGCCCATGAGCTATGCCGTGCCAAACAGCTAGATATAGATAAATTATTAGTTCACTCATATTTATATTACAATAGGTACTATAAAAAAGGTACCTAAGTGTTTAGGTATTATTCATACACCTAATTTGCATAATATATAATCACTTATGTTTTATATTTACCCAATCACGAAAGGTAAACATGATGGCACTGACCACTTGCGGCATTCTAAGGAACTATAATAACAAAGCTCACCGTAAACTGATACTTCAAGCGCCATCTTTTGACGAATAGTCGAACTAAGAAAATTATAAACTTAGTTTGAGTCATTACATTATTATTTTTTCTTTTGGGATCATCACGTCATGTTTTCATGTTTTAGTATATAATTTTACATTTCAAACACTGAATGACGTCTTATTCTCATAAAATACTTGTGTAATTTTAATCATTCCGATTCTTAAACTAATGATAAGTTAGGTTTAAGTAAATAGTGAATATTCTTTTTCTTTTAAAGTTAAACTATAATTTAAAAAAAATTACTGATCTATTGGCAGTCCATAAGCATCTATCTTTTTCCTTTTCAGATTAGCTCGATAAGTAATGCCGAGATTCCCTTCATACAATCTGCAGTCTAACGACTAAGCATTTGTTAGCGTTAAGATATGTTAAATAATAGCTATGTTACACCAAAAAAACTGAAATAATTGATGCCTAAAATGCCGTATTTACAGATTTTATGTTGGAAATCTAGTCAGACTTAAAATTTTCACGCGTCCTACGCTTGGTTAGGTAAGTTTTATGTGGCAAGGCCGTACCAACGCTGATTATTATCTATGTGGAATGTGGCGCTGGCTAAAATTCATTATTACATAAGTATTTTTATTTGTTTAATTCTTCAGGACTTCGACTAATCCTCGCGAAATTTTTCAGTAAAGATTTGAAATCCGCAAATTCATCAAATTACCTAAATAACAGGTGAAACGTTGATGAATGAAATTGATGTGTCCAGTCAGAAAATCCTTGTTGAAATTAGCCTTATTTCTACAGAAGAAACTATTTTGCGGGGAATTTCTCTATTTTTATTCATTTTAAGCAAATTACAACATTTCTTAAGCACCATACCTGAAATTTTGTACCTTCAGATATTTGTTTTGCTAATCTACTGTGAATAGATACACCTCACAGGTGCTCACCTGGGAACACTGCCTCAAAGCATCTAAGCACATGTACGGTGTGTAGGTACCTAAGCCCTACCTACTACGGTACTACCTACCACACAATAATTTAATATAAAAAATACTTTTTAAACAACCGACTTCAAACTCCCGCGCCAACTTTACAACATCAAGCACACGCTATACAAAGTACTTATTTTATTGTTGATATTTTAAAAACCGCTCGACCGATTTCGATAAAATTTATATGGGACCACATGGGAAGTATGCCCTTTCAAATAAAAAAAGAATCATCCAAATCGGTCCACCCAGTCAAAAAAAAAAAAAATACAGTCGAATTGAGAACCTCCTCCTTTTTTTGAAGTCGGTTGAAAATATCGCACAGTCAACAGCAACGTTATTACATACGAGAGTTATTCCCCCATCGGGCGGCAGTGCCTCGATTAAAGCCGTAAATACTTTGAGATTAATTATCTCGTAAACAGTCGCAGCTCCGTTCCGCGACTAAAATCGCTCACCTACGCCGTGAGCGCGATACAAATTCAACTTTTCCAATTAAATTTCGTGAGGCATTAATAATTATTTGGGTAGGTACATCAATTTGTTTCGTCGCCGAGCTACCGCCTTCTGAGAACTGAACGTACATGGGACGATAGGCTTGCGATATATCTTATGATAATTTAATTACTAATTCCTTAAATATTATATTAAACTAAAAGACAATTCCATTCTAAATCCCTTTTCCTACTCGTTCCTACAACTCCGTTCATACCTCGACTATGTACAATACTATTTTAATTCTACTGCCTATTATTTAAATCATTAATACTAATCCCTATATAAGTAAGTAATTATTCAAAATAATAATCTCTTTGACATAAATTAACGTAGTTCATTAATCAAGAGTTCAAGTCTTAAGATATGTCACAGAAAGTTATACCCTTTGTGCTCTGAAGATTCCCAACTTTGGAATTAATTAAATTAAACTTGGAAATGAAATATTAACACTTTAACGTATAAAATTTAATACCGTTAAGTTATAACGTGATTATTCAACTCCTCGGCAATTTTCAAAAACATCTCGGAAATTAGATTGGTAGAGCGACGCTAGCGCCACCTTTGAGCGCCTTCCGCTTAGACGGCGTCGGGGCGCTCGCCACTCGCTACTGTGAAATTAATTTTCTTCGTAATTTAATTATAAACATTTCAATATGGCGCTCCGGGAGTTTGTGCTCGGGAGAAGTTAAATAGAAACGTTTGATACTTATCTCCTAATACACTTCAGAGATGATTGTGCGAAAATTAAATTTTTGAATGCTGTTGAATTTTGTAATTAGGCAGTTTCTTTGTCGACTAGATCGATACTGTTTTTTACAAACTCTATAACTTTTCTATACCTACTTCGATGAACTTGGTAAACTTTTTTTAAATGGTATCAATACCGCAAATAGGTACCTAAGTATAACTTGCAAATTAACTTATTTTTCAAATAAGCTTTTTCAAATAAATTGGTGTCCATTGGCGGCAGCTGTCTGCCAAATGCCAATACGCACTTAGCTAACGTGGTGGACTATGGCCAAATTCTTCTCATTCTAAGAGGAGACTCATGCTCAGTAACGAGCCAGCAATGTCTTGAAAATGATTATGATGATTGGCATCGGGTTGAAATGAAGGAAATTCCATCAAGATACATTTTCTTTTTATTATGAGTCACTACTCATACTACCTGTCACGATATTTTTAAAAGTTGGTAAATAAGTGGCCATTTTTAATCATCCTTATGGAACTTAAGTCCCGAGGCAAAGGCAAGCCTGATGGCACATGCTATGTTACAAAAATGGAGCGAAGAAATCTTTTTCAGCGCTGGTACGTGCAATTTAATTACTTATCGTCGAGAAGTTCCTTATCAAAGTGACAATATAACATTCCATCTACGAAATTAAAACTATCATTTGTATGGAGTGTACATTTACCAGATGCTACTAGAGTTGGCAATTTTGCTCTAAAACGTTCACGCTCCGGCGACGAGAGGCGACATCAAACATACGCGCTGCTTGCAAACCTTTTGCCAGCTTATCTCCCATTCACAATCTGAATCTTCCCAAAATCCATCTACAGCCCGCCTTATTGTTCGATGTTTATTAAATTTCATTTTACGTTTATACAACAACACTTTTGTCGGTTGCTTTTTTGTAGTGATTTGGGACATTTTACGGGTGGATTATCTCGTGACGTGTACTTTTAAGTCTTGATGTCTTTTTGTACTGGTCCGGTATTATGGTTAGGGCTGTCAGCTTCAATGAATTTTGTTCTACTGACTTTAATGGCTAAAATACGATAGTTGTTAAAGATGTATAAAATTAGACTGAATTCCGTTTTTTATTAAGCTTAGTAGTAACTATGTTGGGTTTATTCTAAGGACTACAGAACATTGTGCTTGACTGCGGTCTACTTACTTGATGGACTTATTTTTAAAAAAAAACCCACTTTCAAAAAAATAATTTAATACATTATATACCATATTAAAACACCACCACGTAACGACCATCGTGAGTGGCACCTAATTCAGAGCAAAACTCGCATTATAAAGCTCTCTGACATCATGTCAGAGGATAACTGAGTGCGAAACATAAAAAAAAACCTGATGGTAAGTAACGCTAAATCTAAGGTTCAGGTTCAGCGCGCCTGCCTAGAACATTGCTATATCTATTCTGCATATTTCCATCCACTACAGCCCATAAACGTCCCACTGCTGGGCACAGGCCTCCTCTCTCATAGGAGAGAGGGAATTAGAGCTTAGACCCACCACGCTGCTCCAATGCAGGTTGGCGGGCTCATTCTGCATATTCAACCGGTATTAATTTCGCTAGGGGCAGATTTTTTCGCTTACTTTGGAACTAAAATAGAATTTAGTACCTAGTCATTATTTTGTATAGTTGGCAGCCCTGATTGCGGGCCGCTATTGCGCGTATTATGTCATAACAGACGAGCACTCGACGCACT
The DNA here is from genome assembly GCA_963932025.1 of Erebia epiphron. Classification (NCBI taxonomy): domain Eukaryota; kingdom Metazoa; phylum Arthropoda; class Insecta; order Lepidoptera; family Nymphalidae; genus Erebia; species Erebia epiphron. The sequence goes on along the minus strand of OZ009955.1, from coordinate 12,318,236 downwards.
CGTTAGCGTTTTTGTCACGCCATTTTATTCCAAATTGAATTCTGTGTTGACAATGTTGAAAACATCCTGTCTTTTTGTACACGCAGTATTTTTAATAGACCATTATCTGAAATGAGAAGTGCTTATATTGTAAGTCGGATCTGCGGGCAGGTAGGATGTGCCTACTTCACATTATCAATAACGAAATAATAGTAATATGAATTAGGCACTTACATAACATTGTGTAATATAATATAAAGGTACCTATGTATGAAACAGACTGATTGACATATCATAAAGCTCAAACTGCTAGGACTAGAAACTTGGGATGTACCTAAGTAACATGTAGACCCGAAACAAGAATGGATTTTCAGAAATTCCACTCGAGCAAAGCTGGGGCAAGTCTGCTAGTATCTAAAGGTGTGAATATGGTACAGTTAGTATAATAACCAAATCTTTCTACGGCAACCTCACAGCGTGATTAACAAAATGTGGCCGGCGAAAAGGAAACTTAAGGAAAAAAGGAAAAGGCCGGTAGGTGTGTTTCACGGTGAAACCTACCGGCCTTTTCCATACAATACACACCTATTATCTACTGTAAATAAAATAAATCAAAATAATTTGTGAATGTTTTAATTAGTGTAAATATTCGAATTATTATTAACATTACCTACTGTCCAGTTATTTTTAAAATAAAATATAGCACATACCTAGGAAATTATGATGAAGCTTATTGCATATTATTAGTGTCCGCACATTATCGACGATTGCTAAGAAGAGGCTAACGCCATATCGAGTCTGTTGCCCGATTACCGATCGTTAAGTAAGAGATTGTAAATCATGGCACAGTCAGATGTAATGGACGGAAGACCTTAATAGAGCTTACATGTCAAACCAGTACTTACCATATAAACTAATGGAATTCATAAAATACAACTTTCGTCACTTTATTTGAATTATTTATGACATAACTAGAAAACCGCGTTCGTATGAGATAAGATAATGCCTCGGTATGCATGGTAGAGCTGTTATGAGAATTAATTTTTGAACATGTTTAAAAGATTTGATTTATATTTTCTATTCATTTTTCGATTGACCCGAAAACTCGCTCGGCAAAAGTTCGGCCAAGCGCTCTTTCCATTTTTGAGGGTTGCCTAAGCGCGATGACAATCGCGATGCGCCCGCACATGACTTTAAAATCTATAGGTAACTACTAACTACCCCATTTAAAATATACCTATTGTTTTTGCGTTCTCTAGTTAAATATTATTTATCTATTGTAGTTATTTTAATTGTGGTCAATATTAACGTGAAATGAAAGACTAACTATAGATAAATAAATGAAAGAAAACTATGGTAGATATATAATTTTCAAAACCCAAGGACCCACTGATTTTCATTTTTCAAAGTCCTCAGAATCGTGTTTTGTATACGAGTATGTTACAATAACCTAATATTATAAATGCGAAAGTGTGTCTGTCTATCAGTCTGCTACGCTTTTACGGCCCATCTTCTTAACGAATTTTGATGAAATTTTGTATAGACATAGGTTACATCCCGGGAAGGCATAGGCTATTGTTTTTATCCTGGAAAATTAAGGAGTTTTCACGGGAATTAAAAAAACTCAATCAAAAAAAACTGCGGGCATCATCTAGTATTATTATATTTATAAACATGTACGGGTATAGCTATTATGAGAATTAAATTATGAGCACGCATCGCAGAGCGAAAGCTGACGCCATACGAATATTAACGCATCAAAATAATGTGCTGAAATACCGTCGTAAATATTTTAGTCACATAGGACATATTGTGACTATTTAATTTTTGTATTCGTGCAATGTTTAACTTACACATGTACCTACTCCATTTGCTATACAACATACAGTTAATTGATTACCATTTTAAGTTAAATTCTATGTATAGCATAGTTCATTCTTACTCTGAGATGTGTATCTTCTTATTTATCTTTAGAAAAACTCTGTGTTCGTCACTCAACTAAAAGGTACCTATTACTTAAACTTCTGGTTCTAGAAACTTGAAATCTTTCGAGTTCTTTTTAAATAACTTAGAAAGGATTTTAATAAATTCCAACAGGATCTTTAAAAACATAATTCCACGCGAAAGAAAGTCGCATGTAAAGGCTAGTTATAATAACAACCTCTGAACCACCTTGGTAAAGTCCTCATATCTTGCATCCTTTTAATAGACGAAGAATATTAGGTACTTATATTTTTGGTAAAACAAAAGATCCTACGGGACTTGAATAACCTACGCGTAGACGACCTACTGGTGTTTGTTAGCAAATTGTGTCTTAAATGTTTTTTTTTTTTTGTTTTTTTTATCCACTACACGCTAGCCCTTGACCGCGATCTCACCTGATGGTAAGTGATGATGCAGTCTAAGATGGTAGCGGGCTAACCTGTAAGGGGCATGGCAGTTATATTAAACCCATACCCCTATTCGGTTTCTACACGGCATCGTACCGGAACGCTAAATCGCTTGGCGGCACGTCTTTGCCGGTAGGGTGGTAACTAGCCACGGCCGAAGCCTCCCACCAGGCCAGACCAGGGAAAATTCAGAAATTATAAATTCCCAAATTGACCCTGCCGGGGATCGAACCCAGGACCTCCGCACGTTAAGGCAACAGCGCTACACACTGCGCCACGGAGGTCGTCAAAAAAAAAGAAAAATTATGTTTAACAATGAATTGATTGGGTATCAGGATAGGTTGGTGAATTAACTAGAGTGGGTAAGGTACGTATATTACTAATAGTTTTTATACTCAGCACCCTAGATTAAGCAATCCTACCCCGCAGTACTAAAAGCAATAAGACTTACAACTCCCCTACCAAAACAATCCTGTATCTGTGTCTTCACTAATGGCGTAAGTTCGACAGTCGAAGTTAGTTGGAGTGTTCTACGGCTGCAATAAAGATAAATCCAGCAATAATATGTTGGGCCTTACGTGGAGGATCGCTTGGGCACGAAATTGAATTTGCGTGGAGCCTTAAGTTGGTGCCGATTGAGACGCGTTGCGCATTCAACTGTCATGGTGGACTATTACCATACCACAACAGTTAGTCGGCGATTAGGTTGAGCCTGTTAAACCATCCCGGACCTATCACCGTTGGGCCGCCAATGTGAATGTCTAATTTTATTAATCTTACTTAATATTATAAATGCGAAAGTTTGGATGGATGGATGGATGTATGGATGTTTGTTACTCAATCACGCCCCAACGGTGAACGGATCTGGCTGAAATTTGGCGCAGTGATAGATTATAGTGTGGAATAGCACATAGACTACTTTTTATCCCGGAAAATTAAAGAGTTCCCGCGGGAACCAAAAAACCTCAAACCACGCAGACGAAGTCGCGGGCATTCGCTAGTCTGTCATTATTCTTTTTCTAAATTACACGATATCATTACATAGAATAGATACTATCCATATTGAGTAGGTACTAATAACTATTGTCATGTATTGTCAGATTGTCTTTCGTTCAGCAGCAATGGAGCAATAAATTGAATTGATTTTAGATTTAGAGAAAATATATTAAAAGAGCAAAAGTGTAATAAAGACTGGATATTTCGATGGAATCTAAATTAAAGCAGACGAACTGGTCAAAAACAAGAACCTTCCTACATCAGCATGCTTGTTTAGTAGTGCAATTATCTAAAAGCGTTGCTTTCTCATCTCGCATTGTACCATCAGCTTTATAAGTCATTTGAGGCATACTGAACGTCGATTATTATTTGGGACGTGAGCAGCAATCTTGCTCCGGAGGTAATCCGCGCCGGAGGGCCAGCCTGGAAGGACGCTCCTTATCCCTTGATCCCGTTGTTTACCAGACATTAAGCAGATAACAACTCCGCGCTGATACTCTCGCCAGATTAAGCCCTGGCTCCCTTAATCCGAACTTCGATTAATTTCATCCAATACTTACTCACGGGTTGCTTGGTTTGCTGAATATTAGATTAGTAACTTCTTGCTTTCTCTGCGCTTACGTTCCTTCAAATATACCCAATGTAAAATTACTGTTACTAAACCAAACAACAACAAAAATCCTTTTATAATCTCTGTTTGATGATTTCAGATTTGAGTGGTGATTGGTAGTAAATTACGGTTTTTTTTAGATAATCTATAAATAAATAATCCTTTATTCTGCCAAAAACATTAGTATAATGAAATGAAACATACATGGGGTACCACAGCTCTCATGGTACAAATAAGCCAACCATGATTTAAACCACTATAACTATTTTATTCCTTAAAGGCTTTCTGCCTAGAAATCATACTAATATTATAAATGCGAAAGTCACTTTGTTTGTTGGTTTGTCCTTCAATCACGCCGCAACGGAGCAACGGATTGACGTGATTTTTGGCATGGGTATAGTTGAGGACCTCGAGAGTGACATAGGCTACTTTTTATCCCGGAAAATTAAGGAGTTCCCGCGGGAATAACAAAAAACTTAAACCCCGCGGACGAAGTCGCCGGCATCAGCTAGTTTCAGATAGCTCTTAAAACTGAGCAATTAGGTTTTTCTTTCTATTAGGCGGAACCCATATCCATAGATTAGGTAAGTAATCAACAACTTAAGTAGATAGGTACAAACCGGTTACGGGCATGCTTAAAAATATAGTTTTCCGTTATTACTACCTTTATTTTCATTTCATAATTAAGATAAGATACGAGTATGTAAATTTAATTTGTAATAGCTTATAATATAAACTATGATTTTTTAATGTGATACACCCATGCATAAAGCGACGTGCGACGCTTCGATTCGTCGTGTGTTGAGTCGCCATTTTGGTTATTAAAACACCCATCGAATTAACAGTAATTTTAATGACTTGATTAATGCTACTAATCGAATTAAAAAATTGTTTTTTTAGGTATCCCATGACAAGTTAGCCCTTGACTGCAAACTCATTTGGTGATATTAACAGGCAAACTAAGATGCGAGCGTGTTTAACCTAGAAGGGGTATGGCAATTTATACCCCAGCAACTGGACTTTTTTTTATCTACTAAAAGTTAGCCTTTGACTGCGATCTCACCTAATGGTAAGTGATGACGCAGTCTAAGATGATAGCGGGCTAATCTATTATGGGTATAACAGTTATATTAAACTCATACCCCTAATCGGTTTATACGCGGTATCGTACTGGAACGCTTAATCGCTTGGCGGCACGTCTTTGCCGGTAGGGTGGTAACTTTCAGTGTACCCCCTTACGACCCTTTTAAGGTTACCTACTCATTTAGTTAAAGCCAGCCAGATAAGTAAATTTCTAACAAGGCATCTTTAATAGAATGCAAAGTCATGGTCATCGCCTAAAACAGCCATAAAAGTAATTAACTGCACGAAATATGTGCCTAACCGATACCACTACTCGTATACAGTATCGTCAGCGATGCAATGACTGTACAAACAGGGATGCGCAAACAACGAGGCAAATGATATCTTCGCACCCTAATAATAAATTAGTATAATATAATGTATAGTATTAGTATAATATTGGTATTTGAGCATAATATTAAATGGGTGTAAAACTATCTACGGTAGTAGTAGTAGGTTAGTAGTCTATACGTTTCTATAATCACCACACTCATGTGGGATAGAATCTTTAAAAAAAAAATCCGGGCAAGTGCGAGTCGGACTCGCGCACGAAGGGTTCCGTACCATTATTAATAAATAATTACCTTTGTTAATGAACCGCAAGACTAACTTTGTTTGTAGAGGTTTATTGTTAATATCAAAAAAACTATGCTAGTTAGAGCATTGGCTATAGTTTTCCTGTAAAATATACGTAAATTACTATTGACCATAATTATTTCAAATTTTTCGATTGGTAAACTCCGGAGATAAGGGGGGAGGAACGGTTTTTTTTTTGACATTTTCCCCGACAAATCAAAAACTATCATAACTAAAAATAATTAAAAATCTGTTTTAGAATTTACAAAGTAAACCCTTTCATATGATACCCCACACAGTACAGTTATCTCACTTTTAAATTTCAACCCTCAGATTTTCCCCCCTTTTTAAATAAGAACGAAAATAATTTCCAATTTTTTTTAATTTCAGTGTCTTTGGGCCACTAATATACACAACTATTCCAAATTTCATGTCGATAACTTCGGTAGTTACTGAAATAATCGAGTGTGACGGACGGACAGACGGACAGACGGACAGACAGACGGAGAAAGTCGCACCATAAGGGTTCCATTTTACCATTTTGGTACGGAACCCTAAAAAGACGTGTGGCACTCGGAGACTGCCGCGGTAAAGCTATTGCATAGCATTTTTTATCAACTTAATGTTTATAAACATAATTCTTTAAAATTATTTCGCCTTTATATTCCAAATCATCTTTTCATAAAAATAGTCTTTTTATTTTCAATAATTTGAAGTCAACAACACAAGTAGTCATAGCAACCAAAGATGTTAGATTTTCAATTTCGTTACGGAATTTCTGGATTCGGTCTCCACCCTCAAGGCCCGCGATAGAAGCTATGCAATAGCTTAAAAATAAGTCTACTACTTACGAGTAGAGGTTGCTGAAGAACAAAATTCTACCTCAATGTGTAGAACGAAGTTGGCCTAGGAGGTTTAATTATTTTTAAATTAGCCGCGAGAATGAGACGTCAACTTTGCCTATCTTTGTTAATACTCGCCCGACTTCAACATAATGTGTAGAAATCAAAATTATTTTTTACTTTACAGTGGCTTTGGAAGACGGTTTTTTTTGAAAGAATTTTATTTTAACTTTTTAGTGTACCCTTAATCCCCACGGCTTAGGAGTGCAGTACCCTGCAGCATCAGAGTTTGAAGTCTGAAGTCGTTGCTTGACACCTACAATATGAATTCACCATAAAAAAATCCTAAATCGCTATTTTTAACATACATTAAAAAAAACATACGCGTCGAATTGAGAACCTCCGCCTTTTTTGCAAGTTGGTTAATAAACAGGTCTTAAAATAATTATTTACAGAACGACACATCTGTCAGGGACACGTTTGTGTTACAATTTCGTTAAATCGACGAGGCGATAACTGCGCAAACAAGGATGAGCAAACAAAATAGCGAATGATATTCCCTTCCCTTACATGATATCATCCGCGCAGTTATTATAAGGCATGGGCAAACACAACGCGCGCTGGTTTCGATACACACGAGCACAATTCAAGTTGTAATACAAGTAAGGTATAGGTACGACTGAGAATTCGGGCACAAATCGCAAAGCGAGGACATCATAATTACGAATCACTAGGTACTAAATTTTCCGCACTGTACCTGCACGAAGGCTTTGACAGCTCTTTTCTTAGCCACCAATAATATCGGATAGAAGGTTTATCCTAAGGTAAGGCTTTCCAACTGCGGAGCGTGCGATACAACCATGCAGCTGCAGTCGCGCGCCATCGACATATATATCGCGTTTTGTATACCTACGTGAGCTTGTGGTATGACGTGCTTCATTCAGCCAATTACCAATATGGTACCTTGGTAGGTACGACTAAGCAGGCGATACTTATTATGTATTTATACGCTAATAAAATCACATCCTTCCAAAATAAATTATGACATTTAATTGATAAATAGTTGTATTCTACCGTTGTTGGTTAAAATAACCTATGTACTTAGTCGAAGTTTTTAATATTTAAGTCATTGAGGCTGCCAGATGATCAAATAGGAAAAGAATCCTCAAGGAATCTTATCTGCTTGCAGCCTTATAAGCTTTTCTTATTGGTCTGAGCTTTGACTTATTCTGATTACTCGACGAGATGAAATTGACATTGTACCAAAATTCAGTAGGTAGTCTCAAAACCGAAGCTGGATCATTGCTATTCGGTTTGACTAAAGACCGGCCTATCTAATTAGGCGCCCCGGCCAGACCAACAAGACATGCTCCAATATTTGAGTACGTCTTAAATCACATTACCCAATGTAACAAGGTATGTTTGTCAACTGATAAAATTTAGTTTGGTCTGATCAAATTCAAGTCATGTATCTCCTACGAACAAAGGTAACCACATGAGACTATACTAGTAGGTAATCCACATGAAATAGTAACAAACCAAAGTAATTGAGCATGTAAATAGAGCTTTTCAGAATGCAATAGTAAAGCAAGGAAGGGAAGTAACTAACTGTTTCTTTTAGTCCGTCTGTCCATCCTTTTGATTTTAAAGTTTAAAATTTGCGTCACTTCAAGTGTAAGTGTAAGTACATACATCGAAAAAATCAACATACTTAAATAGAAAAAGCCTAAACAGTATCGAATATTGTATTAGTTCGCTAATTTTATTTTAATAAGGTACAGCAGATCTCTTCTTCTGCGAATGGAACCGTCTTTATTATTAATATATAACTTCGTAACCTCAAGCGTCTTAATGATAAACTGGGAGCCAAAGTCTCAATCTGCAAACACAAATATAAAGCTAATTAAAAAGTTTCAAACTGAATTATGAGAGGGGCTTCGATGGACTCCGTACCAAGATTGTAGCGAAAATTTAATCAAAGCGGGTGTCATCGCCAACCCTGGAATGTTATACCGGGAAGCTGAGCGGAGTGACTCGCTTGGTTACAAGTAAGCGTTGGTTTAACGTGACAAAGTTTCGTGGTAGGATGGCAAATGTTTGCTTGAGACAGTTGCGGCAAACATTGCTCGCACTTGGAGAATTCCAAATTTAGATTACATATTCATAACAGGCGCCGAGGATCTGCTCATTTCGTAAATCCCAACGGACACCGTTACCATTCGGTATGAGGATGTAGAGATGTTGTTTTTAAATATGGACAGTTTAATGTGGTTAATGAGTTTTATGCTAGTCTATGTTGTGCCGCAGGAACTCTTTGTGTTATTTTAGTTCTACCTGTAACTATGTAGGCATGTAAACAAATCTTTGAAGTGGAATTTTATCAAATTTTAATTGTGGGATTTATTTGAAACTATGCATATACTTACAATCATTTTTGCTCAATTGAGCTGATGATCGAACCGGAGATGAATAGTGAAACTCTTCATTGGTTTTTTAACTATGTATTAGGTACTTAACTTATTTTCTTGGATATTTTATTCTCCCAACAAAATCTACATACCTGAGTAGGGTATATACCTATTCATACAAATCTACCGTATCCAATCCGTATCTTGCTTATAGCATAATATATTATGTAGTTTCTAGGTGATGCACGCAACTTCGTCCGCGTATATTGAGGTTTTTTGCAACCCATCAAATTCAAATTTCATCCAGATTCGTTCTGCTGTTCTGGCGTGATTAAGTAACAAATATCCATCCATCCATCCAAATTTTCGCATTTATAATATTAGTAAGTATAGAAGTATGGATGATATATTTGAATTGGCAAAGAAAATATAAATGTAAGAGATTACACTTCCTGAAAAATCTTTACAGAATACTGATTGTGAATACAAAAATAAGAAACATAATATTATACCTTCACTTCCCATAGGACTATTAATCCAAGTCAAAGCTGAAGCGACAAAGGCGAGTCAGCTCATAAAATTTATAGGCGATCGAATGAGATAATATGGTCGACGTTAAGAGCAGCTTAGACAGTTTGAAAATTTAAATGTGAAGTAAGTTTTGCAAGATTGTGCGGAATAAATCAGTGCGAGACGCGGATGGCGGGACGGCGCGGGCGCGGCCTCCACGTCAGCTTGCGGCCATAAATCCGGGACTCCCTCGAGCTTCTTCACCTCTCTCCATCTTCATGTGCACGCCTCTCTATACTCAACTTTGGCCTTCAGACTTGAATACCAACTTTAATATTTCAAACATAATATCAATGTTTTCTTTTTTGAACCAAAGCCACGTTTTTAGGGTTCCGTAGCCAAATTTGGCAAAAACGGAACCCTTATAGATTCGTCATGTCTGTCTGTCTGTCTGTCTGTCTGTCTGTCTGTCCGTCCGTATGTCACAGCCACTTTTTTCCGAAACTATAAGAGCTATACTGTTGAAACTTGGTAAGTAAATGTATTCTGTAAACCGCATTAAGATTTTCTTACAAAAATAGAAAAAAAAACAATAAATTTTGGGGTTCCCCATACTTAGAACTGAAACTCAAAAAATTTTTTTTCATCTAACCCATAGGTGTGGGGTATCTATGGATAGGTCTTTAAAAATGATATTGAGGTTTGTAATATCATTTTTTTCTAAACTGAATAGTTTGCGCGAGAGACACTTCCAAAGTGGTAAAATGTGTGTCCCCCCCCCCCCGTAACTTCTAAAATAAGAGAATGATAAAACTAAAAAAAATATATGTTGTACATTACCATGCAAACTACCACCGAAAATTGGTTTGAACGAGATCAAGTAAGTAGTTTTTTTTTAATACGTCATAAATCGTAAACCGCAATTTACCTTTCATTCAATCAACTCAAATATTTAAAAAAAACATTTAATTTAAAACTTACTACAGGTTTGTACGGAACCCTCGGTGCGCGAGTCCGACTCGCACTTGGCCGGTTTTTCTTTGTTGGTTTGTCCTTCAATCGTGCAGCAACGGAGGTCGACGTGATTTTTGCATGGGTATAGTTGACCCTGGACAGTGGTAAACTTTTTATTCGGGACAATCAAACAGTTGCCCCAGGATTCATCTTCACAGTAAAACCTAAATCCGTCCTCATTATTATTTAATAATTTCCTAAAGGTAGGTAATTCAATTCAATTCAATGTTTATTTATTCAAATTAGGTACACTGAACACTTCTTGACGTCTAAAACCATAGTGATAATCAATAGTAATTACGGTAATTACTACCGTACCTATATTTATTAGTAACGTATTATTCGCAAATAACACGCAATAAACAATCAAACATCAAAATAAAATTAAGTATATTTTTACGAAATACAAAAATGCACTCAATTTCATGATCCTTTTTTAAATTGTTTACGTCCATCTGTCAACCTATAACTTCCAAGGTATAAATTCCCGTTTTCCGCCCAATTCTTTTTCACGCTACATTTCAAGAATCTTATTTTTGTAATTACAAAAATGTCTAGTACGCCGACGTTATCCTTAATTGCTGGACATAAAAATTCCATTTAAATTTCCCTTTTAACGATCAAGGAGTCTGTCTAATTGTTATAATACACTCGTTTACGTATTTTTATGGCCGGTACAATAATTAGAACATAACGGTACGTCGCGTTTTTTAAGTGAGGCTGTAATTAAACTTTTCTTGCAGAAAGTAAAACAATATTGCAGTATAGGTACGAGGGTGTCCGTCCGTGGGGGGTTTAGGGTGTGAGTCGGTTATTTAAGAAATGGAAAGAAAAGCAATTTACTGCTTATCAGGAAAAGTAGCGAATTGTAGCCTGGGGTCACTGCGAATAAAAAAGTTAATAAAAAGCGAACGAGCCACTCGAACAACTTCGGCTGTGGGACCCATCTTTTAAATTTTCATTTACTTGTAGTGCCATCTATTGACTAACAAATAACATTTAAGTTTTTTTCAACAATAATAAATTGTCTTATGCCTACCTACCTATATATACCTACCATGATCTCATACTAATTTTGACAATTTTTTTGTGAAAAGGAAGAAAGCATTTCTGTTATAACTAATACTAATATGTTAATAATCTCATGATACATAAAATCTCAGAGTACCCACTTAAAGTTGCGAGGATGTTGCTTATTTGAGGTGTTCAAGCCAAAAATAAATTAATCTTCAAAGTTACTCTATTATAAGTTGTTAGGCGAGTTAAAGTGAAATTGGTTTAAGTCGACAAATTCCGCCCGTAGTTCGACGACGCCAGCTTCAGCTAACTTCAGTAAGACAGTTTTCCATGACAGCTACGAGGCTGCTCGTAAATAATATATTAGGTTTATGTTCGTATAGTGGTGAAAATAAAACGCTAATGCTTACCTTAACTATTTAGGTACCTATTTATTTAGGTAAAGCTTCTATTAATTCTATTGGCTAACTTTTTAACGGTTATGGTCACTTTTATGTTAATGTAGTGGTAAATTCTACATTCTTCAAAAACAGAGTCTATAGAACAGATTATAAATACAAAAAAAGCTGGACGTCTAGTATGACCCAAGCGTCAGATTTATGGCAGCTTAGGTTTCCGACGAAACACGGAACTGAACGGAAGCGTTTGAGCATAATAGCTTGATCTTTTTTTATCAAGCACTATAACCGCTAGAGAGACTAGCCAGTAAGCTGACATGGAATTACGAATCGGTTTACCATTTGATCGTGTTATTAAGGATGTTATAATATTATTGTCTTTATTATCCCAGGTTGCTTAGATTTATGACGCGTGGCCGCATCGCTGCAACCGCACTACTATCGCTTGTACAATATATATTTAACCAGATGATGCCCGCGACTTCGTCCGCGTGGATTAATTATTCTTAATTCCCGCGGGAACTCCTTAATTTTCTGATAAAAAGTAGCCTATATCCTTCCCCGGGATACAACCTATCCCTGTACCAAATTTCATCAAAATCTGTTGAACAGATGGGCCGTGAAAGCGTAGCAGTCTGACAGACAGACAGACAGACACACTTTCGCCTTTATAATATTAGTATGGATTTGGTAAAACTACCGATAGTACTGCATGCTTCAGTGACGGTCTATTTCATTTTCAATGCATACTAAACTGCTAAGAAGTACAGGCACTAAGACATGATTTCCAGTTATTCAAACTTACAGTTTAAAATTCTTCACAAAGAAACATTACGAACAACAGATTAACTAATTAAAAGTAACGTGAACCCCACAGTAGTAACTAACAGCATAAAAGCGCATATGAGCTTATTATCTGCACACATAATTCTACACTTGTATTGACGTCGACGATAAACTGCGTGGCGAAAAGTTGCATTGATGAGAATATGGGGTGCATTTTGTCACTGCTGGGGTGCTAGGGTCGCGACCCGGGGTCAAATATTTGGGTGTAAGCCCTGCTGTCTATTCACAAGATAGTGTGAATTAACTGCATTTATCCTTTAAAATATCTAGTTAAATATCTCATACATGATACTAAATTACAAAATCTGCATTTTTTTGTTGGGCACTTCTTAAGGTAATAGCAAAATAAATGTCTGTATTACATACCATGCTTAGTTTCTAGGTAGGTACAGATTGTAATAAGTAGTCGGGCATACTCCAAAAAATACTTCACGACAGTTTATACGATAAAAATGAAGAAGGTATACATTTTTTTCCTTAAGATTTGAATTGAATCCATACTTATATTATAAATGCAAAAGTGTGTGTCTGCCTGTCTGTCTGCAACGCTTTCACGGCTCATCCGTTCAACCGATTTTGATGAAATTTGGTACAGGAGCAGGTATCCCGGGGAAGGACATAGGCTACTTTTTATTCCGGAAAATCAAAGTTTTTCCACGGGAATCCAAAAATCCTAATCCACGCGTTCGAAGTCGCGGGAATCCTACTCTCTGAAACCATAATGTAGGTATTATAAATTTTCAATACCAATACTGGATGTAATCCACCCGCGATTAATCTACGGATCGGAGCCTAATGTTTATTAATTGTATAAATTACCTCCCAAAATTTACGCTCAATCATTTGTAGCTAATAAAAATTCCGCCAGTGTTCCTCGTAACGCTGCGTCAACCTATCAATCAGTTTAAAAATTCCCTGTTGATCCCCTTAATTTAATCAAAAGATCGCTTTAGCTGGTCATGGGTAAGAAAAAACCGAATGACGTCACTGACGGTAATATACAATTTTCAACGGCAGGGTGGGCGGCCGGAGGGCGGATCGGATCGTAATAAGTATCCTAGTCGAACTAGTAGCAAATAAATTATAATTTCACATAAACCTAGCATAAACTAAACAAAGCACACGATGACATAATGTTGAGATTTTTTTTATTTATAATGTGTAGATGACAGTGGATGAATGGCTTACTTATCTTCAAACCTACATGATAAATTGCAAATTGCGCACAGGCGATTCTGAAGTTACTGAAGGTACATAATATTTTTATTAAAAAAAAATATTTTAATGCTTGTACATATATATATTTATTTGCTCTAGCTTCTAAATAAGGCGGCTATTAGACGATCCAAGTGGCGTCTGTTATCACGCCGAAAATAAAGGTGTGTTATCTTTCAGTCTAGATATTATTTTATCAACCTGTTTATCACCTGTATATGCATCTTTCCGAATTTGAAAAAAAAAATTGATATGCTAAATTACAAACGTAATGGCCACAAAAATGTACGATCTAGCATCATTATAAAGGCTTCTCTTACAAAACTGTTCTCGCTTACAGCGAATGTGTAGAATAAGTAAAGATTGATACTAATTACATTACAGATACGAGTTCAATTGACCCCAATCGGGTGTACGTAGCCCCCCAGGTCCGCTCCCCGTGGGATGTAATAAAATTTGCATACTTTTAATCAAGGGCCGTGTCGCGGAGAAGTTTGCCAATAACGGACCGCCGTGATCGATCTCGTGCCGGCTTGTCCTCGCATTACAATGCTGTTTGTTGTGCAAACGCCGTACCAGACTGATAATGTTCTATCATAAAAACAACGGACGCTTTCCATGGAAATACACTGGGACCCGATTGGCACATCTTATAGTAGCGAAATTGTCTTTTATAATTTTAAGCGTATATATTTCCACTCATTTTAACGATTTGATAATTATATTGCTTGGCTTGTCTGAGTATTTAATTTTATAAATGAGAAACTTTTAGACTTAAAAATTTTGTATCTTCTTTTTATCCTCCTTCAAACTACCAGAAAAACTTAAGCGTAGGTAAAAAGTGAAAGTAGTTCCGATTTTACACTTAGCTATGTTATAATACAAAGACGTGAGAGCTACTCAGTAAAAAAACCAGGATCTAAAGGCGCTACTCCGCTGCAGCGCAAGGTCACGCTGAATACGTTGACATAGCTTCGTCATGTATGGAAATGTAAGCGATAATATCTACGACCACTGCAACCCACGGACACACTTCGCACTAATACATGGTTGGTAATGTCATTGCTACACGTGTGGCCTGATTGGATAACCCGCCCACGCTATACATGCTACACACGCTAAACACGGAAGTGTGCGTAGCTAACAAGGCATATTATGAATTTGAACTGTTTTACAATGTACATAGCCGTGTACATAGGTCAATATTTGAGTACAGTATGTTCTACAGTGAAAACGTAGGCCACGCTGCCTTACAGCCCAAGCAGCTCAAATGTTCCGCGTGCCCGAGCACAGTGTGCGCAGCAGTGGAAGAGCATCTGAAAGCTCTGGCGTTTGAGTGCAAGAAGTTCCAGAGCTGAGGACAGAGAGGAACTACCCTCTTTCAAATTACAAAGTACTTAATATTATTTGTCTTATCTATGTATTATGCGCGTAGTTACCGTAAATAAAGTAGCAGAAAAGAAAAAACATAAATATTGCAGCAGGAATCCTGCGGTGCTATAAATTAGCTGGCATCTAATATAAAACGACAAAACGGCTAGAGAGCAGCATCACGGCCCCCGCCCGCCCGCCCTGCGCCCGCCTGTCCATCTCCGCTCCGCATTAATCGTGTTTAGTTAGCGGATATTGGCGACGGAAATTCAAATGCAATCAAATGAAAATAGAATTTGTAAAAAAGCAAAGACAACAAACCGACAGGCGTCAGTCTAGCGAGTAGCGAGCGAACGCTTCCCGCCCAGCCTTCCGCCCGCACCGCGCGCTGACCGTACTTACACGATTTTAAATTGTACATATCTGAAATTCCGATCTGTCGCGCACCCACCCTGCGCTATGAAATGAAACGAAATAAAACTAGGACGACACGGTGCGCCCGGAAAAAATCAAAATCGAAATTAAAAATAAAAGGATTTTCCGACGGGAGTGAGGGAGGCGGATGTTGCAATGTTTGCGGCCGTCATTCAATACAGTCGGCAATAAAAACATGCACTGAGCGTCTACATATAAATATGTGCGGCGGGATTGATTGGAATTGAATATGTGGGGTTGGGGGTGGGGGTGGTGCAGGAATCGAAGGTGAACGCTAAGACTGTAATCGGTTTTGCCCGGGGCCGGCCGCACCGCACCGCTCACAATTAAACTTTGTTTGTACATGTGTCGCTGGAGATTAGCCACAATGCTCTTTTTAAGTGGACCGGCAACGGTCCCACATGCAATTTAAGAATCTGGAACACAGTTTTGAGTATAAACTGAACGTTTTGTTAAAGATTTTACATACCTAGCAGCTTTTGTTATTAGGAAATTGCAAAGGAAATACTTATAATTTTCTTTCAATACGAATTAATATAAATAGGCACAGTAATATCCACACTTAACCATAATTCTATACTTCCCTACTATAATTATTAGTATAAATGCGAAATTATGTCTGTGTGTCCGTCTGTCTGTCTGTCTGCTACGCTTTCACGGCCCATCGGTTCAACCGATTATAACGAAATTTGGTACAGGGATAGGTGGTATCCCGGGGAAGGACATAGGTCTACTTTTCATCCCGGAAAATTAATGAGTTCCCGCTGGAGTCAAAAAACTTTAATCCACGCGGACGAAGTCGCGGGTATCATCTTGTATGTTATAAATGCAAATGTGTGTACTGTCTGTTAACTTTTCATGACTTTGGGGAAACTAAGAGTATTAACTACCTAAATAATGTACTCATGTCCATTCGAACGTTTCGTGTGTTATACAAAGTTAGTTATACAATATTTTACTAGCCATATTATAGAAAAGCTCCAAGAAATCCCCTGGAACGACGATACAAAATAGCTCATGACAATCATACAACTTGAGTGCAGCAAATAATCTGTCCATAAATAAAATGAATAATCCCCAAAATCCGCAAATCTGTTCAGATAGCGGTAGTAGGTACGCTTAAAGATGTAAATGTAGGCAGCCGGGTAGCGGCGCACGTCCATAAATCATCAGGAGGGGGCGCTGATTGCCTGCAATTATGGCATTAGCTTCCATGCCTAATTTTATATTGCAGTAACTTCCCCTAAGTGATTCAGTGTGTGGTCAAGCGAACAACTAACTTTGTATCATATGTGCAAAGAGTTGTCATATTACTAGAGGAAAAGATATACGAAGGCCTGTTATGTCTATACCTTAGCCAATAAAAATAATCTACAATTGTTAATTTGACTCATCGTCAAAAATGCCGTACTTCTTGACTAGCTATTAAGTGCGCTGGACTTACTTTTACTCATTCTGTCAATAATATCGGTAGGTATATATTTTTTTCATATGACGCCACTCTTACGTATTCACGACGTGGTAACTGCAATTGCGACTAGTTTATGAGTTATACGTTAACGTAAAAAGTAATAAAATATGAGTATATTTTACAATTTTTTACCTTAGTTATTTCAAAAGCGCGCTTCAGCGCATCCTATTTGATTCATCTGACTAAAGTTCTAAAGAAGAAATGAAAGCAAAACTATAGATGCTCTTTTTGTAAAATGACTAAAAAGATCTTTTTTTTTCAAACAAAACAGTAGCCATAGGTACCTTACGCACGTTAACCAATCCATCACCCTTGGCATAACAGCTACAAGCATGAAATCTTTGGGGGCAAAGGAACAAAGATAAGTCCCGTTTAACTTCCGTTTCCAACTTATCGAATAATTTAACTGAACATTTATTTTTGCACGCTCATCAATCAAGCGAACTCGCTCCACCGATAAGCCTCGCCTCGACGCCGAGAAATGACTAGGCATTACATAAATCCCCTCGGATGATGAAAAGTGAAGTCTAACAGATAAGAACCGACAAAAAGTTACGATGAGAAATGAATCGCGATTTATATTCGCGGGTAAGGCGCTCTCGACGCTCGCTCCTCAGCGAGCCCAGCGCTCGAAGCTTGCTTCGGTAGCATAATATCGTTGCTCTATCTCTATAGATAGAGAAACTCTATATCTATGTTTAAAAGCAGCCTTTAGATAAAAATGAAAGAAAAATAATTTGATAATTTACGGAGCACATTAATATAATAAATTATTTTAATGAATAAAATATCATAACTTATTGATGTGCTTGACAAAGTGATTACATAGTTAAATAATTTAAAGCAAGTGAACATAATTTAAAAAAAAAATCGACTGCCCTGCTTGTTGATTTTTTTCCAGAAAAAAAAACTCTAAACCCTGAAAACGTTAGGTACTTTAAACTCCTTTTTTTGGCAGTCGTGAGATTTTGCAGGTTAATTTCTGTATATTTTCTATATTTTGGTAACATTATTTTCTGTATTTGCTATTAATAATTAAAATTATAATGTGCAATTTTATCAGATTTTTGTTTACCAACGCAATAAACATAAACGCCTCCTGACGGGTTGTTTCGTATTTTTGCTAAAAAACGTAACAAAAAACGGGGTTTAATCGAAACTTTTCTCCCGGCGGCCATTATTAAGATAAACAGTACAATACATAAGCCTATCTCGACATTTATTTTATCGCAAGTTCACATCACGCGCTCGCTATTCCCTGTTATGATACGGCCCGTACCTGAAGCTGAAAGAAAAGCCATAAACCTGTTCGAAGCGTTTCTTCCGGCGCGCCGGAGCGTCGCGTACGCGCGCCGACTGGCAAGCAGCCGCTCGCCCCGCGCACGCCTCACCCCTCCTTCCCCTCGGGCACCCCCACATCTGCCGACCATATTTTCCACTTTATGTGTGACAGTTGAGGTAATATCGAGACTCTCTCCGCTCTCTGATTGGACGAAAAATACACATTAAAGGAACCTGCCGGTCGTGTGCGAGCGATTCGAAACTGTATTCCCGTGGAAAATGTCGGAAAATATTGTATTATGGGGGTGGAAAATTGCCACCCTCCCGCCCGCTCGCTCGACTCGGCAAAAACTGTCGAGTATTTGTTTTTGATGAAAACGATTTATTATTCTACGTGGGTTGGAGGCAATAAAGATAAGCCAGCGAGGTGGCGGAGCCTTATTACGGCTAACCCTCGCCTTTGTTTCCTTATAAAGAATAATAAATGAGGCCGCCATGCTTATATAGGTACCAGTTTCTTAATTATTTATTTATGTGAAAGCACTGTTAATATTTTGTTACACGAGTTAAGGTTTCGCTAAGTTGATTTTCAAATTATTAGGTATACAGAACTGTCTTCTTCATCCTTCTGTTTTGTTCGTTCAAATTCACGTTCAATTGAATATTTCAATTAGGCATAACGACTACATATTTACTGCTTTCTTTATAGATATACCCGCACATATCACTTAATTCCTGTAGAGCCGGTATCTAGGAACCATCCGGAACCAATATGAAATAAGAATTACATATTCTAAGCCGGAGCGGTGTTTACAATGTCAATATAATATTGCCATATAAATATAACAGTTATTTGTATAATTACAGACCCCATGAGGCGTTATATTCGGGACCCCTGCGGAGCGCACGCGTTGCTTATTTCGCCTCATAATATTTAAGATGTGGACATTGTTGGCAGGTTGTTTGGATGTTTTCATCATCTGCCGCGGTTGATTAACGGTTTGTAGCTCGAATAAAAACCAATTATAAATAATCAATCATTTTTTGTATCTGACAAAAAAAAACCACATAACAGTGTGTGTTTTTGTATCACAGCTAGGTATTGTTATTTTTGACTGTTTCAAATTCTGCGTAGTTGAAAATTAGTTTATTATAACAACATACAGAACTTGTACCAGTCTTATTTATTAAAAAGAAAAAGGCATAAAAATAAATGGCAATCACATTACTTAGAACTAATGGTAAGGTAGCTGTAGCTGAGCCGGCTTTTGCTTCACGGAAACTGAATCTAAAACTGAAACTTTAAAAACTTAGATGCTTAGATCATCAGCGGTAGTAATATTAATGATAGGTTTACACCTACATATTTAGCTATTAAGCATGGAGGAATGTGCAGTGCTCAGGCAAGCCGTCAAGCGCTTACGAGCACGAAGAAACCATAAAATATATAATATGTACTTTTCACTTGTGAAATAAATAAATAAAATACTACCTCCATGCATTAAACGCGAATTTCTGCATAATTGTTGACAGGTTTTATACGAGTATAATTAAAATTAATAATTCACAGAGAGTAAATAGGCATCGCAATCAATTGCAACTTACAGTTTTGTCTGACAAATTTGTACAAACAAATTGGATGCAGCGCTCCCGTGTCCCTGTCTGGGCGACGTTTAAAAATTTAAATATCGACAGTCAACCCCTACTAAATTAAAACGAGCGCGCATCTGAAAAATGTTCACGCGGCTTTCTACACGAAATTACTTTTTTCAAAAATCACTTGCTGTGCTAAGACATTTTCTTGTTGTTATTTTAAACAACGATGACACCACTTGAAAAGCCCAACATGTTATATACAGTTGGATCTCGGAACTGTTTTGGAGTATGCGAGGTACTCTTGCGCAGCGCTTGAATACCAGGCGTTCTTAGATAGATATTTGAGACCCAATCTTTATTATGCCATATTATTTCTTACTTTCCTTCTTCTATATAGATCCAACTCCTATTTCGCAAGTTGGGCTTTAAAGTCCGGCCACGCTGCACAGAATATTCAGTTGATTATAAAGTTCTTCTTACTCAATGCTTTTAAAACAAAAATTGAGTCAAGACTTTGATTTAGATTTTTAGACCCAGCCTGTCTCAGGCCGTCTCCCTGTAGGGATTCGTACAAATATTGGGTTTTAAATTTCGGACCCACGATGCACAGCGGATGCGGTATAAGTTAACTGGTACTATTTAACCAACCGTTCAGGCACCCGCGACGAAACACCCTCGTTATACCAATCTGAAAGAGACACCCAACCACCAACAATACAGAGCAAAAGGGTGGCAAGATACTCAACAGGGCATAACTCATAAATAAAATACAATATGGTGAGCAAAACATTGAATTATGCCGGTATTATGTCACATTTGGCCTTTGTGAATTAGTCAAAGCATATCGAGGGGAGATAATATTCGGGTGTTTGTCGCTGTTGTAGAGAGCGATACGGAGAACTGATTTATTACAGCTGTATTAGTTGCAATAAATGTATGCATAAATAATTTGCGTTTATTTGTTTTATTTAAAAGGGATACTAAGTTCTTTGTTGAGTTTAACGGGATAGCTCGACCTTATATTAACCTGAAATAAAACTGGAAGAATATGCGAGTGTCATAGAAAGTGCAGACCCATGAGCTCTACTCAACTCGACTAGATACGCTAATTTTCCTGACAATTCCTAACACAGTCATAACTGCGAATTTTAAATCACTAGCAGACTGTAATCTGATATTCGAAGAGGGATCCATGTATCGACATGATTTCCTTAAACGTGCATTAGTATCTCGCTCGAACCTTGATTATATTGAAAACACTTCAATTTATAAACAAAATGCTCACTCCGCTTTGCCATAAAGGGGAAACCGACAAGCCCGATTCAGCGAAATCATAGAAAAGCACATAAATTGGCGCGCATTAACATTTCCTTTATCCTACGTGTCGGCGTATGACGGGGGCGCCCGCTGCCGCCGCCCGGAGCCGCCCAAGACAATAAATTTACATATTTCACCCCTCAAACAGACCTTTTTTGCCATTCCGCAGAATTACGCACATATGGGAATATTCTGTTGAATATATCAGCAGTAAGGAGGTATACTCTCGGAATAAAATTATCGCCACCGACACATTTACGGATGAGAAGCGTGAATGAAATTGAATGGAAGAGGAAAATTAATTTTCTAAGGAAATATAAGCAGGGTATAAATTGCTCAAATAATATAGATTACGATATTGAAACTTAAATATTATACTTCCCATCTTTCCAAATTCTTCACAAAACTTATTATTTTTTTACTAAAACTAACAATTTTAAAATTAGTAGCACAAGTAAAATAGCAATAATATGTCTACCTCCTGCTTTTTTAAACGTGAATATTGATAGAACAAATACCAATAGAGTAAATTCATTATGAAGTAAGAGACACTTTGTAATTAGTATTCCATTCATATAATATACATGAGCAAATATACAGATGGAAATGTAATTTTGCGGTAGAAGCGAGGGTGCTTCAAAGGGT
Source organism: Erebia epiphron (assembly GCA_963932025.1). Classification (NCBI taxonomy): domain Eukaryota; kingdom Metazoa; phylum Arthropoda; class Insecta; order Lepidoptera; family Nymphalidae; genus Erebia; species Erebia epiphron. Next base: position 12,296,197 of record OZ009955.1, on the reverse strand, counting down.
CAAATCAAAATCATTTTCACAGCCCAGTGGAGCGGTGTACGTACAGTCAGACGCACAGTACCTAATGCCGGATGAATGCCGTGGCCGCCTGTCTGCTCATTTGTTTCTATCGTACAACGTAACTGGAAAATCTGAGACATCAAATTATACCTATGGTAACCAAATGTAGGTAGGTACCTATTCAAAATCATAACTGAGCTCTACGGTACATTCCCGCTTCATAACATGAGCGGAGTCTTGCCAGACTCGCAACTAGCATGGTTCGCGAATTCAACTCACTTTGCAATTTTCCATTCATACTCGGCTGGCGTAGCGTACCTACAGATTTTCAGCATAATTTAGAGTGAAACATTACATTGAAAGAAACCGAGTTTACTCGCCAATGGTGTCACATACAAAATATGCAACATTTTCGTCTCTGACGCCATCCATAATTCGGGGGTGGACAGGAAAGTAATCCGCGTCATAGGGGAATGTTATGTCCTGCCGCCTAGTGTGCGCGCTCCACATAAAAATCACTGACGCAGACTGTTTTAGATCCGCCAGTCAATTTTATTTTTGTCTGTTTTCGCTAATTTACATCTTTTCTGTGGCGATAATAAAGGCTATCAACCTGGATAAAAACTTTGAAAATACTTAAACATAAAAAAGAGGCGCAAATTGATGAACATATTTATTTCCTTTCAAATACGTCTAAGGCGAATAAAAAAGTGTTTATTATATTTTGGCAATATCAATAAAACGTATTCTCATTTAAAACACAAAATACGTGGACAGAATCAGCAGCACTAGAGAGCTGAACGGACACTAATACTCATTAGAATTACAAGCCGAAACGAAGCGGTTTCAGTCCACAGTCCACTATACCATGCGTCCTGCACGTACTATCATGGATTTACTAGAATTCTAATACAGCGACGGTACATTTTCGTCTCAAAATTTGGCAGCACTGCTATGTGTAGAATATGTAGATTGTTTGTCTATTGGCTTATAGTTTAACACATAAACAGATGAATTATTTAACTTAATAATGAAAATTCACCCGAACACACCTGATCTTATATCTAAAAACTGATAATTACTTAATTTTAATTCTTTACTAATATTAGAAAGCTGAAGAGTTTGTTTGTTTGAACGCGCTAATCTCAGGAACTACTGGTTCGAATTGAAAAATTATTTTTTCGAGGAAGGCTTTAGGCTATATAAGGCTGCGACTAATAGGAGCGAAGCATCAGTGAAAAATGTTGCAACAACGGGGAAAATTATCCATATTTGAGGGCTTTCGTTGCGTGCGCTGCGTAAACGGTACCCAAAAAAATATGTATGAAAGAATTATTCCTCTTTAAATGATCTAAAAATGTCCGTGACTGGATCTCGCGATCATAAAAACAGAAATTGACGCGGACGAGATCGCGGGCAACAGCTAGTCAAATATAATCCGGCTGTTAGATAAGATAAAATAACAAGTAACTAAAATCACTTACTACCATAGATAAATTCAGAAAAGTCTGTGTGAAAGATTCCTATCGTTGGCAAAATAATATGCAGTTATATTTTTAACACTAATATTATGAAAGCAAACCTGTCATATGAGCGTATACTGTATTTTATATTGTAAAGTGCACTTCAAAAGCGCCTGATGCCAGCTCAATAGCTGCGGTCGGAGGCGATGTAGATGAGTTTACGCTAGGCGCTCCCTACCATGTCGCTAATCTTTCACCGGCCCGATATATAGCTGTTCGTTTTGAATTCTCTTCTTGTTACTACGAGTACATTTTCCAACTAACTTTTTGAAAAGAAACCAATTCTAGCGTTTATTTGGTCAAAATACATACATACAATTACTTCTTACTAATAATATAAATGCGAAAGTTTGGATGGATATATGGATGGATGGATGGATGTATGGATGTTTATTACTCAATCACGCCCCAACAGCTGAACGGATCTGGCTGAAATTTGGCACAGAGTTATATTCTGTATATATAGTCTGGAATAGCACATAGGGTAGGTACTTTTTATCCCGGAAAATTAAGGAGTTCCCGCGGGAACCAAAAAACATCAAACCACGCAGACGAAGTCGTGGGCATTCGCTAATATTATTTATGAGAAAGTGTGTATGTCTATCTATCCGCCTGCTACGCTTTCCCGGCCCATCTTTTCAACCGATTATGACGCAATTTGGTACCAAAGTAGCGTTAAGTAGGTTGCGTGACGGTTAAGGGCATAGGCTTAAAACATAGACTTTTTATCCCGGACGAAGTCGCAGACATCATTTAGTGCTTTATTAAACCTTTAATAATGTGAAATTGTGCATCTCTGTCTATCTGCTACATTTTCACAGCCCATCTTTTAAACTTTGTTCTTCAGTACTGCAGAGATAGGTTGCACCCCATGTAAGGCTACCTTTAACACGGAAAAACAAAGAGTTTTGCACGGGATATTTCAAAAACCACGTGGATGATTTCATAGGATGACGATCTAGTAATTAAATAATTTTTTTTTATGTATATAATTTTTTGAGTTGTATTAGCAGCAGAAAACAAGCAAATGAAGTTGTGCGCAAAAGCTACTTAATAAATTAGTTTATAGGTACATGTACCGACACATATAAGCCAAAATGTTTTCGTGGTTTTCCTAATCCCGTTATAAAGAAGAGCGTCCGAACATAGAGCGAAAGAATGTCCAATATTATTTCCTCAGATTGTATCTTGGCGTGTAGCGAATGCTGGGAAATATCGCATTCTCTGCACGAATTCCACCACAATCGATAAGAGAGATGACCACTAGCCGCGGGAGCGAGGGGGGCAGCGGACGATGGGGAGACTGTTATTTGATTAGTCTTACTGAGAATGAGCTCGCCTTCACTTAATAGGGTGAGGGCTTGTAACCGGACCATGTATAATTTTCTCAATACACTAAATATACACCGGAAAACAAAAGAATATAATCATCCAGTAGGTAAACGAGTATGGACGAGCATTCTAGAAGTAATGATGTTTTTTGCGTCTTTTGTGATTATTAACTTTGGCTTATGACCTTGTAAGGATGAAGTGCAAAAGTCTGCATGGTGCAACACCAGTTAACAGCTCTAATTTACCTACTACAGACAGGCAGCGTAAAGGAACAACCAAACCAATTATCAGCTTTGATCAAAACCCCTCTAAGAATTACCTTCGGGCTCTCAGACCAATATTGTGAATTTATGACAGTTTGCAGTTTGTGTTACAGTTTTTAAATCAAATTATTCAAGTCGTCATTTCAACCGATAATTATACTTTTTAACGGCACAAAGGCCTCTTAAAAGTTTCGTAAAACAGGTTCTAGTATTTATTTAGCTGCTCCAAGCATCTCGCTTAAAATCTTCCGTCCAGCTAATGAAAAACGTTGCATTAAGTGAGAAACAAAATCGATACACAACATTATCATAGTTACATCACGTATCTAATTTATGCGTAAATATTAGATACGTGACCAACTAACCTAACCAATCAGTTGCAGAAAGTGGGAAGGCAGTAGGCACCTACCTAATTTATGGAAGGAAGAAATAGGATAATCATTGCTTAAAAGACAGGCATTCCCATATAAATGAAGATGAGTTTCGTTTTAAAATTAATTAGTAGCACGTTTTCCATTATAAGGACAAATGTAAAAGCGACCGCTTAATAGTGCGGTGGAAAACTCGCTAGTTTTAGCTCGCGAGAATAGGGCCGACGAGAAATTGCGGATAGACATAATCAGTCTTCTGGCTTTGAGGCCGCCGCCGCCCTAATGTGGCACACGCCTCTTCACCTGATGAATACACACACATTACGATCCGCTGATAGAATTCAATATCAACGTTTCATTTACGCGTAATTGAAATGTTCAATTTTCCGCGTTTGTTTTCCTTTTGTACCTAAAACTTTATTGCATTTGAATTAAATCTTAAATTTTTCTTTTGGATATTGATTTTTAACTGTAGATAAATATAATTTTTCATATAACCTGCATTGAAAATGCGAGTTTCGATGCCTGTTGAGCCACGTGAAATTAGTCAATTTCAGCCGAATCAATCCCGTCAATTGTCATTTTACCCATCAACTAAACTGATAGTCATGATATTTGTATACAACAACCTAGCAACTAAAATAAACAAGAAATACAATTTTAATTAAAACTCGCTCTTTTATAATATGAAAAAATAGTGTGCGCCACGGGATGCGACAATTTTAGATTTCGGGTGATGCCAGCTCTCGCTTCGCTCAGGCAGGCAACTTCACACACGTCTGAAATCGTCTTGTTTTATTTAAATTATGTCAAACCTGAAAAAACCAGTTTAATTAATTCAATGCGGTTGTTGAAGATCAATATGATTCCAGATTACCACTTTTAAAAAGTGATAAACCCATTTCTGCTCTCATTAAGAATACAGATGAAAATTTCAGTATAATAAAAGGTCAGGACTCGAGGGTGGCCCATAATGACTTCGCCCCGATCTTACAAAAGGCAATTACAATAAAGTTCCATTCGCACACGCCCGTTAACTGGACAATATATCTCGGAGTCCTCAGCTAGCTTGCTTCGTGGGCCTTCTGTCTGGCCGCATACATTTTGTGTTTATCTCGGGAAAATCAAGGATATTATAATTTTCAGTTAATGATTTAATATTACAATATCCTTGTAGAAAATATAATAACGTAAATGAATGAACTAGAAGTTTAATTTGCTATGATCCGCTACAGTAGACAAATCTGCGTGGTACAGTGCGTGTCTTTCACCTGCAGCATGCGACACCCAGCAATTTGCACAGGCACAGCACCACACCACACAAATCCTCCAAATCACTCTCAACGTACGTTTCACTCCGACACCGGAGCATCTTCAGGAGATGTTGACTCGACAATGCACGATTGTAAAAGTCAACTTTTCGAAGAATACTTTTGTAAGAATTGTGCACTGTCGAGTCGTCAATGAAAATTTTCGTTTCCAAAATGGACGAGGTTTCTAGTTGAGCTTATTTTTTTAAATATACTGAGCTAGGTATTTAAATACTAGCTAGGTATTATTGTAACAGATCTTCTTATTCAAGAGAAAATACATAGGTACTCTCGAGTCATCAATTCCCACAATGGGTTGAACGTAATTTTTCTTGAACTCGAAATTTTTGTAAGTATATTTATAATTCTGTAGATGGGATTTCAATTACAAATACCGTCATGAATTATGTGTGAAAACAAAGCATGACGCGAGTAGGTAGACGTGTGGCGGGGACCACCCCGCGCACCTTAACTACCTCCAAGCGCACGCTTTACGACCGGGGGATTAACCCATGTAACGAGATTCATTAATTCTTGTCGTTAAAATTTGTCGTTCTCGATTAATAAGGAAGTCCGGGACGGTACAACGTTATTATCACTCGACCGCAGCGAGCGTTGCCGGCGGAGTCCTGGGACTAAGAAACTTCGCACTCCGGCTGCTTTATTTACACTATCGAGTAAATTAAACTCGCGCTCGAGTGTCGGAGAAAACTTTAACAGAACTTCGTGTGTAATAAGTGGTACAACAACACGAGTAGAAGAGCAAACGTTGGACGCGGTTTACGCTTCGCACTTCTCTCCCACTTAACTCTTTGGGACATATTTATTCGACCCTCCGGCGACCGCTGCGACACTCGCCCCGTGCCCCTACAGAATTAACCTAACGAATCAAAGGCGATATTAAATGTTCAGAACCGCATTTACGTTATAACATGGCCGACGCCGTAAGTCCATTGATCGACTATTCCATGCATATTTTATTTGTCTCGGAAACGAATGATACAAAGAAAGCACGTACTTCGTTTGGAAATCCACCTTTCTTCTATCTATTTGTATGTAATTTTTAATGTGGGGTCAATCAGGGAGCTATGCCGTATATCTCCGTCGGCCGAGACCGTAACGATAATGAATCGTCGGTGTAAGTGCGCCGGACCGCACTCACGAATTATTAACCGATGTACTTCCGTAATAACAGCCCTCTTGCTTACTGGACTCCGTCTATTAATAAATTAATCTTATAATGCTTCTACCGCTCCTTTAAATACCTTACCTTATGTATGAAAACTGATTATGCCTTTGTCTTTATTTATTTTTTGTGTTATCATTTTACCGATAGAAATCTGTAACACTCGGAAATATCATGGTATTACATTACATTAGCGATACCACATGTTACAATTAATTTCCAACTTAATCAGTGCCTACTGTTTAAGACACCGGGCTTTCTATTCGGGTGATCGCGGGTTCGATCCCTAGGTACGCATCTAGAGCTTTTTGGAGCTATGTGCGTTAGAAATCAAATGTCACGGTGAAAGAAAACATCGTGAGAAAACTTGCATGCCTGAGAGTTCTTCATATCAAATATCAACAGTGTCTGAAGTCTGCCAAGGGTTGAAGTGATGATGATGGTGATGAAATCAGTGCTTTCACTTTCTGATCTTTGAAAAAGATCTGAAAACCCATAATATCAGTCATAGAACTCTATCGTGACGACCTCCCTGACGCAGTGTCCAGCGCTGTTGTCTTAACTTGGGTAGGTCCCGGCAGCGATCCCCGGCAGTACAATTTGGGAATTCATAATATCTGAATTTTCCCTGGTCTGGCCTGGTGGGAGGCTTCGGCCGTGGCTAGTAGTGACCACCATACCGGCAAAGACGTGCCCCCAAGCGATTTATCGTTCCGGTACGATGCGGTTCCGGTTTAATGTAACTGCCATGCCCCTAACAGGTTAGCCCGCTAACATCTTTGACTGCATCATCACTTACCATCAGGTGTGATCGCAGTCAAGGGCCAATTTGTGCTAGATAAAAAAAAACACAGTATTCGTTAGTGTTGTTGAATTTAATCAATTTGAAATCTTAATTAAGTCCGACTTTGAATATAAAATTAGAGACAATCGCTTTGAATGTATAATTTAAAGAAATGGTCATCGTCTTAGTTCAGTTTCAATTAGATTGCATTAGTAATGCATAAAGAACACCTTGTGTCGACCGCAGAGTTTCCTTGTCCTTTAAGAAGACCCTCCCTTGCGGAGCCTTGTGGAGACGCAACGGTCTTGTCTTCTGTTTGTTTTACCTACCTGTGACCCTCCAACAATGGTCCACTAAGTGTTGATTGCTTGTAAACACCGGCTGCTCTTAAAATATTTGTTCATGACATTTTAAGTGACCTCGATTCCTCTTGAAGTTTCTTTATCTTATCTTACAAAATATTCGGAAATATCCAAAATATAGTTACTTATTTGGTTACGTTTTTTATTATTTTCACAACTTTTGCAAAATAAACAACCTCATGGATAATATATTTATGTAGCAAATACACGATAAAAATATTTATTAAATTATGCATCATCTTGCTTAGAGCGAATCCATAAATAGGGACCGGACAGACGCCTCAGAGACGAAAGTTATTCGCGGACTGCTAGGTGTGTTTTCTCTCTAAATCCTAAGGTTTGGTTCACATAGATTGGCGAAGTCAGAGACGTGGAATACATGCAGCGCAGAGGTGGCTCTGAGACTGACTTACTTGTGTTCGTGTATCTCTTTAGCATACTAAGTATGACGTTCATGAAAAACAGTACATTTTACAAACACACGCACCTCCTGCGCTACGTCCTCAGAATGTCTCCGCTCTCGCTTCCAATATAAACCACGCCTAAAATAAAAGTTGCGTCATGAGTTTATTGTCAGATTTAACGTCCTATGCGTGGTAGGAATTGATAAGACACACTTGAACCTTTTCGTCTATTGCTCGAAATTTATTACTGTTTTGGGTTTTTATTGTTCCGCTTTACGACCTCCCCGTATATAAATCGTATAGATAAAAGATGAATTTCGCGACCGCTATCGCTTTGTACTTATTCACGTTTATTTACTTAGCTTTGGATTAGGAAAAAATCCTTTTTTTATAACGACAAGAAATGTACAGTTTGTGTTTATTTCAAGACCTAATTGGAGAGAAAGAAGGTGTAATGAAGAAAAATGACGGGTGTTCCTCAAAAGGTAAATAGCAAACAGTAACAAAAATTCCTATGTTAATGAAATGCTTTAATATTATACCAACCAGTATGTACACACCCATAGACAAAATTTACGAACGTTAAATATTTCCCATATACGGGACCGGACACAGCGACCCTCTATACGATACATCACTGAAAATTATTCTTGGATAAGGTTGCACAAGCGCGACAGAGACGGCGCGAGGCGCTGACCCTTAGCTCATAATGTACGGTCCGGTTAGGTACACGACTTACGGAAAATGGTACCTACGTAACACCCGCGCCCGCACCCCGTGCATGAAATGCTTATTATACGCGGCACGTACACTGCCACCCCGCGTTTTCCGCTACCGTGTCTCATCTCACTCGCACCCACTTACTGACCAAATCGACTAACAAGGAAGCAAGACTGATATTATAGCAAATCGAGGATTGTTATGTCCGGTCCGGCAGAGGTCGGTGTAATATATGACCACGGTATTCCGGGCACATATATTAACAGAGAACTCGCCTCATACGAAAAGATCTTGCGCGATGGAAACAAATGGCAAGGAAAATTTTGTCGGTGAAATTCATGGAAATGGAAGAAACAAAAACGGGACGAAAAATTGCAGCCATTTTTCTGGTTCATCTGACTTAAGTATTATCCATGTATACCTACTATAGTTGTCACAACATCATTAAGTTGAAATAGGGCTAACAATAGAATAGAAGAGAACATTATTTAAATTAATGAAAATAGCCTACTACGCTGGTATATGTACCTATTGTACTATTGTACTATTGTAAAATTCTGTTTGACGTTTTATTTGTCTGTGCTCAAGTCAAGCAATGAGTTCTGAGCAAATCTAAATGGGACTTAACCTAGTCCAAAGTTTATCTGTTGAATTAAAACTGACATACCGTGTTTCGAACGTATGGGATACGAAACGTCTAGCATAGTCCACGAATCATCGTGGTACAAATCACGATAAAACTTGGGTTTGTAGCAAGCTTGCGAGCCCCAAGTAATATCATGAAAGGTACTACTAAGTATTTTTTGCTCCAGGTTTGATATCATCACCGGTCAGACGTACAACGTAGTGGGTACAAATGAAGAATGATCACTACAGTAGAAAAGCGCTCCTTGCAAGGGGAGCGTGCACCAGTATGACACGTCGAAGTAAGTGAATGATCACTTGCATATCTATTATGTAGATAGAGTTGGGCAGTTTGAAAGACATCGATCTTGAGGTGATAAGCGGGTACTGACCATTCTTTATAGTCCTGAAAAGGCTCCGTAAATTTATATTTTTTTTGGCAATGTATTCGCATTTTATTTATTCATTTATATCGCAAGTTTTGCCATCCCTTATAATATTATAAACGTGAAAGTGTGTCTGTCTGTCCATCTGTCCGCTACGCTTTAATTACCCATTAACAACTGATTATAAATATTGGATAGAAGCAGACGTTACTTTGTAGAAGTCCATCATAATCAAGGAACGAGAAGCTTAATGTGCTATAATCCGCTAAAACAGACAAATCACATGATTTTTCTGAGCTAAAATCTGCGAGTACTGTAGAGTATTCGTGTGGTGTGGTGTTGTGACATGTTTAGGGTGGGTGGTGCATATCGCATGCTGTAAGTACCACATAGATTTGTCTGTTTTTGCAGGTTGCTCACGGGCTATTTTTATCCTGGAATATCAAGGAGTTCCTCTTTCATTTATATTTTTCAAAAATATACATTCATGCAGACGAAGTCGCGGGCATCCTCTAGTTAAACCATACAAATCCTATGTAAGTAAGTAATTACCTACATAAATTATTAATAAAATAGGTAAAATAAAATAGGTATAATTATAGTCAACCAAAGTGGCAAATGCCTGTTAGTAACCAAAAATTATTTTAAGGAATCAAAATATGTCTTTATTAAATTCCTATGTCCACACTAATTTTATAAATGAGAAAATGTGTCTGTCTGTCTGTCTGAACGCTTTCACGGTCCATCTGTTCAACCGATTTTGATGAAAGGTACAGGGATAGGTTGTATCCCGAGGAAAGACATAGGCTTTTTATCCCGGAAAATTAAAAAGTTCCCGCGGGAATTAAAAAAAAACTTAATCCACGCGGATGAAATCGCGGGCATCATCTAGTATAGCTATAAACATTCATAGAAATTAAATTTCCCCGGAATGCATAACCTTTTTCTGCTTAAAAATACAATCACGCCCTCACGATAAATGTCTGAAACGCAGTCACCCGCGCCACCTAAGCGAATTTAAATAAAATCGGGTATTAAAATCTCCAGGCGATCTTACAAAATATACCTATGTCAGAAGAGATTTCAACGAAATAAAAATTCCTCAGGCTCGGCGCATTATCGAGGGGCGGGGACTACTGTTTTCTTTTATAGCTGTCGTACGGTATAATCTTCAAGAAAAATGCGATTTTTAAATGAAGTGAATTCCGATGGGGATTCGCTTGATACCCAAATGTTCGGTTGCTACTCAATTTATTAATTCAATATGGCGTGAATAATGCCGTTGCCGAGTATCAAAAACGCGTCGCGTTAAATCAAGACCTGCATTCGAGTGTATTTGATTTTACTACTTTAAGTTATTTTATTAGCAGAACAACTTTATGAACATGCAACGACATTAAAATGCATTTGTACAGTGCCACAAGTATATGTTGGCGGTGGCATTTTGTGGAACTAAAACGGAAATCTTGGAAAGTCACTTTGAAACTAGAAAGTTCATTCTGGACATCTTTGCGTATGTTTTGTAAATCATTAAACAGTAACGCATGCAGTGATAAAGAGTAACGCCAAAGAAATGGGAATAAAAGCCGCGCGAAGTTACATTTGTAGCGCTGAACCTACACATATTTAAAACAGGAGTTGCCGCAGGATATTTTTTATTTAACATATCGCTATCGGAGCGTCACCTCGTGTTACGCACAGTATAAACATTGGTTGTAATGAGGGTAGTATGACAGCACGGGCAACGCTCCAGGATCCGCGGCACGCGACCGCCACGCGCGACACGTCTCTAATTGCCCTTCCATAGGGATTGTGACAATATTGCACAATCCACTGAAAATAACACCGGACCATTTTGTGTACATTTGAGGCAGCTATAATCTCTCATTTTAATAGATAAGTGGAGGCGGAGTCGGGTGATTTGTTTCGTAGGGCGAAGTGATATCGCCATTTTATTGTCTCTGAGATTACATTTCGTAAAATATACGTACCCTATACATTTCGAGTGTTTAACGTTGATGTTAAAAAAGCTTTTATTTTGCAAAGAAATTAAGGCTGAAACAAACTGCCACCAAGAGAAATAAAAAGAGCGAAACAAATGAGAAGAACTCATTTAGGCGACCGCTGAATTGTATTCGGGAGGATAATAAAAAGGGAAGTCATCAGTGACACGCACAATAAGCATCAACCTCAAGAATATCATAGATAACGGCCCGGAGCCGCCTCCGCAGAGACCTCATTAGGAGGCCGTAGGGAAATTAAAAAGAAAGCAAGATCTCGGACTCAATTGCGAGCGGAGAAAAACGAGGGCCTTCTTCTCATAACATTACATACAGCTTTGGTCGATTTTCCGGACAATTATTATTCTGTGGTGCGTAAGACAGGCCGGGAAAAGTAGTTAATGGCAGAAATAGGGCCAGTTCCAGAGCAAAGAACCATAAATCCGTCTCAAACAGAATACAAATAATAACATTATGTTAACCTAATGTATATAGTTTTAACCAAGATTCCTAATTTTGTTGTACCATTAAATATGATAGCATATCTATGAGTTGTTAATTCACATAGGTATACACAGGTTCTGCCATTATTTTGAAGCCTGATTTAAAATTATTATAAAGCGTGCGTCTGCAGCAATTCAAATATAGAAAAGCAATTTTTAATACTATTGACTCCTAGCTAGTGTAAGTGAAACAGTAGTTAGTGTATTGTGAAACCAAAGTACAATTATTATAAAACTCTTAACTTTTTATTGTTTTAAGACTGAATATCTTAGATAAAAGAATTTAAACTAAAGAAAGACAAGAAGCAATTAATTGCCTTATCCTAGAACAAATTTCGAGACTTCGAACTTGCTCGATTTGCTAGAAAGAACCTATAGAAATCTTGCATTTATGCAAAACAAAGGCAATCAAGGCCCGGACGAACAGAAGAAATGAGCTTCATTAAGCGACGGAATGAAAACTTTAATAATGTAAGATGCAAAAAAGTCGACTAAAAATGCTCAAGAAAATCTGACAACATAAAGGCTGTTGTAACCGGGGACTCGCCGTAAAATCATTAAGATGCTAATAAAAACTTCCTTTTGTCGCACGGAGACGAAATCGGGGGACGGCAAAAAATATTCAAATAAAAACTCAATCGAGAGAGTGGAATAGGAAACGGCGTCCATGATTATTCTTCAAAACATAATGAAGAGAATTAATGTAAATATTCTTTTTGGAACTTTCCGCCCTCCGAAAAGTCTTATTTTACAGCGTGTCGTTTAACAACCGACCCCACTTATTGACATTCAATTCGGGGGGAAATTGATTTATGAAGATTGTTGCCTTAATTGAGAATAGATTTTTATGCGAAGGATATAAATATTCACCTTCTTGACAATTTGATTAATTTTGTACAATGCGTCTTCTGCACTAAGAGCAGTGTTATTGTAAATTTCATTACAAAGAACATGAAAAGCTCCCCTGAATAATATTAACTACCCTTAGGTATCAGGAATTACATATAGCCCGAGAACCGGATATACCACGACCTTCACCTATCTGTTTACCAGATGAAACCTACTTTTTCTTTTTATTTAATAATAGATAAATACGCCTAAAATAGGTTGCCTATCAAAATCCGGTCCAGACTATTTTTAAATTGTATGCAAAGTAGCACACTTCATAGCAAGCATGTTCACAAAAAAAACTAAATAAAAAGAAAAAAAATTTAACACTCACTCCCTCAGAAATCTCAAGAAAAAACTTTAAAAAATTATAACTCGAAAACTACCAAAAATCGCTGGACATACATGGGGTATTTTCTGATAGGTCTAGGTACGAGGAATCTAATTTTTGCTTTGGACGTCACTATTGGTATGGTACGTGTCAAATAGCATAGAACAACCGGGTGCATTATTGAGCAGATCGTGACATGCAGCTGCATATCATGCGGACTAGCGGAACAAATGACAGACATATTAATTTTTAAATAATAAACGGAAGCGGGGACGTTGGCAATTAAATAGCATGAGCTTTTTTACTGTTACAATACCTGCTTTAAAAAATATGTGGTTATTACTTACTAAGGGCCGCTTGCGTAACATCCATAAATCGTGTTTAAAATCGTCACAAACGGATTTATACGGTTAAATACAATTAGCGTCTTGCACAACGTAATTTTTTCTGCTAAGTACAACTATCGAACTGTCAAATTTAAACATCCCAGAATGGCTATTTAACAGCGCTAAACGTACCTACTTAAGTAGTCATTGCTGTCACTTTGTGTTATGAATTGAATAAAAATTATAAAAATATACTGCGCCGTAAAACGTAAGAAGTGGACGAATTTGAAGAATATTATTGAGGACATAATGGACTTTTTATACGACTGCCTGAAAAAAGGAGTATATTGTTTTCAGGGTTCATGTATGTATGTATGTATGTATGTGAGTTTGTATATTCCACCATAACTTCTATACGTCTCAACCGATTTTGATAAATGAGGTATCGTTAGAATCCCTAGCTTATTCCGGGTGACATAGGCTAGTAAAGTTTAAAATAAAATTGATGGGGTGACCATGGTCCCGCATTAAAGACTAAAGTTGAAAAGAAATATTCGAAAATAAGATTAACTATATAATCATCATCTAGAAAATATTAATTATATAAATATTTTTAAATTTATTAAATTTGCAGACTTAATCTTTGACTTAATTTGTAGGATGTATAGTAGGATATAATTTAACTGTAATTAATTTATTGTACCTAATTTATTAATTTAATTTAAATTAATTGTATAATATTAGTATTCATTCCTTTAGGTATTTAATTATTGTTATTTTAATAATGTGAATATACTAGCTGTAGGTATTCTTTGTTTTGTGAAAAAAAAAAAAAACAAAAAAAAAACATATTGAACGGATAATTATTAATGCCGTATATGCCTGTAATTAAGTATTGTGTTAGAATAAGACAATTGTATTACTTTAAAATTATTAATTGTTTGTACAATATTTGTTGGCATTTCAATAAATAAATAAATAAATAAATAAAAATGATGAGTAGATTCCAAAAATATATAACACTATAGTTCGATATCCGAGTGACACGGGCTATAAATTTTTGAAAATTCAATACGGGCTACGGCAGAGCAGTCGTATTTTTTAATAATTTTAATTATATTCACTTGTTTTGTTCTATTTGATTATATGACGGGTCGAATTTGATTACATGAGTATATTCTCGGAGAATAGAGACACATTAATTATGTTGTTAAAAATTTTTATCCTCTATGGTTTTATCTGTTTCAAGTTTAAGTACTGAACGTTTCTTCACAGATCGCACCCGTAAATAAGTGAGAGCTTTTAAATGGCCGTTGCAAATATAGTATCGACACCGATTGGAATTAACGGAGACAACGCAAACAGACATTAGGCCAAATTATACACATTAAGAGGGCCCGAATCGACTCCTAATATGCAATCACATACTTTATACAAAATTTATCGTACCTATTACAAGATTCGCATTAAACTACCCAGAAAATCTTTAACCTAAGCTTTAAGCTTATAAAAGCTCGGCGCTAATGGCCGGATACCGGAAATTGCGCTCTCATATATCTCCCGACAGATTTATGAAAGTACCCACACATGTGTGCCCGTCGCACTCACACCAGTATCTACACACACTCACACACGCGCGTCGCTGTCCCGATCGTAGCTAAACTTTGACACTTATTAATTTAAAGGGTCATTAATTTTAGAGTATCGACTAGCGATAAATTTAGCGAGCAGCACTATTAAGGCAAAGTTACGCCAAACGTGTTCATGTGTTAGCCACATTCATTACCTGTGCGGTTTGTTAGTAATATTATTATAAATGGTTAGTCACCGGTCATATTATGTCGTAAAGTTAATCGAGGAGTTATCAAAGACTAGCAAATGCCCGCGACTTCGTCCGCGTAGTTTAAGTTTTTTTATTCCCGCGGGGCACTCCCGCGGTCTTCAAATATACCAATGCCAAAAATTACGTCGATCCGTTGCTCCGTTGCGGCGTGATTGAAGGACAAACCAACAAACACACTTGATTAGTGCGATTGTATAATCGCACTAATCAAGTGTGTTTGTTGGTTTGTCCTTCAATCGCACAGCTCGAGAATAATCAATATAACAAATATCTCTCATAACTTTTGCAATGCATTGTCGATGATGTAGCCGCGAGAAAGCTTTATCGGATTGATTGTGCTAAGATTTGCTGGCCTGTAACTACATACGAGATTGTAGAAACTTTTCGTGTCGTTATTCCGATCGGCTTGACAAAGCGTAATTACGTAATAACCAAAATCGGATGATTTAGGTTATTACGCTTTACGTTAGATGAAAAGCTAACCCACGCTATTAGACTGGTAAATGATAAATGATGATTTATTTATTTCACATAGGACAACTTGTGTCACTTATGATACGTCAAGACTCTACCACCGGTTCGGCAAAATGATTCTACTGAGAAGAGCCGGCAAGAAACTCAGCAGTTGCTCCTTTCTCAAAAAAAGAAAGAGGTTACAATATTTAAGCAATACAATACATACGTAACGTTACAAGTATTACACTGACTTGTGGGTCACTGGATTCGAGGTCGGATGCAAAATTCAAAATTCTGGACCTGCAAAATCACCTAAAACCAATGAGATTCAGATTCAGATACTTTATTTGAGGATAATAATGTGATAATTTTATTGTGTCCAGTACTCCAAAACCTTTTCTAGATTTAGCCCACTAACATGACTGCAATATCACTTACCATCAGTTGAGATCGTAGAATATGCCTAACTTGTAGAGGATAAAAGAAAAAAAAATACGCGCCGAATTGAGAACCTGCTCCTTTTTTGGAAGTCGGTTAAAAAAAAGGGTTATGATCCGAGTGTAAATGCTACGCGCGTAGCAAGTGCTACGGGCTACGGCGTAGCTGATAATCCGCGGGCGGCGCTCTCTCACGCCTCCCGTAGCCGCGATATGACTCTGATGGTCTTTCCCTGTCATGTTTAATGCAACTGTCAGCTCTGCATACAATAATGATGCAGATTTGCACCCCTATCCCACTTTGTTTTGTTTTGATTTCGATTGCCGAATACACTAAGCTTGTAAACTAAAACGTTTTTCTTTTGAACGTATGTTACTTTGATAATGGATATTTAAGTATGTATTTTTATACAAAAACACAGTATTAGCAAATGCCCTCAACTTCGTCCGCGTGGTTTGAGGACTTTTTGTTCCTACAGAGTAGCCTATGTGTTATTCCAGACTATAATCTATCTCTGTGCCAAATTTCAGATCCGTTCAACCGTTCTGACGTGACTGTGTAGGTAACAAACATCCATCCATCCAAACTTTCGCATTTATAATAATAATATCATATATTATTAGTATTTATAGAGAGAATTAATTATAAGTTAACAAAATACGTCCATTTTTAAGATATCGAATATTAGAGTGATATAGTAGAATAGTGAGAATAAATTCAGAACGTATATATCTTAATAGTTTCATATTGCATCTTAAGTTTTACATCTTGCGTGTGACTTCTTCAGCGAAATGAATTTCAGAGTGGTATATACTTGAGTGGACGATGTTTTTTTAGGATCGTAATCTTTCCCGGCTATCCAGCCTTAGCCCCGGCCGACACGTAGCGGCCATTGTGACGTAGGATACGCTTTCTGTGGCGCTTCTTATATGAGCGTTACAAGTGCTTTCTAAATAATCTAAGTCCAGCTGAAGAGAGCGTATTGTATTGACATAGTAGAGTGGTGGCCGGCCGTATAATGCCGTGTGGATGTGTGCGTCAGTGGCTGCAGGCGTGCATGTGTGTGTTCACGCTTGATAGAATAAGCAAGTCGTCCGGCGCCGCGGGGGAGGTTTCGGGGGAGGGGGGGACGCCTCGCAAGTATCTTCAAGACTGGACCTCCACCTCCCCAGTCCACTGCACGTCTTCTCTGGCACTTCCGTGGCCGCACCGCTCTTTAAAGGTCCTTTATGTTGTCTTATGAGGTACTTTGGTGTAATTTTAAAGCCGCTATTGTCCGGTGTTATTATGTTTTGTTATTAAGTTTCTTTTTTATTTATAAATTAAAAAGAAACCTACTGAGCACGAGTCTCCTCAAAGAATGAAAAGGGTTTGACCATTATTCACCACGCTGTCCAAGAACGCATTGTCGGAGTACGCACATATTATCTATGACGTTATGGAGAAGTGATATTTAATTGCCTAAAATCCACATTTGAAATCACAAATAAAATTCAATATATACCCATAGTTTATTTTTAAAAACGTACCGGTGCCTGAGTACATTAATCGGCAGTTTATTTATTCAATATCGCTATTGGTTCGACACCTTTGTCTAAAAATTTGTTTCAGAAGGTCTAGGACTAGGAAGTAGACACGTGGGCAACGAACTTTAATTTGAAGTCAGTAGTAGCAAGTGCTACGTAAGATTTCGAAACTGTCTTCTATCTGTTATATCTATTCGTAAGTACCTACATGGAAATAAAAAGTGTAATCTAGAGGACATACTTATTTTTGGATCAAAACGGGAATGTAACAAGCGGCTCTATTAAGTTGGCGTCACATCACGTCACGTGCAAGCGGAAGCAAATCATATTAACGAGACAGTCACTCGGATGCAACCCTGCCTCACTATTGCACTGCCAATTTTCCACCTCGCACTTGTTAAAACGTGTACAGAAATAGAGCAGAGAGAATATCGGTCAACTGTTAGCGTTTTGCCGTCTGGGATGCGATACTTTTGTTAGGTCTTTTGTAAGGTATTTTTAGTTGCATTATCTGAGTGCGGAGGAAGCAAACGAGCTAGTATTTTTCCAAATTGTACTGTTGAAACTATTCTAGAAATGTGATTGTATTAATGATAAGAATTTTTGATGCACAATCATTTTTTTTCTAAATTACTTACCAATAAAAATATAACCACTTTCAGAGATCATTATAGGTAACTAGCTGATGCCCGCGACTCCGTCCGCGTGGTTTAAGTTTTTTTGATTCCCACGGGAACTTTTAATTTTCCGGGATAAAAGTAGCCTACGTAACTCTCCAGGTCCTCAACCCATGGCAAAAATCACGTCGATCCGTTGCTCCGTTGCGGCGTGATTGAAGGACAAACCAACAAACCAACAAACAAACAGACTTTCGTATTTATAATATTAGTATGATAAATAGTCATCTATTATTCTTAATTATTTGAGACTTAATTGTCATTGGCAATATGGTTTTCAAGTAGAGGCTAATGTTAAATGTTTAGTTTGACAATCAATTAATACTTTATTGCCAACTATCTAATGCCCGCAACTTCGTCCGCGTGGATTGCGGTTTATCGGTTCGCAGGAACTCAATAACTTTCCGGGATAGAAAGTAACCTATAAGTTATCCAGACTATAATTAATCTATCTCTGTGCTAAATTTCATCCAGATCCGTTAGGCCTTTCTGGCGTGATTGAGTAACAAACATCCATCCATCCAAATTTTCTCATTTGTAATATTAGTATAGATTTGAATAGATAAATAAATAATCAATGAACGCTTAGTGGAATTTAACGGAAAAACTATCTGACTTTTTAATCAGAGATATCGCCCAGAAACTGCAAAATATAATGACGCTAATTCACAAAGTACCTACGCTTATAAAAAGAATTAACGCAAATTTCATTGCAGAACATTTTAAGCATAGCTTAGGTACATAAGTGCCGTACGTGAAATCACATTAATTTTAACAATGCTAACCGCAGACGGTACATGGTGCTTGGGGCAGAAGTTATGTTCGAATACTTCTAACGGGCGAGCGCAGGCGGTATGAGTAGATTTACAATAAATACACCAAACAAAGAAAAGAAATCGTTGCGGGAAAAGTTCTGCTTTGAGCGCAGATACATACAAATACTGACGTGCAACTCGTGTGTGTGTGACTTGGTTTCTTTGAACTTGTACGCAAACATAATATATTTGCTGCTTTTGTTCTTGATAATAATGAATCACTAGTAGTTTCTGAAGTAGGTAAGTAATTTACTTTTTAAAACATTTATAGAACATAATACAATAGAACTTTAAGCTAGCTAGCCTAACCTAATTGCTATATAAATCATGCTCGCGTGGAACGGTGGCAAGAATGCTGGCTGCATATCCGCGCTGGACAGCCAGGCTGATCCTTTGCGCAAAAAATGAGCCAGCCCTTCTGTCACCAGATGAGGCAATTAACCGCGGTGAAATAATTCGCAAAAAATTTTGGCTTCTTTTTAAATAAAAATAAAAATGCTTAAATATTTTAGTCTATATCATGCCAATAAATCCATATCCATAATAATGTAAAAAATACGCGCCGAATTGAGAACCTTCTCCTTTTTTGGAAGTCGGTTAAAAATTAAGTCTTTCTGTCGTTTACCATTTCAATACTTACCTATAAACGATTTTGATGAAATTAGGTTCAGAGATAGATAGCAGCTTGGATACATACATTTTTATACGCGGAAAATTCAAGATTTTCTACGAGATTTAAAAGAATACAAAAACGTTAAACAATCAACGTAAAATTACTTTCCAGAAATTACCATATTACTTCACTTCCTCCACTATAACGCTTAGAACCTTTCTTAACTTTCATATTTTAAAATATTGGAAAAATCCGTTTACAGTAGTAAGTAGTATTCGAGGCAGACAGGCGGACGTGTCGCCGCGGGCTCACCTGCCGGTGTCTGAGCCACCTGATATAATTGGACTTCAAAACTGCGCTCGCAGATCCCCAATCCTTCCGCCTCGCTTCGCACTCCGCCCTCCTATTTATTTTGTCTGCCTTGTCTTCCATTGCCGCTGTCAGCCTGCCTTTTGAACGCTTTCCTATCCGCGAGACGCATTATAGACGGTATCAATTCCTTTCAGATATAGGTAGGTACCGATTTGTGAGCGCCTTACTTTGATCTCATGCAACTGTCGTAAACGTAATTGATTCCAGTTCGATTTTATGGAACGAAATGATTTGTTACTTTTATGTTTCTACACTTATTAGAGATGCTTATGTGCAAATCATTTTATCTCATACTCATCTTATAATTAATCTTTTTTCACTCTTAGGATAAAATATGGCATAATATGTGCTAATTTAGGTTATAAGTTACATTCATTCCAAATTTCATCCAAATCGGTTCAGTCGTTAGGCGTGAAGGAGTAGGTATCAAACATCTAAAGTTACAAACATCCAAACTTTCACTTTTATAGTAAATTTTCTGTAATATAGTTTTAGTAGGATAGGAATTAGGATAGTAGGATGTAACTTATAATACCTAACCAACTGCCACGTTCAAAAACGTCCACTACATATACCAGATTTTACACATTTTGATATTTTAGAAACACAAAAAACTACATAAAATATACTCTCAATATTTGAGGTAGTCTTAACAAATTAATTTCACTACAATTCGCTTGTACTTAAAGCTCGTAAAAGTTTCACATCTAGATTTCAAATCTAGGTATCGATACTTAAAGAAAATATAACAAATACAAGTAGTCTTACAGACAACACCAAATGAAAGGAAACTGTTAAAGTCTTGAGTGGAATCCCCAAATACAGTTCATGCAAATAGAAGTGTCGTTTTCGGCCACTTAAGAAGCAAATCAAGAAAGAAACTCGGAGCCGCGGTCGAGCGTCGTTCACGCCTCAATCAACTGCCAGTTACGTTCCTTTGTACACCCAGTGCGTTCACTAGCCTCGAATCTTAAATGTTTTGTACGTTACAAGACAAATCTTTTTTGTCTCAGAGATGACTACAAGAAATCCTACTGGAGGCTTACATTACAAAAATTCAAAGGACTCTATTACGTTAAAATGATAGCTGCAATGTTATGATTTCATTATTTCAATCGCCATCTGATTGGCTAATACTATCACCATTGGCAACAATCCATTTTCGCAGCAAGAATTCTTTTAATTCGGCCACATATCACAACCATTGAGATAATAGCAATGATCGATACAGCTTGTTTGAAATAGGCTAGATAGGCTATGATAGAATGTACCTATTTAATAGGATCATTAATTTTTAATAATCTACTACTAAAAGTTATACTTTTAAATTACAACATACTTTATTTTATATGGAAACTAGGAGTGGTGTGCAAATTTCTTCTATACGATATCCGGTACATATGAAAGTTTTCTCACCGTCTCCCAGACTATTTATAAAGATTTAGGTCTTTTCTTAGAGATATCCAAGTACGAGTAAATAAGCTAAGGTGAATGACTTAAGGGTCATATTGCAAATATGAAAATAAAGAAAATAAGCTCGCCGTGACCGCTCCTCCAATCGCGCAACTCGCTTTTATTACATCCATAAATTCATCATATCGCAACGGCACCGCGGGTCGCCATTGGCCGGGTGAGGGAGAAAGCTAAGGCTTCTCACTCGCACCTCCTTCATATTAATATTGAATTTTTCTCGACCCCCGCCCGCCACCCTCGCGGGAGGCTCTACACTCGCTCGCCCCCGTATTGTTGTTATCTTTAATGTTGTGGAAAACGCGTTTTCTTGTGTCGTTAACTTTTATATTGCACGAGTGATACTTTTACGAGTTTGATACATAACTTATGCAAAGTCCTAGTAGATGTATTTATCCCATTAGAGCACACTTGGCAATGTTTACCACTTGAAAATTAAGGAAGCATACCTACGTAGTAATGTAACCCAAAAACCACCTATTGGTTTACTTATAAGCCGACCGATACACAGGATAGTCTCTACCCAACTTGGAAATTAATCCAATAACCTTGACCTATAACTGAAATGAGTCAAAACCGGATTTTTAAAATCTATCTGGAGTTCCTGGGGACGAACGGGCTAGGCCAATTATCCGCGTTTCAATACAAGATAAAAATATAACCAATGAAATTACATACTTACCCATAACCATACCATACTCCATTGTAACTTACTTACTAAATTGAAATTTAGAAATATACAAATAACTACTAAACTAAAGCGAAAGACAAAACCTTTAAACATACTCAATACCGTTTAATTATTTACCCCTGAATTATAATGCTCCATTATTGTTTTCGTGAAGCCAAATCAAAATAGAAACAAAGAACATAATAAATTAATCACTCCCAAAAGGGGTCCGTATTCTCCCCTTTAATGTTTTCCTTAACGTTTTCCTTTAATGCATTGTCTGCCGACGAAATTAAAAAGAGAGGAAATAACCCGTCTCCGGCTTAAAACGACATTGACCTTTCGCCAGTTTTACATTACATCAATACTTACTGCTAAGTTTCAAACTACATCCGTACCAATGTTATAAATATGAAAGTGTGTTTGTTTGTAGCTATGTCCGTCGATCACGTTGATCAACGTGATTTTTTTTGCATAATGTATAGTTAAGGACACCTGCTGGGCGACCGCGTATCTTTTGCATCAATCATTGATACATTGCAATCACCTCCGATTGGCTGAATTTATGGTATTCTTGCTGCGTCAATAGATTTCGTCCAATAGTGGAAGAGTGTAAATCAATCAGAGGTGATTGCGGTGTATCAATGATTGATGCAAAAGATACGCGGTCGCCTTGCGGATACTTGGAGACTGACATACCGGAAAATTAAAAAGTTTCTCTGATTTTTTTTAAACCTAATCCGTAGTAGAACAATATTGACGTCCCATTTCCCATTAAAATGTGTAATTAATTCGGCTCAGTAGAATAATTTTATTCTTTAAAGTAATATTTGGAAACGTAAAGTGAAATTAAATTTATCGTACAGTTTACGGTACCTATAGCTTCTAACAACAACCAAACATAATTATTTACCTAATGTTACCTGTATTTTAAAAACATATACCTAAGTGAAAAGATAAACATACCTACCGTGCTATTAAAGGAAATACACGAAATTCTGAAGATTTCCTCCCTTATATTTCAAAGCTCAAAAGAAATCGCTAGCAATATCTGTCTGAAAAATATATCGGATTGCTTTGTCGCAGCTTTCGAAATCGAAATCTATTTTCCTTCAAATCTAAGTGAATCCCGTGCGGATTGGAAATGTACCCTTTACCTACCGCCGGGCGAGGCAATTGATATTCCAACAATACAATGTATGAATAAAATATAAACTGAGTTCCTATCAGGCGTGTTCGGTGCACTCGCCGCTTGGATTTAGGAAATCTCTTGTTATTTCGGGCTTACGTGTAATGTGTTGCTTTAAATTAAATATGTTTCTCATTATGAACACTTTTTGATTTATTCCCTTGTTTTATTCCCGTTTCTTATAATTTTGTAAAATGAAGTCACACGTCCTGGAAGGCCTTATTAAATCCAATTTAAACGAAGGATTATGATAATTTTAACGGAGGATTGAATGTATTTAAGTATCACATAATTATAAAAAAAAATATTTATACATTACCTACATTTTGACGTAGATAAGTACGATGAAGTCTTTTGAGGAAGAGCTTAATATATATTTGACTTATACTTCAACAGCATAATTTACAAAAACCAACCAGGGAATTGATCTAAATTCAGTGGAAGTTATCCTTTCCTTGATTAATTCTTCTGAAACTGTAAAGAATAGACCGACACAAATTAATTTAATTAATTTATCATCATGTTCTTTAATATCACTGCCATCTGACGAAAAGAAGTAGTATTAGAAAGTACAACACAGTTTCAATATTTTGAACCATAATAATATAATAATATTTCCTATGTAGGCATACGTTCATTATCTCTTTATAAAAATAGTCAAGGAACAGGTTATTCACGCCAAAAATAGTTGTTTTAGCTACTTCGTAAATAACATCGTCCGAAGTTTCTCGTAAAACTACTTACGTATAATATAATTGAGAAAAGCCACGTTGTCCTCGTCCCCCTACTCATTTAGCTGTCGGAGAGATATTCAATACTGCGAGTGACCCCGGTTTTCTGTAAATGTATTGAGCACATCTGCCGGACACTCGTGGTATAATTTTGCCGTAATAAATTTAACAGTTCAAATGAAATGCCACCGAGTTTCGTAAGTAATATTTTTAACAATTTGTTAATGTCAATGTAGTTTATTTATAGATGTTTTAAATGTGAAATATCCGCCAAAAAATAATGTAAAATCGTACAAACGTACATAAAATAAAAAGTTTCTATGTCATTTATAACAAATGTACCAAGTGTGTAACTTTCATTTATTTGTGAGTTTTACTATTCTTTTACGTGTTGGGACTCTAGTCTATAGATATATCTACGCACCGTCCGTAATCTTCTGCGTCTTAAATAAAATAGTGTAGCGTAAGTACTATATGGCCGGTATCTTATGAATTAAATATGAGCGCTTTATTTGATTCCGTAGTCCCTCGATATCTGATAATAAAAAAGAAATTTATCGCACACACCCAAACGGGAAGGAGATGCGGAGGCTCATAGTCCGCTATTTTTTACGGGCGTCCGTCGACAATCACTTCATAGCGACCCCTGTCCGAGCGTTCGATGACAGAATTATTTATCAGTTTGAAAAATGACGGGAAATTGAATGTAGTCGCAATGTTTACAACGCATTTTCTGTCCGGTGTCCTCGGGGGCTCCTTCCCCCGCGTTCCGATGTCCACTTTTCAAAGAGGCCGCTCGGACGAGGGTCGAAAAAGTGTCCCCAGAGTAAAAAATAAAAAATAAGTATTCGTATTGTATCTACATTCGGCGATGTAACGCGTACGGTGAATGACAAAGAAAAAGCAGTGCCGAATGGATGAGGCACCGAGGCGAGACGGGTGATGCTTTATTCATTTGGTGGGTATAATTGTTTCTGCTCTGGGTTGGCATTATGCTATGACGCAATCTATTTGAGTGACCGGAGCCATGTGTCCGCCCCGCGCCTGCGAGCGCCGAGGGACGTAATATATATCCACTGCTTCCGACTTCAGATCTCTATTGAATTATCTAACTCTGATAAAGGAAACTTTGAAGGATATCTCGGAATTCTGTTGCGCTTTACGAGCCAGATGTCTTGGAAACTAAAAATAGGTAGGTAGGGGTTACAGTTTTTGTAAATTTGTAATATATACAGTTTTTACGATAAAATGAGTATCAAACACTATACCCATAAGCTGTACTATTACCTATTCTTTACCTATAGTATTAGGTAAGTAAATACGAATTAATTTAAGGCGCAATTGGGCAAAGAATGACTCTTATGAATTTTACTAGGGTCATTTATTTTCCGTAGAGTTTAAACGAAAATCAGAGCTGAAAACTTTAGCTCGGTGTTTAAGAAGTAGATTTTTGTTATTCTTAAGCAATCTTAATTAATTTATACTGTAAGTAGGTACTTTTTTAAAATAGGTACGTCAAGAGGGGAAAAGTCACACGAAGAACTCTTTTAATGAGACTTTCGCTTGCTTTAGTGTCCACAGGGGCAGGGCAGTTGGTCAACGAGGATAATTTAATGTTTTAATACTACTGCATACCTATGTGATAATTGACACTGCTATTCACATGGGCTTCTCGCCTGGTCCTGTGTTGTCTAGCATTGTTACGTATTTATGCACTAGATAGACTCCCATAGGTATATCACTTCTCAAAATAAACTTGTACCTAAGTGTTTATATCAAAGCAGTTTATATTTTATTACCTGTCCTGTGGTACATAGCGTTGTACCTATATAGCTATATAGGTACAAACGTGTCCTATTATAACAGCCATGGCCGCTCGTAAAAATGTTTTATTCACCCCATACGGCGTCGTAAAAGGCGTAATAACGCGAGGAGGCATCGTGGAAGCAATTACCGATCTGTTATAGTTTGTTACAAAGGCGCTGTTTATTATCCTTTTATTATCAACTCATTTGCCGAACAAGGATATCGTTTAATTCTACACGCTTTAATGTCGCCCAAGAACGTTATTTTTCAGAATTAATTAAATGTACCTATCGATTACTTTTTTTGCGATCTAA
Source organism: Erebia epiphron (assembly GCA_963932025.1). Classification (NCBI taxonomy): domain Eukaryota; kingdom Metazoa; phylum Arthropoda; class Insecta; order Lepidoptera; family Nymphalidae; genus Erebia; species Erebia epiphron. Next base: position 12,269,964 of record OZ009955.1, on the reverse strand, counting down.
ATTTGGTCGATTAATTTTCCCAGGATGGAGTTAGGGACCTCATTCAGTGTTACTTGATCATTGATTTCCCGATAAGTTCACGGTTAATTAGCTGCCGTTTTTTAAAATAGGTTTGAAAACAATGTAGTACACTAATGTTATGGTTTATGTATACGCCATCGATGGTATATTATGCTTAGAGCGTGATAATTATTACCCAGGATATAGGCTGATTCGATTCGATATTTGAATTGACAGAATCTATGGATTCTGCAGGCCATACTAAAATTACAAATGCTAGTCTGTCGGTCTCTTTTACACTCCATCCGCTTAAACTATTTTTGATACGAGAAGAATAAAAATCTCGTATAAATCTTTTATTTTCCCGGAATAACAACAAACTTACATTAAGTACTTATTATAAATCTTTTTCTACCTCACTAATTCGATTTTGATGGGACTTTCGTAAAAGTTCTATCAAATTCGATTCAGACTTTTCATAAAACATGCCTAACGAATAGACTGTCAATGATTTTGAAAATGTGTATAGTTTGCACGCGAGTTGAATGCAGAGCTAATTTATGGTGCACGCGTAGTATATAGATATCTTTAGTTTTTCTAACATTTCTGTTAGATTTTCTTTTGTATATTGTATTCAACTACAAGTTAGTCCTAGACTGCGATCGCACCTGATGGCAAATGCTACGGCCGAAGCCTCCCACCAGAAAATCAGTTTAAAGCAAGCAAAAATTTAATCTGTAGGGCCAGATACGGAGAAATTTAATGTTTTTAGTATTTTACTACCAGTTACAACTGCATTAATGAATACAATATTTTATTTGTATATTTTTACCATGTTATTAGTATTATTAACGCATGTAAATAACTTCACCGTAAAATAACTTCAATGTAATATGTTTACAATAGCATAACCCAATGAGATATCTTGCGCAAGACAGCTTATGATTGGAGAAGATAACTCAAACAAACTTCTCACCCTATTATAATCATAACGTAATATCATAAGCCCGCCCGCCCTTCGAGGAAAAACTGAAGCTTACATTCGCCTTCGCCCGCCTACAATATCATAACGGCCTGCTATTGGCCGTTATAAGTTGATATAATATCATAACGGGTCAGGATTGGTCGAGGGCAAGGCGCGTCCCCCGTACCCGTCTCATTAAAGGTTAGTGCACCGCGAGCTGGTCTGCGTTATAATAACGCTCACAAACTAAGTAACAAAGTGACCTAACTTAAAAAGAGGGGTTTTTCGCGGTAAGAATTTCATTAACGTAGGTACCGAAAATGGCAGTTTGTTTTTGTGTTTTTTTTTTTTGTAATCAAAAATCAAAATCAAAATCAAATTATTTTTATTCAAATAGACTTTTTACAAGTTCTTATGAATAGTCAAATGAATCTACCACTGGTTCGGAATGCCGTTCCTACCGAGAAGAACCAGCAAGAAACTCGGTGGTTGCTCTTTTGAAAATAAAAAATAGTATATGGTATGTTTACAATAATCTACATACAACATATACAGATACATAAGTAACCACTGTCCTGAGCATTGCTGGAGCGAGTCAAATCCATGCGCCTTTATCATTAATATAATCTTCGACAGTATAATAAGCTTTTTTTAGGAGAATTTTTTTAATGGTTATCTTAAACTTGTGTAAAGGCAAGTTTATAATAGGTTGAGGAATTTTGTTAAAGAATAGTATGCTCTTTCCCACGAACGACCTTCGGACTTTATTGAGGCGGAGCGATGGAGTCACGAGCCTATGACGGTTTCTAGTTGGCCTATCGTGCAGATCGCATATTCTTTTGTAATTCTGAATGTGCTGTTTTACAAAGATTAGATTACTGTAAATATACTGCGAGGCTACTGTAAGAATACCTATTTCCTTGAATTTCTCCCTAAGGGATTCACGTGGTTTTAAATTATAAATTGCACGTATTGCCCTTTTTTGTAATACAAATATTTTTTGAATATCTGCCGCTTTACCCCACAGCAAGATTCCGTAAGACATAATACTATGAAAATAAGCAAAATAAACAATCTTTGCAGTTTCAACGTCTGTTAACTGCCGAATCTTTCTGACAGCGTAAGCAGCAGAACTGAGTTTACCAGCTAGATTTGATATATGGGTCTTGAAGCTTAGCATCTAAGGTCACCCCCAAGAACACGGTGGCCTCTTCTATTTTTAACATATCATTATTTACCACTAGATTAATGTTACGTGTATTCTTGGTATTGGGCAGTGCGAACTCAACACACTTAGTTTTCTTTGCATTTAAAAGTAAGTTATTTACAGTAAACCAGTGAGTGACTTGAGAAATGGCACTATTTACGTCGTCAAAATCATCCTTATTTCTATCGACTTTAAAAATTAAAGACGTATCATCAGCAAATAGCACAATATTGCAAGTATCCTGGACAAAATATGGTAAATCATTTATATATACCAAGAACATGAAGGGACCCAGAATGGAGCCTTGAGGGACACCCATTAATGAGGCTGATCCGGATGATTTCACATTGTTTACACATACCGTCTGAATACGGTCACTAAGATATGATGCAATGAGACTAAGTGCAGTGTCTTTGATTCCATAGTGGCTCAATTTGGTCAACAGTGTCTCGTGCTCTACACAGTCGAATGCCTTAGACAAATCACAGAAAATACCAATAGCATTCTGTGAGTTCTCCCAAGCATCAAATATATGTTTTAACAGCGCCGCGCCCGCATCGACTGTTGACCGGCCTTTCGTAAAACCATACTGCTCGGTGTGAAGTAATTTATTTAAATTAAAATGCCGGAGCAGTTGGTTAAGCATAATTTTTTCAAATATCTTGCTTAGGGTTGGCAAAATTGAAATTGGTCTGTAATTATTTGGATCACTTTTGCTACCTGATTTAAAAAGAGGAATCAATTTACTACATTTCATGAGGTCAGGAAAAGATCCCAAATCCACAATTATTATTTAACCTACATTTTAGACGATGTAGATTGCAAGAGTTTTATTTTCCTTCTTTTTCTTGCATTCCGCGAGACTGAAATATGCTAATAATATTTTTTCATCGTGCATTGTTGAATTTTTGGCTAGTAAATTTTTTACGTCACCAGAAATAAGGGCTTGACTGCAATCTCACCTGATAGTAAGTGATGATGCAGTCTAAGATGGTAGTGGGCTCACCTGTTGGTGGTATGGCAGTTGTAATAAAACCATATGCCCCCAATCGGTTTCTACACGGCATCGTACCGGAACGCCTAATTACTTTGCGGTACGTCTTTGCCGGTTCTGTGAAAACGAGCCACGGCCGAAGCCTGCCACCAGGCCAGACCAGAGAAAATTCAGAATTAATAAATTCGCGAATTGACCCTGCCGGGGATGGGACGGGTAAGACGACAGACTCCCATATTAATTATAAGACCACAGCGCTCACCAGTGCCAGGGAGGTCCTCATCTATTTGGCAAGTTATTCAAAAACACTTGTTTTATTTGAATGAAAATTTTTTATTCTCAAAAAGATAAGGTTTAAGTTTTTTTATTTCCTTCCTTAATTTATATATAATTTAATTTTTATTTTACCGGGATAAAAGTTGCCTATGTCACTCTCCAGGTCCTCAATTACGACGATCCGTTGCTCCGTTGCGGCGTGATTGAAGGACAAACCAATAAACCAACAAACAAACACACTTTCGCATTTATAATATTAGTATGATTTACACTAGAGAAGATTAAAAACTTTAAGATTCAATAGTATGTAAGTTTCTAAGCTGTAGGTATACTTAAAGATGATGTTTGCAAAATGCTTGCAAAATCTAAAAAATAATATTTTTTGAGTTGTGTCACTTTTATAATATTCCTGCGATAACTTGGACGGTCATACGTTCCCGCATCGTTCCCTTCCCGCGCGCCTCAATAAATATGTCGGGAGTGGGCCCGCGCCCCCGCCCGCCCGAGTATGAGCGGTAGGAAATGCCGACCGCCGACCGCCCGAGCCGGATCAATAATAATACTCGCCCATATCTGCAGTGGACTGGATCTGCTTGAGTAAGCGAGCGGCCGCGCCACCCGTGCCTCCCACCGCCGCCACTACACAAACAATATAAATCATTTTCCGAATCCTAAAGTCGCGGCCACACGGCCAGTCGAACCGAGTGCTCGCCGCTACAGCAAAACTCACGGAAAATGCTCTACCACGAGTATTTATGATAGTCTGACTAGTGAAAGCTGGGAGTCGATTATTTACGTTTTAAATACTGGCAACAGAGCTAGCTAGAGTCATACAAAACTGAAGGTCATAACAAACCAAAAAAAAATTGTAGTGCATTTGGGGACTACAATAAATCAAAACCTATAGGGTACTTTGTGCGCGAAACTGACTCGCACTTGACCGGTTTCTTAATTTCCTGCAATTTGACTCTTTTGTGAGTTTATCGGCTTTCACTAGACAGACTGAAACTTCTTTGGAGGAAAATATATTTTAAATGCAAAATGATACTTCGATGCTTCGCATACTTGCAGAAGTACCGTTTGAAGAAAATCCCTGGCTAGTTCAGGAAGGTGGTGCGGCGGTCTGGCCGTCGGCTTAATAAAATTTACCTTTAAAAACCGCCTGTTACTAACAACTGAAAACCGAAATTCTAACTTTGAAACCTACATAAAGTGATGCGTGAACTGTGCTTAAATTTCGTCAATGTGAAACACGGCTTACGTTCTTTTGCTCTTTTATTTTTGCAATGTCTTCTGATTAAACAACAATATTGTAAAAATTTAGTCGACACTACTTTACTGTAGGTAGGTACTAATGTGTAGTTTAGGTAGAATTTCATTTTAGAGGTAAGCACTTTTATTAAGTAGGAAGTACCAACGCAAGTTAGACTTTAATAAAACTAATGATCTTGACTTGTTTCATTCTATTTTTTGTTTTAACTAAGTGACTGTCCGTGACGTGTCGGCTCTCGGGCCACTCCTGAAAATCAGCGTTGCAGTCTGGTAGGCTGAGGAGGTGGCCCATTAATACACTTAATATTGAAGATACCAAATTTCACTGAAAGGAAACATTATTTTATTAGATTCCCGGTTCAGTTTAGTACTAAATACCTATTCTGTGATTCAGTAGTAATATTTTCGAAAATTGTTTGAATGCAGATATTCTTATTTCACTACATATTATAAAACAAAGTCCACCTAGAGCGTTTGTCTGTCTGGTCGTGTCTGTCTGAACGCCATAACCTCATTATCACTACTACTACTACAAGCTGGTAACTGGTCACAACCAAAGCCTCCCACCAGAGAAAATTCAGAAATTACAAATTTCCAAATTGACCTTAACGGGAATCAAACTCGGGACCTCCCACTATAAGACCACAGCGCTCACCACTACGCCAGTGAGGTCAGTAAATTAAGTAAAGAAATTTGCCTATTTTTTTTATCCACTACAAGATCCAGCTTGTAAAGCTGGGCAGAATCAAGCCCTTGATTGCGATCTCACCTGATGGTAAATGATGATACAATCTTAGATCGTAGCGGGCTAACCTGTGTACATATAATAGCAATTTGCAATGGTGCGTAACCGAAGCAGTGGGGCCCCACGCGCGGTCTGCTGTTTATACATATTCATACTAATCCTTTAAAAAATCAAGCACCACTCGTAGCCTAAGTCCATCCCTGGGATACAGCTTATGTTTGTAACAAATTTCATGTAGTTCTTTGATTCTTGGTATTTTTGTCTATGCGAATATTATCCAACACATTTTACATTTTAATGAATTACTTAAATGTAACTTGTATGTGAGTTTCTAAATAATGCTCTAATTGCATGTATGTAATAAAACATGCACTTGAGTTACTTAAGTGACACGATCACATTTTTTGTAGCTCGTTAAGTCGCATACTACTGAAGTAATAAATTAAATTTTGTTTTTAATTTAATTATTGCTAAAGAACGCGGTATTTATATTGCACTGCTTCTGGACACGCAATACCTATTCTTGCTACTCATCTCTTATTAGTTAACTTTTTTTGGCAAGTTTGACCATAGTAGCTATGGTTATACCATATGTATAGAGACCTACTATTTTGGTATAGAATTGAAAAAAAGTAAGTGCAAACAAGTAAATTTAATTACATTTAGATGTAGGAACATGTCGATCGAACTCATGGCAATACAGAACCGGCGAACTTTGCACAATTTATCAAATTGAGTTACTGAGGGGCAATATCGCAGAGCGAACGCAATATTGCAGCGCGTGACCGCGTCTGCAATACGCGCTCAATACATCGGCCGGCGCCGGGCCCGGCACGTCCGCCGCCCCGCCCGGCGCGCCCGTCTTCGGCCGCCCGACCCCCGCCCGCCCAACTGACCACCTAGATATTTAGCTAACAATGCCTCGCCGCGAACGCTGGCCACCTAACCTGCTCCGTCCCGCTCCTGCTGCCGCGCCGCGCCGCCAACCGACAGGGACCGCCGCGCTCGCCTCCGGTCATTGCTATATTTATTGGCGACGCTCATAAGTACGCGGGTCAGGTTATAAGTTCTACGAAATAAATGGCTGGGCCACGTAGGAGGCGAGTGCCCGTCGCGCTTAACAAGAAAGCACCTCCACAGAACTCGGCGGGGAGCCACCCCACCCTCGGTAGCATTATAATTAAAAAACAAAAGAATACAGAGGCACTCAGCCTCTTAGCTGCCGCTCGTTCGACTTTCATGCGAAAAGTGCAGTCACTAAAGAAATTGGTATTGATCTTTATTTTTTATTTTTTTCAGAAAAATGTTTTACGTAGGTACGTAAACATTTTATGAAACATGTATCTTTTCTTCTTGAAAAGAAACATTTTAAACATACACATGATCGTAAAAGTCATACTTAAAGAAAAATATCTTCTTTTTCTTCTTTAAGAACGTTTCTTCATCCATTGTTGGACATAGGCCTCCTCATATGAACGCCACTCTTCCCAATATTGGGCAAGCCTCCTCCAAGTTTCCCCCGCAAGCTTGGTGATGTTGTCGGACCAACGAAATGATTGCCTTCTTACGTTTCTATTTCCGGTACATGGCCTCCAAAACATATATAATACTTATTTGAATGTGATCGTATCTTTGTATATAATACTTATTTCAATGTGATCGAATAACATAAAACTAATATTTTATAGCTATAATTAAAAGGTTTTATATTCATTAAATTATTTTATTACTATCTATTTAATTTTTATTAGAGAAAAAATCATAGATATACTTAAATACGAAAGGGAACCATGTGTGGGACGTTTACAATTCATCCGAGCGGTTCCTATTACGAACACAATTACGGACTTCGCAGATGACCGCACGGTTTTATAATGCGAAGGCACCGTCGTCCAGCCTCCCGCCATCCCTCACCGCTCCCTTGACCATCGACCGACAATTGTAAATGGCACATAAAATAAATGAATGTGCAGCGGGACTCGCCTCTGCAACAGACAATATAAATTACAAGCGGACGATTATATTCCGGCGGGAATGAAGCGTTTTCCTTCAGATACACTTTGCATTATACGCCGATCCGCTGCCGCCCGAGCCCCTTTCACACGAAGGACGTAAATTGTACATCCAATTTTTAAATGTCCACCTATATTATTTGTCCGCCTGCCTTACAGGAAAATGAACAAAGCATTTCTTCTCTATACTATATTCTAATTGTTGAAGACTTACAACAAAAACAAATCTACTTTGACTATTAGAATGGAGCCCTTGAAATTCCTGGTAACAGTCAGAAGACAAGAATAGATTTGGCCACTGGTGACAATTCTATAGGTACCAAAAACCTTAAATAACAATGAAAGGCTGCGCTTTCAGTAGCCCAAAAGATAATTTTATGTTGAAAATAAAGATTGCTGTAAAAATGCAAAAATTGTGAAACACGTATCACTTCATTGTTAACCGAATGCCCAAATACCATTTCATCTGCATTTCTTGGATACACTTGAAGATTTACGGAAATTCATACGAATTTTAAACCTTAATTTTAGTTTTTCCTTTTTAACCCCCTTAGAGTTGGCATTTCCAGAAACCCTTTATTGGTAAAGTTCTTAGAAACGTCGTTAAAAAGAAACCACCGTCAAAATTGCAAGTTTAACCCATGAGATAGATCACTCAGTCGGTCAGAACAAGACATTGTACCTACATATTTATCCAGGCTAGTTAAATAATACATAATATCATAAGTAACCATCTACTTATTATTTCTTTGTGTTGTCCTTACAGCCTTATGGCAATTTTCCAATAACATGTCACTTTTATTACAAAGAGTAATTTACGAGATAATTAGGGAGGGTGATAGCTCGCCGTGCACACAGGACGTTGCCGTAAATTCGTCTGCCTCCACAAGATTACCACCTTGCGATATGTATGTATGTATGTATTTATGTATGTATACCTATAGGTTAATTAAATGGGCCAATTAATATGAATATATTAATAGAATTAGATTCTGCTGGCATACCTCCGACATGGTTATCGGAGATTTTGTACATTTATGTACCTTTTATTTTGTATACTAATTGTCATTTAGATCGCATTCAGAAAAATTTAATCGGTCGATTTAGCTTCTTACTTTAATGGGCTCAAGTCCCGACTTGTCTCACTCTGTATTTCCAATTTTTAAACCAACCTGTACAATGCACATGTATTTTCGTGGATCTACCTTTTAACCTACATGTCCGTAGGTTAGTCAGAAATTACTTTTGTGCATTTAGAAAATCACAGAGACTAATCACGAACGGAATGAGTCATTCGATATCACAGACCAGTCATTTGGTCAGCGTCGCAAAACTAATGACACATAATGACGGCCGTACTAACGTTCAGAGGGTGGTGACCAACCAAAATTACACTACACCCCAGCTAAACAACTTCAGACCTTATGATTAACACTTAAGGCTTTAAGACAGGTCATGCATCAGTCAAGGTCTGTTAGGTAGCCTCCCAGGGAGGTCTTCGGGGTCCAGTCGCGGCCGACGACGGCCACCTGAACACCCTAGCCACAGCTAATTGAAGCTCCCCGCGGTACTACGGCAAAATATTCTGAAATGTGTAATCAAATTTGTCTAAATGTTGATATAATCCAATGGAATGTTGTCTTTCAGGTAGGTACAACCCGCCTACACGGGAAGTAAGAAACTCATTTTTAGCATTTGTAGATATAATATTATTTGACGATCAACTCTACAGGTACACAGTACTATAATTGCTCAACTATTATGTTAATATTGGTGACATAGTTACCCAGGAATAGACATTTTTGATTAATCAAAATATGCAAGTTACCTATTAGGTAAGTACTACTTACCTACCTATGTATATTGTTTTCTGGTCGGACCTGGAATGATCAACGTAATTATAGTAGACTAGCTGATGCCCGCGACTTTATCCGCGTGGATTGAGACTTTATGGTTCCCGCGGGAACTCTTTAATTTTCCGGAATAAAAACTTCAAAAGCCTATGTCCTATTCCAGACAAAATTTGCTGTGCCAAATTTCACCCAGATCCGCCGTTCTAACGTGATTGAGTAACAAACATCCTTCCATCCGAACTTTCGCAATTATAATATTAGTATAGATTATTGTAAGTACTTTTAAAAAGTCCCAATTAGAGCAGTTATGCAGTTATACTCGTATGTGATATATAAAAAACCGGCCAAGTGCGAGTCGGACTCGCGCACCGAGGGTTCCGTACAAACCTGTAGTAAGTTTTAAATTATTAAAAATATTTTTATTTTAAATATTTGAGTTGATTGAATGAAAGGTAAATTGCGGTTTACGATTTATGACGTATTAAAAAAAACTACTTACTAGATCTCGTTCAAACCAATTTTCGGTGGAAGTTTGCATGGTAATGTATATCATATATTTTTTTTAGTTTTATCATTCTCTTATTTTAGAAGTTACAGGGGGGGGACACACATTTTACCACTTTGGAAGTGTCTCTCGCGCAATCTATTCAGTTTAGAAAAAAATTATACTACAAACCTCAATATCATTTTTGAAGACTTATCCATAGATACCCCACACGTATGGGTTAGATGAAAAAAAATATTTTTGAGTTTCAGTTCTAAGTATGGGGAACCCCCAAAATTTATTGTTTTTTTTCTATTTTTGTAAGAAAATCTTAATGCGGTTCACAGAATACATCTACTTACCAAGTTTCAACAGTATAGTTCTTATAGTTTCGGAAAAAAGTGGCTGTGACATACGGACGGACAAACAGACAGACAGACAGACAGACATGACGAATCTATAAGGGTTCCGTTTTTGCCAAATTTGGCTACGGAACCCTAAAAATGAATCGCTATTTCCCTTGGTCACGGCATCACGCGTGAACGGCTGGACCAATTTCGCTAATTCTTTTTTTGTTGTATAGGTGAGGACCTGGAGAGTGACATAAGGTTCCTATACTATTTATCCCGGAAAATTAAGGAGTTCCCGCGGGAATAACAAAAAACTTAAACCACGCGGACAAAGTCGCGGGCATCAACTAGTATGTGATAAACTGCGATGCATACAATAAAATATAGAAATCGTTACGCTAAGTAGGTACCAACGCAAAAACCTACACTATCAGGTCTCAATTATCGGTTTTGTGTTTCGAAGCAGCTAAGTCGCATAATGATGTTATCTTAAATTAATTACATTAGCAAAAACTTTGCATGCTTATGGAAAGTTATTTAAAGTAAGTACCTTTTGAGAACCACGCATTTTTTGTTTATCGGTCGGCTATAATTGCTAAACTATTTATAGTGTAAGTCGAAAAAGAAGACACCTGCACACAGAAGTGCTGATCTTTCATTTAGCACGCATGATTTCATATGAGACGTTGATCGAGTGCCCCACTGATCTTAATACCGTGCACTCGCGTCATGCATGCAATCTTACAAATGAAAGGCATGGACAGACACAACGCGCGACGGAACCGCGTTCAAAGAGACTGCGAGAAGTTTCCTAAGGAACTGTAGGCCTATAGGAGGTTTTGTATCTATGCTTTCATGTCTTAGTTAACTACTACTTAAATGAAATTGAACCAGCGCTTGATAACAGATAACAGATGACAAAAGTTAAATTCCATACAATTCATAGTTAACTTAGACGCGATTATATAGGTAAAAGATCTCCCCTTAGGCCTACTACATGTTGACGTTACGAAGAGAGTATAGTTTGCGCGCGAGTTGAATGCAGAGTAAACGTATGGTGACACATACATTTACTCTTCATTCAACTCGCGCGCGAACTATTGGATTGCACGGTTTTACAACTGCGCGCGTTGCTTTCATGTTTTTTTTGCCCAATGCATTCAACGGACGTGTTCTTGGAGGGCTTGAGTAGATTTTCCGAGCGCTAGCTGGCTTGCCAAGTTTATTGGGTTTTCAAAATGTAGAGAGTTTGCTGAACACCTAAATTTAACATTGTATCGTCTTACTTAAGTGCGACCTTCACTCGTGCTGCTTGTTGACATATAGCGCTTCATGTCTGTCCAGGCCTTTCAGACATTTCCACCCGCACCATCGACACCATTAGGATCATATTAATATACTACTAACTTGACTACTAATTATTGTTAATCGCCGTTACAACTCGATATACTGCAATGATGCATTAAACATTTTTTGTAGTAATATTAAAACAACAACAACAATAGCAAAAGTAGGAAATAAGAAAGAGAACCTTGTAAGGCAATATTTGCTACTTATGTATTCTCTACTGTTTATAACTTTATAGTTTTAAACTCGCTGTTTATTTCATTAACTATGCCATAATTGGTTATGTAGATACTCTGTTTAAATTTGTATTTTCAACGATATTTCACACGCTATTAAGCTAAGTAAATGTTTTGTTTCTATGGGTCTTAAAAATAATTCCTGTTACTTTTTATGCCACTTTCTGAATTCATAAATTATAATTTGTGTATTTGAAGTAATCTTCTAGTGCATTCATTCAGAAGTTCTGATTCTGAAAGACGAACGGACGGACAGACAAACGTACAAAATGAAAATTCACCCAAGTATACGTACATTCTGAGCCCCTGCTTCGTTGTGTCAACAAACTATAATTCCTACGAAAATTCCACAAAATCTAAATATTATAAATGCGAAAGTGTGTCTGTCTGTCCGTCTGCTACGCTTGAACGGCTCCTTTTTTAACCGATTTTAGTGAAAATTGGATAGGTTGCATCCCGGGGAAAAACAAAGACTATACTTTTTGTGCCGGAAAATTAAAGAGTTCCCGCAGGAATCAAAATATCTTATTCCACGGGGACGAAATCGCGGACACCATCTAGTAGGTATCTATCTATAAATAATAATTTCTTAATAATTATCAATATAACTTACGCTCATACTTAAATGCTATGCTATGCTATGCTTACATACTATAAATGTAAGTACTTAGGTATAACCTGAAACCTAAACCACAAAAATATTATCTCATTACCTAATCTGGCAATCAACTAGTTGGACCACGTTTTACCTGCATCCTAATTTCGGTACACAAACCGCAGTGGCCTCCGCTGAAAATCAGGAAAATCACCACAAACGATTATGCTATTTAAGCTTTACCTATGACTGTCTCTTGTTTTAGGCTACGTTTTTATCTTAAAGGGCGACTTTTACCCGACACGGACACGCCAGCCCCATGTTCGTTACCATGTTGTGAAACACTAGAGATAGTTTAATTGCATGGTAGGTCCAAGTAGGTAAATAGAAGTGTAATTATATCTTTAATACTTCTCATACACTACCCGTGTACTATCTATATTTACCCGTGTAGGACTCGAGATTAATCAATATTACTTGAGTATGAATTAAACACATTAAAAAAACCGATCAAGTGTGATTCAGATTCGCGCACTAAGGGTTCCGTACCACCCGCAACCACGTAAGGGTTTGATTTATTGGCGGGCATATTCTGCAAAATATTCGGCATAAATGGCCGTCTCTTTTGATTGCGTTGACTTAATTTTTTACAGCTTTAAGGGACCGTAGACCTCAGTATTTGATGTTAATTTCAACTTGATACCTCCACGCGTTTTGCAGAAAACTATGGTTGACAGAAAGACAGACAGACAGACAGCCTGACAGGCGGACAACAAAGTGATCATATAAGGGTTCCTAAAAATAAGCAACTGTGTAGGTATTTAAAGTTATCTATTTGCTCTAGTATCTTTATCTCAATCAAATATTTTCATCGTTCCAATTTTTCTCAAGTGAAAATTAGAAAGTACATAATCACTTATTATTCAATTTGAAAATGCATTTTACAGTAATCCTATTTCCATAGACGAGCGTGTGTATGTTCAGTTACTTTCACTGCGTTCTTTTCCAGTAGGAAAAAGTTACTTGATGAGATGATAAATCAAAATGACACAACACTAATACCGGCATAATCAGTCATTTGTGTAATAAAATGTATTTGTATTTTTTTTTCTAGATATTTTTATTTTGTCTTGTGTTGATCACAGATTTATAAAGGGATAATAGGTCTGTGACATGCCTGAATAATAAAAAGTTACGTATTATCTGTACTATTACCTATTTTGTGGTATTATTCACTAGCGCCTTACGTAGTATTTTTTTATAAATTATATTTCTTTAATAAACTATTTTGTAAGCCTATGTTAGGACCTTCCTACTTTGCTCAGTAAAACTTGTACCACAGCCTATACCAAATAGGCTTAGGCTCATATTTACCTTTAGGCTTCAAGATTTTTCTATAATTTAATGACAAACTAGCCCTTGATCTTACCTCTTTGTAAGTGATGACGCAGTATTAGCTGGAAGCATACTTAGTTGAAAGTTGCATGCCGGTATAATTATACCCATACCTATCCTTTAAAATTTCATCATTCATCATAAAATCAATCTAAGATTATCAGCTAGTAAGAGAGTAATAATAAAATAACGTAACTGAAAACAGTACCATTTAACAGTAAACGTAGATAATTTTATTTACGGAACAGCCAACAGCATAGAAGTATATTGTATATAAAAGGTACATTTTCAAGTTAGTAATATGTAGCGCGGGGAGAGCACGCTGGACGTGTGTGGAGATAGAAATGAAATTGATGAACTTTTCTCGCAGCAATAATGGCTTTGGCACGTACCAACATAATTCCCAACAAAACTTCCTCACGGCCCGCCCAAACGTAGGGCTGAACAATCTTTACTTATTTATGATAAATTAATTTGATAAGAAATTTCAAAAAATGCTTTAATCACGAGATATTCCGAGACTAAATAATTCCTAGCTGAGCTAATTTGAAAAATAAGATATTTTATTATAGGTATAAGTACATTAGGTTCTAAGGGCATTAATGCAATAATGAAGTAGAGAGAAGAATAAATGATACATTATAAAGTTATGTATATATAATCCATACTAATATTATAAATGCGAAAGTGTTTCTGCCTGTCTGTCTGTCTGTCTGTCTGTCTGCTACGCTTTCACGGCCCATCTGTTCAACCGATTTTGATGAAATTTGGTACAGGGGTAGATTGTATCCCGGGGAAGGACATAGGCTACTTTTTATCCCGGAAAATTAAAGAGTTCCCGCGGGAATCAAAAAATCTTAATCCACGCAGACGAAGTCGCGGGAATCATCTAGTTTGAAATATTTTCAAAACTGAAACATTTGGATCAGATAACAAGATACAGAATGATGCGAAATGGGTGATGCTAATTTCATGCGGATGTTCAGCGCAAACTATTTTCATAATTTTTTTTCATGTGGTCACTGACAACATATATTTAAAGTTTTATTTGCCTTGATGAATAAGTTGGAGTGGAAATAATTATCTACACTGTTTTTACTTTTTCAGGCAGCCCTGCGTCAAAGGACAACGGTCTACGACGCGGAGGCTGAAGAAGGGAGCGCACATCCAATATAAGAAGAGAACAAAATAGGTTTATGTCGGATACTTTGACCATTCGCCCGTAAACTAACTTCGCTCTACGACTGACGCCCGCAGCTTCATATTATGCTATATAATACATATAATACTTTATCTACTCCAGCATCGAAAAGTTCCAATTTCGAATTTGACAACTATATCGAATTGAACCCTCTTTCGTGTTTGCTTCTCATAACGATACAGTTCGTTGTATGGGAGCTGTATCGTTATGAGTCGTAGCTGTATCGATATGGTTATCTTCATAAATAGGATACCTATAGCTTAGTGGCTCTGGGTTCTGGCACTTTTGGTTTTTATTAATTTATAAAGTAAAAAATTATAAAGACGTCCTTGTCGTAGATAAAATCTTGTATGCAACTGTACGTAATTAGTCATTTTAATTCTCGTACTATCCTATTTTGATACTCGGCAAGCCTCGTATCAAAAAACAGCACTCGAATTAAAATGACCCTCATTACGATACAGTTGCATAAATAGCTATTATGTACCTTTACGTCAAAATATTATTAGAACTGCTTCCGGGCAATACCGGTGTTAAATTTTTATGAGATTACCAAAACTCAAAAGCTATTAGGTTCTTTATCTATAGGGCATATATAGGTAACGAAAGTTGCAGCTACTAGGTACTACCTACTTACTACAAACCCCAGACACGAAGCGGAATCATTCGAAGCGAAGCGAAGAAAAGCGAAGAACGAAAACCAGAGAAGGTTCTCATGAATGGCGCTAAGGTTCTGTTTCTACGTACCTATTTATCTACAGCGATAGTTTTATGTTTTTTATTTGCAGAGGATGGAGCGAAATAATTAAGCGGAATATTGCGTATTTTACTTTAATTTTTACCACACAGTACAAATGGACGTTGTCGCTGTTGACCGGCTTAACAGAGAGGTGTTGTCATACAAAAAAAAAAACAAATTACAAATATAAATGTTGCCACTGTATATAACATTATTCAATACACCCCCTCAACATTATATTTTAATTTCTAAGCAACCATTAAACTTTTTTAAAACCTTTACCTATTTTGTACGACACCCCCTTAAGATAAATTCTGAGATGCTTCCCCTTAACAAACTTTGTAATGCATCCCCTTAATAACATAAACATAACCTCTACACTAGCGGCACGCTATGATGGCCGGTTTGACACCCGGTTTAATAAATAAATTTTGAGTCCTAAACCTAAAACTACATTCGATAAAATTTATGAATCTCTGCACATCACTATCGTCAATAAAGTAATACAATTATTTCCTTCAAAGTCGTTAGTCGTTATCAATTAATACGGAACTTCATGAGCGGACAAACGTCAAACCGGCCATCATAGCGTGCCGCTAGTGTAAACAAATATGCAGAGCCCTAAATTATACTCTTCAGTACTAACCAAACTTAGGGACACTAAACATCCTTTACATACACAAGATACCTTAAATAAGTACTAAATCAACACTATCCTATGCATGTACACACTTTAACAAACTTATGACAATATCATATCCCTAAGTTTAACAAAAAGTATTTTTCCTAAGGGTTTGGTAAACAAATCAGCTATATTGTTATTACTACAAACAAATGTAATTTTAACTAAACCTGTTGATAGATTTTCTACAATGTACTGATACTTGATGTCTATGTGCTTCAATCTTTTATTACTGTTATTATTCTGTGCTATATTAATCACACTTTGATTGTCTTCGAATATTTCAAAATCTACATTATCATATCCAAAATCTCTAAGTAATTTTTTTAAATAAGAACCTTCCATAATACTCATACTCAAAGCTACATATTCTGCTTCACAAGATGACAGTGTTACACAAGACTGTTTCTTACTGTACCAAGAAACTGGACAATTAAAAATATAAAATATTTGACCTGAGGTTGACTTCCGGTCTGCAACATCACCGGCCCAGTCTGCATCACTGTAACCTTGCAGTTTACATACATTTTTGCTTTCATTATCATATTTGTATGTTAAAGATAAATCTATAGTACCCTTTATGTATCTTAATATCCTCTTCAAACATTTGAACAAAGCTACACTAGCACAATGCACATATCTACTAAGAAATCCTACTGCTACAGATAAGTCAGGTCTAGTACAAGTAGCATACAAAAGACTACCTACTAAACTTCTACAGGCTTTTTCTATTTCAACATTTTCACTTTTATCTCTCTGTAACAATTCAAAATTAAAGTTTTGTTCTATTGGAGTACATACAGTTTTACAATTTGACATTTGATATAAATCCAACAACTTTAGTAAATATCCTTTCTGATTAATTACAGTTACACAATTTTCAAGATCTTGTTTTATATTTATTCCCAAATAATTACTTGCTAGACCCAAATCTTTCATTTTAAAGTTTATACATATTGAATTTTTGAAGTTGTTTACTTGGTTTTTATTACTACCAAAATACAACAAGTCATCCACAAATAATAACACATAAATGTAATCATTTCCAATATGTTTGAAATATAAACATGGGTCATTCTTTGATCTTAAGAAATTTTCATTTAACATAAAACTATTAAACTTTGTATTCCAATATTTAGGTGATTTTTTAAGACCATAGATTGACTTATTTAATTTGCATACCTTATTTCCTGGTAATCTCATAAAAACTGTCTCATTGATGTCTCCATAAAGAAATGCGCCAGTAACGTCCATTTGGTACACTGGTTGTCTTTTCTGGATAGCTACCGCCATCATGGCTTTGAAGGTAGTTAACTTGGCAACAGGTGAGTATGTCTGGTCATCACAGTTCTTCTGCTGGAATCCTCGGGCTACTAAGCGAGCTTTATACAAAGCTTTTCCTTCTGCCTCCTTGACTTTGAATACCCACTTGCTACTTATTATGTTTTCTCCATCAGGAACTTCTGTCACCTCCTCCCATGTATTATTCTCCTTCAGTGTCTTCAACTCCTTGTTTATGGCTTCTTCCCACTTACCTTTATCTGGTCTTTTCATAGCTTCTTCGTAGGAAGTAGGTTCATCACAGCAGTAACTCACGAACGAGTTTTCTTCTTCTTGTACATAGTCCTTAAACCAGCTTGGCTGTTTTCTCATCCTTCTAGGTCTTTCTGTTACCTCTTCTGACTGTCCTGAAGTTTCTGGAGTTTCCTGTGAATTTCCTTGTTCTTCTTCTACTTCTTCCTCTATATCTTCTTCTAATATTGACTGCTCATGAAAAGAATGCATGGAGTCCTGTTCATTTTCTATTGTTTCTAGGTTATCTGTGTCTTCATATTGGCTGTCTTCTTCTTGTGAAACTTGTCCTGTCTCTTCTTGACCGTCAAAACCTATGTGATATTCCTTTTCTTGTCTTCACCCTTTTTTTGTGTTTTCTATAGACTGCTTTATAAATACAACATCTCTCTTGGTGTCTACTATGTTTTTTTCTGGAAAATATATTCTGTATCCTTTTGTATTTTCTCCATATCCCATGAAATAGCCAAATTCAGCTTTGCTATCAAACTTAAACCGTTTTTGATCAGGAATATGTATGGATACTTGACTACCGAAGACTTGAAGGTTGTTGACATCAAAATCTTTGTTCCACCAAAGTTCATATGGTGTCTTGTCCTTTACTCGACTCGGACCAGTTCTGTTGATGACGTAGACAGCCGTATTTATCGCTTCTGCCCACAAGTTCTTATTTAGGCCGCTCTCTAGTAGCATTGTTCGTGCTGACTCAACCACTGTCCTCATCTCACGCTCTACACAACCATTCTGTTGTGGAGTATATGCCACACTTCTTTGGTGTTGTATCCCATATGACTTTAGCAAGTTTTCCATCTCTTTACTAATAAATTCTTTCGCGTTATCACTTCTTATATATTTCACTATGTGACTGGGGTTAACTTGCACTTCTTTCAAATACTGTTTTAAACATTCTATTGACTGTCCTTTATTCTTCAAAAAAAACACCTTTCTATATTTCGAATAATCGTCTTTGATGAGTAAAAATAACTTAGCCCCTCCTAGTGAAGTTTCTTCTATTGGACCTCCAATGTCAATATGTATAACCTCTCCTGGTTTCGTTGCTCTATGGGTACTTGATGGGAAGGGGAACTTATGTTGTTTTCCTTTCAAACATGGTAAACAGGTTTCTTCTTTACTGTTCTCAAACTTTATATCCTGTTTTAACAAGATGCTTTTCACTTGATTTATGTCTTGGTGACCTAATTTTGCATGCCATTCCCTCAGATCTGACATCACTTTTCCAACCATGGCAGTAGTGTCTTGCTGTCTGAATAACATTGTGTACATTTTTCCATTTCTCTTGGCTACAGCATGCACACTGTTGTTTTTGATAAACTGACACTCAGTGGCAGTTGACTCTAGCTTGTAACCTTTATCCAGTGCAGCACTCATAGAAAATAAGTTTGTCTTGAGGCTCGGCACATACAACACACTGCTTATCAATGTTTTAATCCATTTTTCACCATCATGTGCCTCAAGGTCAATGTCACCATAGCCTAAAGCTTGTATTACTGTCCCATCCCCAATAACAACGTCTTTTGGCACTAACAACCTTTTATAATTTATGAAGCTGTCCACTGTAAAGCACATATGCTCAGAAGCACCACTATCTAAGAACCATTCATTGTTTACACTTTTTGATTTAAGTCCACACACTGACATGACAAATGCGTTTTGTTCTTCCTCTGATTTTTCTTGTTTATTGTCCTTATTAAACCAACACTTTTCTTTTGTATGTCCCCGTTTTTTACAGTGTTTACAAAATGGAATATTTTCATTTTTGTTGTTTCTGGCTTTACAGTCTTTTTTGTAGTGGCCCACCTTACCACACTTAAAGCATTTTCTATTTTTAGAATCCGTTTTAAACGCTGTGGAACTACTATTTTCACCTTCTTGGTATAATTTATTCCGTTGTTGTTCTATGATGAGCCTTGCTGTCAACTCCGACAGATTTTGCTTTTCAGATGGGACAGAGTCCCATGCAGAGACAAAGTGTCTGAATTTATCACCTAAAGAACTTATTATTTTTGTGACAATCATATTTTCTGCAATTTCTCCTTTTGCTTGTTTAATTTGTGTTGCAATTGCCTCGATCTGTGCAATGAATGTTGACACATCCTCCGAACTGTTATATTTTTCTTCGAAAAAACGCTGCTGCAGTATGTGCAGTGACACATCAGATTTTTGCTCATATATTACATTTAATTTGTCCCATATTTCTTTTGCAGTTTCACAGTTTTGCACATGCAGCATAGCTGTGTTACCCAGCCTGCCCACGATGACTCCTTGGGCCTTCGCATCTAGCCTTTTCCACGTGGCTAACTTTGTGTCGTCATTTTCTGGACATTTGGATGAGCCATCCACCAATTCGTAGACATTTACCGCCTTCAGCATGACTTTAACTTGAAATTTCCATGTATGCCAGTTACCGGCATTTTCCAACAACAGGCGATTGTTAGGCGCCCCAAAAATATAGCCCTCGCCGTCCATTTTGTTGCACCGACGCCACTGCTTGACCGCAGAACCACACCGCCGTTTTACCACAGCTGCTTGACAATAATTCCTTTATTTCGCTCCGGGCTGCTGGGCCCATAGCCTTTTATGTTTTTTATTTGCAGAGGATGGAGCGAAATAATTAAGCGGAATATTGCGTATTTTACTTTAATTTTTACCACACAGTACAAATGGACGTTGTCGCTGTTGACCGGCTTAACAGAGAGGTGTTGTCATACAAAAAAAAAACAAATTACAAATATAAATGTTGCCACTGTATATAACATTATTCAATAGATAGGTACCTCCGATATTGTAGACTGACTAGCGTGACTTTTTTACTCAGTAGAGCTACCTACATACTATTGCTGCATGGGTACCTACCTAGGTACTACTGCACGTTTAGGCGATCAGGATTAGCTAAATTGATATAATTTATGAAGATTGATCTATTAGGTAGATGGTAATTGTAAGTACAACATAAGCTGTGGGGCTTCTAGTAATGAAAATTATGTTCAAAAAACCACGTCAAACGTCGCTTCTACGAGTAAGTATAGGTAAGTACATAACTACATATATACCTTCTTAAGATATGTTTTTATTTTCAATTTAAAGCTTGACTTTTAAAACTATTTTCGGCACAAGCGCACAAAATTAGGTTTGTTTTATTAGGTATCCTTACTAATATTATAAATGGGAAAGTGAGTTTGTTTGTATGTTTGTTCCGCTTTCATGCCGTAACTACTGAACCGATTGCTTTGAAATTTTGCAGACGTAAAGTTAGAAGTCCGGATTAAATAATAGGGTACTTTTTATCCCGGAAAATTAAAGAGTTCCCGCGGGAACTAAAACTCCTCAATCCACGTGGACGAAGTCGCGGGTATCAGCTAGTAATTTATATATGTACATCAGACATAGCAATCTAACTTGAGGCCAACCTACACCATCAAATATTGAAGGTGGATTGACGGACATCTGAATAAAGCTTGCAGTAATATCGGCTAATGCACCAAATTCTGACGGTCCTAAGAGACCTTAATGACACCTATACCAACGCAGCTTAGGAACATTATTAATTCCTGACATTCATTTATTGAGTATTTTATGTATGTAAGTATACAGGAATTCTCTATCAGAACTTAGTCCTAAATATCGATTTTGAACGAAATTGGTCAATTAACAAAGAATTTCAAAATGGCGCTGATTTTTTTAAATTTTGGTAACAGTTTCCTGTTTTGTGACCCCAGGAAGCCCTAAATATCGATTTTGAACGAAATCGGTCAATTAACACAGAATTTCAAAATGGCGCTGATTTTTTAAAATTTTGGTACCAGTTTCCTGTTTTGTGACCCCAGGGAGCCCTAAATATCGATTTTGAACGAAATCGGTCAATTAACAAAGAATTTCAAAATGGCGCTGATTTTTTTAAAATTTTGGTACCAGTTTCCTGTTTTGTAATCCCACGAAGCCCTAAATATCGATTTTGAACAAAATCGGTTAATTAACAAAGAATTTCAAAATGGCGCTGTTTTTTTAAAGTTTGGTAACAGTTTCCTGTTTTGTAACCCCAGGGAGTCCTAAATATCGATTTTGAACGAAATCGATCAATTAACAAAGAATTTCAAAAAGGCGCTGTTTTTTTTAAATTTTGGTACCAGTTTTCTGTTTTGTGATCCCAGGGAGCCCTAAATATCGATTTTGAACGAAATCGGTCAATTAACACAGAATATCAAAATGGCGCTGATTTTTTAAAATTTTGGTACCAGTTTCCTGTTTTGTGACCCCAAGGAGCCCTAAATATCGATTTTGAACGAAATCGGTCAATTAACAAAGAATTTCAAAATGGCGCTGATTTTTTTTAAATTTTGGTACCAGTTTCCTGTTTTGTAATCCCACGAAGCCCTAAATATCGATTTTGAACAAAATCGGTTAATTAACAAAGAATTTCAAAATGGCGCTGTTTTTTTAAAGTTTGGTAACAGTTTCCTGTTTTGTAACCCCAGGGAGTCCTAAATATCGATTTTGAACGAAATCGATCAATTAACAAAGAATTTCAAAATGGCGCTGATTTTTTTAAATTTTGGTACCAGTTTTCTGTTTTGTGACTCTAGGGAGCCCTAAATATAGATTTTGAACGAAGTCGGTCAATTAACAAAGAATTTCAAAATGGCGCTGATTTTTTAAAATTTTGGTACCAGTTTCCTGTTTTGTAATCGCACGAAGTCCTAAATGCAATAAACCGCATCTAAATCGGCCCAGTACTCTTTGTGAAAAATGGTAACAGTGGTTGAAAAATTAAGATCATAGACTACAGCTCAGTTTTGTTGTCTATGGTCCTAAAATATATCTAAAAACCTTCTCACAAGCTATACGTATCTAATGCAAAAAACCGCATCTCAATCGGCCCAGTACTTTTTGAGAAAAATAGTGACAAAAAAGTGCACAAACAAACAAACAAACAAACAAACAAACACACAACCTCTTAGGGCAAACACATATACCGTCTCCGCTTCGTCGAGGGTAAAAATATGGTTGGTCAACTTTACTTCTTCGTTCTAATGCCTAGTAGGTGCCTGGTCTACCTACCCATTACACTTGGATCTTGGAACAAATAAGCACATATCGTTCATAACTCTTAAAGTAGGTAGGTACTTATTTTAAAAAAAATCGATCTCGACCATAACAATTAAGAAAAATATTTGACCGCTTGAATTTGATGGGTGCCTTGGCGAATGCAAGTGCAAAAAATGCACCACCGTTGACCCATGTTGACAAAAAAACACTCCATAGACTTTAGTCTACTAGAGGACGCCCGTGACTTCGTTCGCGTGTTTAAGTTTTTTAATTCCCACAGGCACGCCCTAATTTTCCGGGCTAAAAAGAAGCCTGTGTCACTCTCCAATTATCCAATTATACTCATGCAAAAAATCACGTCGATCCGTTGCTCTGTAACGGTGTGATTGAAGGACAAACTGTCGTCTCTTTTTGATGTCCTTGGGGAAAGAAAATTCAATAACTGTAAAATCCGTATTTCATTATTAGCGGAAGCCCAATTATACCAAGTTTCATGGCTATAGCAGGTTGAAAAACGACGGACTTTCATACAAATTTTCAACCCCTATTTTACCCCTTTGGGGGTAGAATTTTGAAAAACTGTGAAACACGTCTTTCTTCATTTTCAACCCACAGCTCACATACCAAGTTTCATGGCTATAACTTGAAAAACGACGGACTTTCATACAAACTTTCAACCCCTATTTTACCCCTTTGGAGGTGGAATTTCGAAAAACAGTTTCTTAGTGGATACCTAGTCTTCACAAAAAACACACCCTCCAAATTTCATGTCTCTAGGACCAGCGTTTTAAGCTGTGCGTTGATATATAAGTCAGTCAGTCACTCAGTCAGTCAGGACTTTGAATTTTATATGTATAGACTAGCAGATGCCCGCGACTTCGTCCGCGTGGTTTAAAGTTTTTCCCCCACAGGTAGGTACTCCTTAATTTTCCGGTATAAAAAGTAGCCTATGTCACTCTCCAAGTCTTCGACAGTATACTCATGCAAAAAATCAAGTTGATCCGTTGCTGTGTTGCGGCGTGATTGAAGGACAAACTCTCTATTTACCATCCTTGGGGATAAAATGTTCAAAAACTGTGAGTCACATATTTCTTCATTTCAAACCGAAATTCCAAATACCAAGTTATAACTTGAAAAATTACAGATACAAAGTTTCAACCCCTATTTTTATTCTATAATTTTGAAAAACTGTGACACACGTAGGTACTTCTTTATTTTGTACAAAAACTCAAAATACCAAGTTTCGTTGATATTAAGTAAATTGAATAATATCTTGAGAAATGAAGAACTTTTATACAAACTTTCATTCCCAATTTCACCCCTTTGGGGGTAAAATTTTCAAAAATGGTGCAACACGTACTTCTGCATATTTAACCGAAAGCTCAAAGACCAAATTCCATGGCTATAACTTGAGAAATGAAGGACTTTCATTTAAATTTTCAACCCCTATTTTTGCCTTTGGGGTGGAATTTTGAAAAACTGTGACATACGAAGGAGCTTCTTTAATTTTTAACGGGAGCCAAAATACCTAGCTTCGTTGATATATCTTGAGAAATGAAGGACTTTTATACCAAACTTCATCCCCTATTTCACCCCTTTGGGGGTCGAATTTTCAAAAACTGTGAAATACGTATTTCTTCATTTTTAACCCGCAGTACATATACCAAGTTTCATGGCTATAACTTGAGAAATGAAGGACTTTCATATAAATTTTCAACCCCTATTTCACCCCTTTAAGGGTGGAATTTTGAAAAACTGTGACACACCTACTTCTTTATTTTTTATCTGAAGCCAAAATACCAAGTTTCGTTTATATAAATTGAGAAATATCCTGAGAAATGGAGTACTTTCATACAAACTTTCAACCCCTATTTCACCCATTCGAGGGTAGAATTTTCAAAAACTGTGAACCACGTATTTCTTATTTTTTTACCGGTAGCTCATATACCAAGTTTCATGGATATAACTTTAGAAATGACGGACTTTCATACAAACTTTCAACCCCTATTTCACCCCCTTAGGGGTGGAATTTTAAAAAATCCTTTCTTAGTGAGCGCCTACGTTACAAAAAAAACCTACTGTCAAAATTTCAAGTTTCTAACTCCAGTGGTTTAGGCTGTGCGTTGATATATAAGTCAGTCAGTCAGTTAGGACTTTGAATTTTATATATATAGATTAGCGCTAATCTCAGAAATACTTAATTTATTTCATTTTTCTCAGATACTGAGTACGAAATAAATTTAGTACTAGTAACCTGGTCACATCAAATCAAATATCAAATCAAATAAATATTATAAATGCGAAAGTTTGGATGGATGGATGTCATGGATGTATGGATGGATGTTTGTTACTCAATCACGCCCCAACGGTTGAACGGATCTGGATGAAATTTGGCACGGAGATAGATTATAGCCTGGAATAACAAATAGGCTTTTTATCCTGGAAAATTAAAGAGTTCCCGCGGGAACCGAAAAGCCTCAATCCACGCGGACAAAGTCGCGGGCATTAGGTAGTTGTTTAATAAATCAATAAATCAGCTAGTAATGTAATATTTGATAGGCATGCTAAGCTTTAGCAATTCGTTTGTTTTGGATTTGTGCCATGCAAACTAAAAGGCGTTACCTATTAGAAAACGAACTTGAAACAAAAACTTTGTAAAAAACAATTTCAATTTGGCTACTTAGGTAGATCCTACATAAATCCAAGTAGGTATATACCTAAGCTAAACACTGATTAAACAGTAATGCTTTGCTAAATTTACTACAAAATTCCGTTAAAGTAATCAAGTGTAACGTAGCTCCTAAAACAGAAATGAAGCCAACATCACCGCCAGCGTACCGCTTAATCAGAGCTGGGTCCGCCCGCCCTATATTTGCGTATGCAAAGAGACTAGAGCCGCATTAACTATGCCATATAGCCAACGTACCGTGCAGCGATTGGGCAAACACATATCTGCATTATAAACAGCGTTCGGGTGCACAAACGTGCAATGTGGTCGGCCTTTACCGGCGCCCGACTAATCAACGGACTGACCTTCCGAAGCCTAGCACCCGCCGTACCACACTGTGCTGCATAATACTGCCTTCTTGCACAGATCACAGATGGACTGTAATCCGCCTCTAACAAAAAATAGTAGTTTGTTCTTTTAGAATAATTAGGTGTTTTATATTATCATAGTTTTCAGATTTCGGTAGATACTGGAGTACGACAATGTCGGTAGTCGCTAAATATTCTAAAACCTTTACCTAGTTACGCTGATGTTTGTTATCTGGATTTATCAGAGACCATGCTCAACAAGCTTGATAGATTGCAAAATTTATGTATACGTTTCATATATGGGTTACGGAAATATGATCATGTGTCCGAATTTCGTACTCAGTTGAAATGGCTGCCAATCAGATCTCGTAGAAATTTACACGCTCTTTCTCTCTTATACATTTTATATTTTCCTCAGACGCCACCTTATCTAAAAGAGCGATTCAACTTTCTTGGCAGCTATGATGTACCTTTTTGTTTGCGGTCGAAAAGCGACAATAAGTTAAAGGTCCCTCCTAGTCGTACAGGGGCTTATGGGAATTCATCTTTGGAATGAATTGCCGAGCGACATTAGGCAGTCAAAGTCTTTAAATATCTTTAAGAGTCGTGTAAAGGAATATTACCTTTCTAATATGCTATAGAATATATTTTATCTACTCCAGCATCGAAAAGTTCCAATTTCGAATTTGACAACTATATCGAATTGAACCCTCTTTCGTGTTTGCTTCTCATAGCGATACAGTTCGTTGTATGGGAGCTGTATCGTTATGAGTCGTAGCTGTATCGATATGGTTATCTTCATAAATAGGATACCTATAGCTTAGCGGCTCTGGGTTCTGGCACTTGACTTTTTTATTAATTTATAAAGTAAAAAATTATAAAGACGTCCTTGTCGTAGATAAAATCTTGTATGCAACTGTACGTAATTAGTCATTTTAATTCTCGTACTATCCTATTTTGATACTCGGCAAGCCTCGTATCAAAAAACAGCACTCGAATTAAAATGACCCTCATTACGATACAGTTGCATAAATAGCTATTAAGTATTTTCTTTTGTATGTAAGTTTATGTACTGTAAATATATAAATATATAAAATTTATTTATGTACCTATATTATTTATATATATTTTTTTTATTTATGTTTAGTTATATAATTATGTATTATTAGTATGTATAGTTTAAGTAGTATATTATTATTGCATGTTATTATTATTGTTGCACTTTCCCGCTCCTTTTTAAAGTTCCTTTAGAAATGGGTTGTCTGGAGGAGATCACTTTTAGTGATAAGGCCGCCCTTGCGCACGTGATAATTTCTGTTTTTGTTTATTTTTAAGTTATTTCTTTGTTATGTGTGGCAATAAAGAATTTATCTATCTATCTATCTAGTGTTGTGTTGGTAGGCTTGTCTGATATACCTAATATTCTCTTTTTTAAACCGGATAACAAGGTTAGAATAGAATAATAGGTAGGTACATTTTTAGGGTTCCGTACCTCAAAAGGAAAAAACGGAACCCTTATAGGAACACTTCGTTGTCCGTCCGTCTGTGTCTAGACCCTTTTTCTCAGGAACGCATGGAGGTATCAAGCTGAAATTCATATGAAATACTCAGGTAGGTCCCTTGGAGCGTGAAAAAATCAAACTTCAAAGCCAACGCAATCAAAAGATACAGCCGTTTATGCTGCAAATTTTCGAATTTTCTTGCACTCGCAAGGGAATCAAAACCTTCAGGGTACTCGTACTTCCCGTGAACTCAGAATCTTGAAACTTGGTACGAAGCAACGTCTTATAGCACAGATATAGGAAGAATTGCGAAAAACATACATATATATCGATGTCGGAAGCAGCTTGTTGCGGGTATCCATATCAGGCAGATCTGTGCAAAGTGTTGTAAGTATACGCATTTACACCTTCCATAACCAAGTTTCAATGTGAACCACATTTACCACAAATAGATATACACAGGTGCTGCCATACAACAGGTTAACCCACTAAGTACCTACCGACTTAGACTGCACTGACTTAAAGTGGAATAAAATATACTCTAATATTTATAACATAAGAATATTTCTCATTCGAAGTACCAATAGGATATCAGAGTACCATCAGGTGAGATCGCAGTCAAGGGCTTACCTGTAGTGGATAAAAAAAGTTACAACTTACCAGCACGGTTGCTGGGACGGCACCAGTGCGGATCTGCCTTGAGCCTTCTGTTTTATGAATCTCATAGTCTAGAAAATGCTGGGAGCAGACCACAGCGCCGGCTGGCAGGAGAGCGTCTTTTTTGCCGAGCGCTCTGAGCCAAGCAGCACGGAGATGCACTTATCTAGGGAACCTGAAATTATTCTACTAAGTAGGTAAGTACTTTTTTTAAAGGCTCATATAGTTCGCGAATTCCAGTAGTCATAGCCTATCACGGTCATCACTGTAGGTGGTAGGAGTAGATAGTAGTTTAAATAGCTTCGGCCTCTTAGTCGTCTAACTTTTCAGAGTAACTAATGTGCATTTTCAAAGAATTGCCACAACACTTGCAGCTAACTCAGTGCATCATAATAATTAATAGAGAAAGCTGCCCCAGCTAACGTTTCCTGGAGGCAGCCACCAAGCTGGTAGCTATAACCAGCATATTCAAAGGGTTTATATGGATTACTCACTCTTGAAAGGTAATGCCCTCGGCTTCGGACCCGGTCTCGGCAGTGGTTCTGCAGAAGGGCACACAACACCGCATTTCGTAAAATTTTTCACATGAAATACTTATTGAAATATTGCTAGGAATTGCGTAATCAAATATTTTGTTTTAGTGACTTTTTTTGTTTTTTTTTTTAATATATAGGCTAGCGCTTGGCTGCAATCAGACTTGCTTTATTAGAAGAGGATCTATCAAAAGTCCCTATCACTATTTTAAACTATCAAATAATATATTGATTGTAACATTTAGAAATTCACGGGTTTTTATTGCAGGAATAAAAACCCGTGAATTAACAATGGGTTATAAAAGAAGAAAAACTAAAGTAAAAACCCGCGGAGTTCTATTAAATTAGAGGATGGAAATTGAAGATAGGGGCGAATAAGCACCCCTTTTGGGTTTTCCAATATATCTCCTAAACTAAGTAAAATTTTGATATATTGTATCTAACAAGTTTAAAATTAATAAAAATATTTTTATTATATGATGTAACAAAAACTTTATGCTTTTCGCAATTATTCCTATATCTGTGCTTTATGGCGTTGCTACATACCAAATTTCAAGATTCTGTGTTTACGGGAAGTACCCTGTAGATTTTGATTTCCTTGCGAGTGTCGAAAATTTGCAGCATAAACGGCTGTATCTTTTGATTGTGTTGACTTAGAAGCTTGATTTTTCACAGCTCCAAAGGCCAGCCACCACATCGTAGACGGCCTACCACGTCACAGTTTGTACCGAACCCTCGGTGCGCGAGTTCAACTCGCACTTGGCCGGTTTTTTTTTAATAAAGTGAAAAAGAAAATCCTAGGCACCGGAGCAGTATAGGTAGGTATCTATGCATGCATGTGCAGTGAATCGACTAAAACTTTCTACTTTCCACGTTCATAGCCACTGCACCGGCATTAATGGAAAATCTCAACATATTTCTTGACTCTTCTCTATTAGAGCGTGTAAGGAAAGCGGATCAGTAGAGTTAATTAATTTTTCTCATTAATAAATAGCCATGTTTGCTGATGTTTTACTATCCTCACATCGCTCATCCATAAATGATAAGGTATGCACAAAAACATATACTGGTGATGCGTAAAATATAATGCCAGGCATGCGGCCATAAGAAATAAATAAGACCACACGATTTATAATTATTTTTAATTTCTCTTAAAATAATATATTTTACAATTAAATAAACCTACAACCGTAGTCACGAATAAATAAATTACATTAAATTATTAACTGACATAGATTCGAGTACGAAGGTGGACATCGGGTTGTTTTAAATAGAATGTCCATTAGGTGGACGGCACTTTGGTTTGAGGTTATTTTGTATGTTTTTTCAGCGCAGGGTCGAATGGAGCAGCGAGGTACGTGTGCGTGGGAGGTAGGATGAGGGCACCGGCGGCTACGCACTTGCGTCTTGGAGCTCCGCGTAGTAACGGTAAGGATCAATCGCGCCCGACCTCGCTGGCCTCACCACATATAAGTTCCGCCTTCGAATTAAAGACTAGAATTAAAATATTAGGCATTAAAAACAGAACAACCTACACAATACAGCAATATAAGTAATTAAACATCATTTTATGACCGAAATTAATAAAATCTGTCGATAAGTTACACGTTTTAATAGCTATTTATGCAACTGTATCGTAATGAGGGTCATTTTAATTCGAGTGCTGTTTTTTGATACGAGGCTTGCCGAGTATCAAAATAGGATAGTACGAGAATTAAAATGACTAATTACGTACAGTTGCATACAAGATTTTATCTACGACAAGGACGTCTTTATAATTTTTTACTTTATAAATTAATAAAAAAGTCAAGTGTCAAAACAATTTCAGACAAATAACAACGTTGTTTTACGGGCAAAATTAATTATCAATCTATCTGTAATCTATGGATAAGTTACCTACTAGCATTTTAAAAATTCATACTAATATTATTAATTCGAAAGTGTGTCAGTCTGTACGTCTATTATGCCGCATATTTTCAACCTATTTTGATGAAATTTGGTAGATATAGAGACAGGTTGTAACTATCCCGGGGACGTAAAGTTAAGGAGCTCTTGTGTGAATAACAAAAACTTAATCCACACGGACGAAGTCGCGAGCATCATTTACTAAACTATAGATAAGAGCAGTAAAGTAGAACTTTAGCACATTTACAGAAATCTTTTCCTACCATTGTTTCTTTAGCACTGTTTTGTTATTCGGCCGTGGCTAGTTACCACCCTACCGGCAAAGACGTATCTACCTACCTACCGCCTAGCGATTTAGCATTCCGAACAATGCCGTGTAGAAACAGACTAGATGTGTGAAATATAACTACCATATCCGGATCCCTAATAGGTTATAGTCCGCTACCGTCTTAGACTGCCGATGAAATCCTTCCTACCCGGTGAGATCGCAGTCGAGGGCTAACTTGTAGTGGATAAAGAAATTGTGTAACGGCAGAGACCGGTGTAGAGACATATTTTAATATTGGAAAAAATCAGGATAGATATCCATAAATAGCGAGAGCCATATAACAAAAAAATTGGTTAACCCCCTCGAGTTATAAGCACCTCGTTAAATAGGTACTTATTTTAAAGTTTTTTTTTTGTAAATTACCGTTTTAATAGATTAATCATCGTCAAAGTTTTTAAATTTTAACTTAGTTAAGACGTACATGCGTTTTCTGACACGCACTTGACCTGTTTTTTTTTCTTGAAGGTTTTGGCCGTAAGTACGAGTATCTTATCGACAGTTTGCAGATTGAACGAGTATCTAATTCGGCTAAGCTACCTTATGATAATAATGGGAATTAACAGTTTAATTTTGACGGTAGCTATTTTTTATTTGTAGGGTCGAAAGCTTTTTTATATAGCTAATAATAAAGCTTTAGAGAGGATTTATCTTCGGTAGGTAAACCGTATTATCATCTTCATATACATATACTCAAACTAAAAAAATCTAATTGTTCTAATTTTACTATATATTTATGGGATTGATGAAAACAAAATACAAAACAAAATATGTATCTAATATATTTACCTATGGTGGCCATCTGCGTGAACCTGGAACGTAGTTTCGCCTGTGGCTCCATCATGGCTGAACAGTTTTTTCAGGGCGATGATACCAGCGATTGTTAGTGCCACTTTACTTGCGATAAGAGCTTTGCCGGCAATAGCAGCTAAAGTCTTCAAAGCTAACCCTCCAAAGATGCTCATAGTTGTGAAAATTCCGAGAAGCATGTACGGCAGAACCTTTTTCCCTGTGTGACATTATTTATTTATGTGAGTAAGTAATTGTTCAAATGAACATTTTTATTTATTTAAGTAATTACATTGAGAAATTCTATACACTTACCTCTACCTCTACCTTCGGAAGTAAGATCCATCGAAATAGTGTACGTATTTAATAACTGCTCGAATCGTGTTCGGAGCATTGTATCGATCTTATCCTCAGTTGACATTCCATGGAAGAAGCGAGGCTCCGCTACTGCACTCGGCGAATCAGCTTGTTTGACCAACGTCAGACCATCGGCGAGCGGCACACTCTCCTGCGCAACAACAAAACATTAAAATACGTAAGCTTTGTCACTTCACATTGATCACATCACTGTTTCATCACAATTAAGTCACCTGTTCCACTGCCTTCGTCAATGCTGACAGAGCTTTACCCTTAAGGCACATTGTTATATGTTTTTGCGAACTGCAATCGTCGTAAACTTTCTGTAAGATAGCGAACTCTGCTGAAGGCCACCAAGAGTTTTCGTCAGCTCTACCACTGTCGATTTCATTGTGTGAGTAATCATCCACATCCATTCGCCGGGATCTTCGGGTTCCTCGAACATTAGCGGAGGCGACAACCACACATAAAACAGATACAATGGCTATCCGAAATGAGGCGCACATGTTTGCTATAATTTTATTAAACTAACTAAAAAATTAATTAACGTATGTGAGGGTGGCCTAACGTCGACTGTCTGTCGAGGGAGCCGATCCGAGCTTATAACGGCGAGCCGCTTCACCGACGAGCACCACCAAACATCCGCTATTCCGCACCAGTTCTCGTGCACGCGCACTTACGTAACTGAACTTGAAATGATTGAGAACAATTTTCCAAGCCAATTTCTCCGATAAAATGTACTAGAAAAAGAGAGACGTTATCGTACCATTTTTAATGTGAGTTTTAGGTTTACGTGTGAGTATGAAAATATATAATAGTCGGCAACTTTGCGTGCATTGTGAGGATAATTCGGTCCCACTTTTCACTCACGGACGAACGGTTTCAGTCTATTCATAAGTAATAGTTCCAGCGAATGCAACTGAAGTAATTGTGTCTCTAACAACAGTTGTACAGGGTACAAGGTCGGTGTGCGTGCGAGTGGTTGATGGACCACGCAAACGCGTGGCGATGAGGATGCGCAACATAAGGAACTACGGATATTTACGATTAAAGGAAAGTAAGAGCATCGAACCGTGTCGAAAGTATCCGTAACCGTTTAATAGTATTACAGTGATACAATTTAATATTAAAAGACATCTACCGTTCACATTCATGCTCAAATATTTGCTTCCCGCTCTGTCACTTACTCGTAGGTAGTTTTAAAAAAAATGCGTGTAGCATCTAACAAAAGAGTAGGTAGGTAGGATTTACATATTCATGGCTATATTAAATAGGTAGTACTTACGGCCGGTTTCTGAATTGAGAATTTCTTAAGCAAATTTTTGTTTCTGAATTGATATTGTGTAAGGTTGGAGAGCTGGAGCTTGCTGTTTTTGCTTGAATGCTTAATTCAGAAACCGGCCCAATATCAATTCAGAAACAAAAATTTGCTTAATTAGTCCTCAACATGAAATTCTCAATTCAGAAACCGGCCGTTAGATACCTACTATAATTTTTAGGGTTCCTTAAGTTAGCTTGTAATTATTTATAGTGACCACAGATTATATAAGTATGATAACCACAGATAATAGCTATTTTATTATTTTGAGATGTTAAGGTATGAGCACAGATAATAGAGTTTGTCCTTTTAGATGATAAGTTGATAATTAGGCATTTGTATTTACTACCTAATTTTATGTGTTTTATGTGATAAGGATTTGTTAGTTTGTATAGGTAATAGTTGATGTGAAGTTAGACAAAGTAAAGATAGAGAAAATGATGATCTATGGTCAGTCTTGGTAGAGACGTCTTATAAAAATTTGGGAAAAAGGATTGTAAATTTACATTTAATTATAATAGTTGAGGAAGAATATAGTTGATGTTAATCTGAACGCCGAGGTTTTATTATCAGAAGTGGGACGAACAGATAAGCAGAATGGATGCGGAAAGGAGTTGCTGTACACCTCAGCGACGGTGTCGGGATAGCACGATACTGATTCCAGTTCTTCAAGGAAATCACGGAGTAAGAGACGAAAAGAGTCGTGATGAATCAAAACGCGAGACGAGACACAGGTCATGGAAAACGCCACATCGATCTCATTCCGTGAAATCGAACAAGGTCAAAGTGTAAATGCTTCAAGGCTGAGACAAGCATTGCCCTCGGGGCTGTAAGACCTTACCTCTGCAAGAATCCCGCTCTGTCACTTACTCGTAGGTAGGTAGGTAGGTAGGTAGGTAGGTAGTTTAAAAAAGATTTCGTGTAGCATCTAACAAAAGAGTAGCCTATACTTAGGTAGGATATACATATTGATGGTTATAATTAAATAGGTAGTACTTAAATACTATAATTTTTTTTGAATTCATCTTGCATGGACGTAGATAATGGGGGTAGGTAAAAATGGTGGTGGTGGTAAAATCTCTAGAAGATTTGTTGTTATTAGTACACTACCTACTACTAGACTAGCAGCACTACTTGGTTTTCCGGGATTAAAAGAACACTAAATGCCTATGCCATTCTCCAGGTCCTCATTTATACCCATGCAAAAAATCACGCCGATCCGTTGCTCTGTTGCGGCGTGATTGAAGAACAAACTCTCTATTTAACGTCCTTGGGGATAGAAATTTCAAAAACTGTGTAATTCATATTTCATAAAAAACAGAAGCCAAAACACCATGTCTCATGGCTATAACTTGAAAAACGATGGACTTTCATACAAACTTTCAACCTCTAGGTATTTAACCACACTGGGGGTGGAATTTTAAAAATTGTGACACACGTAACACACAAGCCAAAATATCAAGTTTCGTAGATATACTTAACTTATAAAATAAAGGACTTTCATATAAACTTTCGTCCCCTATTTCAGCCCTTTGGGGGTAGAATTTTCAAAAATGGCGAAAAACGTAGTTATTTCTCCATTTAAAACCGGTAGCCCAAATATCAAGTAAAACGACGGGCTTTCATACAAACTTTCATCCCCTATTTTACCCCTTTAGAGGTTAAATTTCAAAAAACCCTTTTTAGTGGATCTTCACAAAAGATACATCCTCCAAAGGAAAAGGTTCATTTTAGGCCTACTCTTGTATACATACCATGAATAGAGGAAAATACATAGATTGTATTAAAAAAAATTTAATAATTTAGAACAGTAAAGTAGGTAAATAACGAAAAAAAATATTGTTCAATTTTAGTGATCACCAGGTTGGTAGTTCGTTCACCAGATCTAATGCTATCCATGGGGGCTCGTTAATTTTGTTGAATAAAAAATTTAAATTTAAAACCGAAATGATATTGTGAGCCTGTCTGTTCAGCGAACAATAGAACTATCGTCAGTCGATTTGGAGCAATTCATTGTTGTGTCTGTATATAGACCACCCTTGTCTAACTTTGAACTTTTTGAAAAAGTAAAGTATGGATGAAGAACTATTTAAACTCTCAAAATCAAATAAAAAGCTTGTTGTGTGCGGAGGCTTTAATGTAAATATTTTGGAAAGTAGCTCTGTAAGTGGCAAGTTATTGAATCTATTCAAATCCTATAACTTATCCAATATGTTTATGGAGCCAACTAGAATAATTGCAACTAGTGCCACATGCATAGACAATATTTTTACAAATTTTACACCTGTAAATAAAAACATTATTAGTAGTAAATTAGATTCAGATCATTGTGGACAACTAATTCAGTTTGAAACTTTAACCAAAAATGTTTTTAAGCGTAGAATAACTTTTGTACCAGTAACGTTGGACCGTATTGAAAAAATAAGAACAAGTCTTACAAAGGAACTCCCTTTTTTACCAAATGGGTTGAGTCCTAATGAAATGTATACATATTCTTTAATACTTTCAGTGAAATATTCAAATCGATATTCACCAGTAGAACGGTCTTAACTACTGATGCAAACGTTTTTAGCGAATGGGCAACAAATGAATTACCTACACAGAAATAGGCAAAAATTATATGAATTGTATGCAGAGCGACAGTATGATACTAGTGATGAGTTCAAGCAGCATGTTCAACTATTTTTCAAGAAATTTAAAAGAGATTGCATTGTGGCTAAATCAAAGCATATTCAAACTAAAATAAAAAATAGCTCCAACGTAATCAAAACTACTTGGAACATAGTGAATGAAAAACAGGAAGAGCTACACGGAAAAATTGAGAATTTAAACTTAATGTCGGTAATACATCAGTAACTTCGGACTCCGAAGTTGCTTCTGTTTTTGAAGGCTTCTTTACGGATATTCCTGTTTCTACCACAGAATCGTTGAACTCCTCATCAAATGCCGCTCTTACTTTACTGGAGGATAACGTGAGTGAATGTAATAACGTTTTTAAATTCTGTCACGTTAACTGCTCTGACGTTATTAAAGCATTCAAATAAGAAGACAAATGATTTGTGGGGCATTTCCGTTAACGTTGTAAAATCATTCATTGATATCGTTGCACCCGAGTTAGCATTAATATTTAATAATTGTATTGATTGTGGTGAGTTTCCTAACTTAATGAAGCATAGTAAAATAATACCTCTATTCAAATCAGGTAGTACCAGTGACCCCACTGACTTAAGACCTATATCTGTACTACCCACTTTCAGTAAAATATTTGACAAATTAATATTAATTCAATTACTTAAACATTTTTGTAATAATGATGAATTATAACATAGTCAACAGTTTGGATTTACACGGGGTCGCTCAACAATCGATGCTGGTGTTGAGTTAATTCAAAATATACTCAAAGCCTGGGAGGAGTCACGTGATGCACTTGGCGTTTTCTGTGATTTATCCAAGGCTTTTGATTGTGTTGACCACGAAACATTAGTCAGAAAACTGCACCATTATGGAATTAGGGGTGTAGCACTGGATATGATGAATTCCTACTTAAAAAATAGGATGCAAAAAGTAGACGTCAATGGAAAGCGATATTCCGGATCGATTGTAACAATGGGGGTTCCACAAGGTTCAATTTTAGGGCCTTATCTGTTCCTCATTTACATTAACGATCTTCCTTATCTTGCCAAGGATAATCATGGGATAGTATTGTTTGCTGATGATACATCACTTTTGTTTAAAATAAATCGTTACGAAACAACTTTTGACGAAGTAAACAATTCTCTTACTAAAGTGGTACAGTGGTTTGAAGCTAATAACCTACTCCTCAATGGGAAAAAGACAAAGTGTATCAAATTTACATAACCTAATGTCAAACAGGTAAAAACCACTGTACAACTTGATCATGAGGAATTATTAGATTTAGTGGATACCGCTGTTTTTCTTGGAATAACGTTAGATGCTAAACTCCAATGGGACAATCACATATATGACTTATCGAACAGGCTTAGTTCTGCCGCATACGCGGTTTAAAAGATTCGCCAGTTGACACATATAGAAACGGCGATATTAGTTTATTTTGGTTACTTTCACAGCATTATGTCATATGGTAGGTATATTATTATGGGGTAATGCTGCTGATATTAATTCTGTTTTTGTGCTGCAGAAGAGGGCTGTTTGAGCCATATATAATATGGGACCAAGAGAGTCACTAAGAGATAAATTTAAAGAAATCAATATTATGACAGTGCACAACCAATACATATTTTAAGATTTAGTAAACGTGCATAAACACATTGATAAATTCAAGAAGAAAAGTGATTGTCATAATGTCAATACTAGAAACAAAAATAAACTTCTAGGCTTAGTAATACTAGCAATTCATTTGTTGGAAACAGTGTCCGCTTCTACAATAAGCTCCCAGAAGACATGTTGAAAATGTCTCTGAATAAGTTCAAAGTTAATGTAAAACGTAAACTGATTAAAAAAACCGGGCAAGTGCGAGTCGGACTCGCGCACGAAGGGTTCCGTACCATTATTAATAAATAATTTCCTTTGTTAATGAACCGCAAGACTAACTTTGTTTGTGGAGGTTTATTGTTAATATCAAAAAAACTATGCTAGTTAGAGCATTGGCTATAGTTTTCCTGTAAAGTATACGTAAATTCCTATTGACCATAAAAATTTCATGTCGATAGCTTCGGTAGTTACTGAAATAATCGAGTGTGACGGACGGACAGACGGACAGACAGACGGAGAAAGTCGCACCATAAGGGTTCCATTTTACCATTTTGGTACGGAACCCTAAAAATCATATTACCATGTAAAGGATTACTTAAATGACAAGGAAGCTTGGCAATGATTTGATCAAGTGGCTCAGATAGTTCCTTAGTTAAGATGATTTGTGAAATGGTGATAATGAAAAAAAACCCGGCTGAGTTTGTTGTGGGCTCTTCTCAGACCAGGGCGCGTTTGGAACACTCGTAGCTTGTTTTAAGATACCGTTACTGATTATCACCATTATATTTTATATATAAATAACTCGACGTCAACAAGTGTAGTATACCTACCTAAATTGAATAAAAGTTATTTGACTTTGACTTTGAATAAAAATGTATTTCAAGTTTCCGATACGTTTCCAACCTTCAGCCATAGAGAAGGCATTAGGCGCGAAATCAAGGGAAGTACCTCTTAAAAATTCCCCCCCCCCCCCCCCCCAGGCCGTGGGCGTTCCCCCCCACCCCCCCAAACGTCTTCCCAACCGAACTTTTTTGTAATTTTCTCAAAAAATATTAGTGCTACAAAAAAACTTTCTATGGCGAAAATTATCTTCATTAAATTATCTACAAAATAATACTGTAGTACATTTCGATCAGACTAATAGTTTCGGAGATATGTTAACCCTTTATGCATGAAAAGAAAATATTTTGCATGTATGGCTTTTTGTAATGTAGTTTCTTGTGATTTCCATAAAAACTGATAGAGCTACAAAAATGCTGTCGGAAGCAAAATGAAAGGCTATTAAATTAGCTATTAAATGATATTTAGTTTATTTTGATAAGAGTAATAGTTTTGGAGATATGCCTTCCTATTGTGTAAGATAAAGAAAAAAATATGCAAATACCGTGTACGTTGTTTTTAATTTTCGAAAAAAAAAATACAGAGTTAGGAAAAACTGATTGAAGCAGTAAGAAACATAGTTAAATTACCTACAAAATAATATTTAGTTCATTTTGATAGCACTAATAATTTCGGAAATATACCTGTCATAGTTAACATGAAAGCAATATTGCTCAAAATTTTATATGTTTTCTATAATTTCTGGAAAACTACTAGAGCTAGGCAAAAAACTCTCAGAAAAAAAAATAAACACCATTTAACCACTTATTTAAAAAAAATTGTTTATAAATATAGGACTAATAATTTAGAATATATATCCATGTATAGTGTACGAAAAAAATAAAAACATTGCTAGAATCCTATGTTATTTCCACAAAAACTATTAGAGCTGGAAAAAATCCTCGGAAGAATAATTAATTTCACTAAATTACCCACAAAAAAGTCTCATGGTGAATTTAGATAGGACCCATAGTTCGAGAAATATGGCACCCTATATTCTAAGTTTTTTTTGTTTTTTCAACAACCATGGTTATATTTTTGAATTTTCACAGAAACTACTAGAACTAGGAAAAAAAACATAAGAAGCAAAAATTTGCTTCATTAAATTATCTTCAAAATAGTTTTTATTCATTTATTTATTTTGCATTCCAATATAGTTCATAAAGTATAATTTACATAATGTCAATTGATTAGCTGTTCTTAATACAATATTGGAACCCCGGTGGGGCACAGCAAAAATCAGTGGGTAGTTGAGAGACGGCTGCCTTATTTTTCTTCAAAAAAATCATTTAATTTATAGTACACTTTATCAATTACAATAGAACTGTTAAATTAATAAGGGAAGATTATGAAAGAGATGTGAAAATAGATAATATTATAGAAAACGAACATATAATTATTAATGTAGGTGATGATAGCAGTGACGACAGTGAAAATAGTAGTATGGACGAATCTGATTAATTATGGCCTTTTGTGGCACCTTTTTTGGTATCTTTTGTATTCATATGTTTCTTGTGTGCATATAAAGTATGTATATTCATTTTCATTCAAATATTCAGTTCGTTCAAATAAATTAAATAAACATTTACATTTTTGTTTTATTAAACCTATTTAATCAGGTACAAAAACAAAACTTAATTGTTTTTTGTTCGAGAATAAATTGACATTCCACATCACTATTGTAATGTGTCAAACCGGCCATCATAGCGTGCCGCTAGTTTAGGAATGTTTTTAAAGAGTTGACAAACGCTGTATTACTCTCCAGAGATTTGATGTGGTCGGGTATTTTATTATAAATTTTTACACACATCGGGTTAGGACCGCTACTGTGGATGCTTAGGTTGGAACTGGGAATCATCATATTATTTTTACGTGTGGGTCTTAATTGGTAACGTCGCGGTAGGTCCTCTAGTTTTTTAAAGTTTTGCGGTTGTTTCCTTACAAATTTAGCTGACTCTAATATGTAAATGCATGGCAGGGTTAGTATGTTTAGTGATTTAAAGTGAGGTACACAACTTTCCCGATTCTTTAAGTTCTGTATTATTCTTATGCATTTTTTTTGCAGTACCTATAAATAGTTCTGGTGCATTTGTGCTGTTTCCCCACAATACCACACCATAGCTCAACCATGCATTTGCATCAGAATAATATGCCAAAATTGCCGCTTCTTTGCTCGTCGATTTTTTTATTTCTTTTAGGGCGTAGGTAAATTTAGAAAGTTTCGTTTTTATTTTTTGAACATGAGATTTCCAGCTAATGTTGGTGTCTATATCTATCCCGAGCAGAGTGAACGTATTAACACATTCTAGATTTATCCCATTACATGAAAAGTTTATGTTTAAAGGTGTTTTTTGATAAGGCCTAAATTGCATGATTTTTGTTTTTTGGAAATTTATCTCTAAGTTGTGGTCACTCAACCACCCATTCCCCTTGTGTAGGATGTCGTATAGTTTTTTATTTAAATTTTTAATGTCTTTACATGAAGTTTGTATTGATATATCGTCTGTAAATAATACGCATGGTTCATGTACGATTTTTGGAAGGTCGATCCAAAAATCTTCAAAAATGACGAGTGGTTCTGTCAGGCTAACATTGGACCACAATAGTTCAACAGCCGAGCAAGATAACCTGTAACCATCGATATATACCTATGTAGGTACTAGATGGGCCCTTTCATAGAAAAAGGTTGGGCGACCGACTATGAGAACGCGTTCCTATCCTGTCTTTGTCCCCATCGTAGCGCTGTCACGGTCGCTCGTCGTGTAGATAATTTGTTATTCTTAGGTTGACATCTAAAGTCTTATTAGTTTGGCACTGTACAATTTTTATTTTAAGGTAAGTGTTTCAAGTCACAACTATACATTTCCAAAAAAACGTTATTAAATCTTCCTATTTAATATTTTAATCCATTGCGCAATCATTTGATTTCCGCGGCAAACTGTCTAATTTTTTTTTTACTAACTGGCCTTACGGCTTCTATGGCTATGGCCTATATTATCTATGACGGAGTCATACGTTTTCAAGCTTTCATTCAAATGTTGCAAGCAAGTTCCCGCTTTTCAGACTAGATGGCGTTGATGGCGTTGCTAAAAATACGCCCACATTCTTTGTTTGACAGGGCCCGTCTATGTAAATTGAGGTCGTTGCCTGTAACAGCAAAATGGTAGATAGTCGTAGTGGCTACAGAATATAAGTGTGTTAAAGTGTGTAAGCTGCGATCTCGAGCTGTGCATAATAATTTTATTCTTCTGATGAGGTTTCATTTCAAGGGTGATGAAATTAATTCTTCGTTCAACATGGGTAGTCATTTCATAAAAAAAATTTTACAAACAGTATAAACCATTTCGGAGAAATTGAGACCCAATTCGAGAGAAGTTTTAGTTTAATTGAATGTACGAAAAGTCTTTGAATAATCAGTTGTATTAAATGGTTTAACAATTTCTTCTGGCGATACATTTTTTGCGATATGTATTTTTATCACTGCTGGTCGATTACTTTTTGCATATCTGGAAGATGAAAATGCTTGACAGCAACCACGCAGCGGTTGGATTTCTGTATTATCTAATATTTTTATTCAATAAGCAATCATTTAATTTCCGCGGCAAACTGTATGATATATTTTTTTACTAACTGGCCTTACGGCTTCTTTGGCTATAACCTATATTATCCATGACCGAGTCATACGTTTTCAAGCTTTCATTCAAGATGTTGCAAGCAAGGTCCCGCTTTTCGGACTAGATGGCGTTGA
Source organism: Erebia epiphron (assembly GCA_963932025.1). NCBI lineage: Eukaryota > Metazoa > Arthropoda > Insecta > Lepidoptera > Nymphalidae > Erebia > Erebia epiphron. The sequence goes on along the minus strand of OZ009955.1, from coordinate 12,227,694 downwards.
TGGCGTTGCTAAAAATACGCCCAGATTCTTTGTTCGACAGGGCCCGTCTATGAAAATTGAGGTCGTTGTTTTCAAGATGTTCGACTTAGTTCCTAAAAACGCCACCGCCAACTTATACTTGTGGCACTGTACTTACTATTTCCTAGTCTTTTTTTACTTTACCACAGAGTACTTTTTTTCGCCTCACGCGGCACGCCCTGTCCGCAGTGTGCTCCATAGAGTAATTTGTAATCACAGACATATTTGTAACTAGCTGATGCCCGCGACTTCGTCCGCGTGGATTGTGATTTTTTTATTCCCGTGGGAACTCTTCAATTTTCCGGGATAAAAGTAGCCTATCTGTTTTTCCAGACTGTAATCTATCTCTGTGCCAAATTTCATTCAGATCCGTTCAGACGTTCTGACGTGATTGAGTACCAAAGATCCATTTATTTTTTAATTCCCGCGGGACCTTTAATTTTTTTTTATATAAACACATTCCGTGGATGTTATGGAACATCCAAAAAAAATAATTGCCGAATTGGTCGAGCCGTTCTCGAGAGCGCTTAGCAACATTCATTTTTAACCGACTTCCAAAAAAGGAAGTTCCAAAAAGTTCTCAATTCGGCGCGTATTTTTTTTTTTAATGTATGTTACCGCATATCTCCGTGGTTTCCAAACCGATTTGAAAAATTTTTTCTTCAGTGGTTAGAGAAAGCTCCCGAGATGGTCCCATAAAAAAATCTGACTCCAAATCCTCTATCCTGATGCTGTAGGTATACCTACGACTCAAAACTAGGGAGTTAGGCAGTTTTGATGGTGAATTCATATAGTAGGTATCAAGTCACGAGTATACGATTCAACTCTGAATCCCAACTCCTCAAACCTGATGCTGCAGGGTACAGAACTCCTTAAAAATAGCAATTTAGGATTTTTTATGGGGAATTCATATTGTAGGTGTCAAGCAACGACTTCGTACTTAAACCCAAGTCCCAACTTCTCAACTCTGATGCTGCAGGGTACTGCACTCCTACGCCGTGGGGATTAAGACTACACTAAAAAGTTAAAAATAAAAATTCTTTCCAAAAAACCGACTTCCAAGGCCACTGTAAAGTAAAAAATAATTTTGATTTTTACACACTATGTTGAAGTCGGGCGAGTATAACAAAGATAGGCAAAGTTGACGCGTCAGGCTGACCACCACCACTGTGCCCAGCAGTGGTGGTGGTGGTGGATATAGATTAACTAGTATAGCGCGTGGATGCGCGGCCCGCTAAAGCGGACCGCGTAGAAGATCGCGCGGCCCACTGTCTACTTACTTGCTCTTCTTCTATCCTAGTGTTTACTGCCTACGTATTCTGAAGTAAACAACACACTGCCATGCTAGCGAGCACAGTGGAAGCGCCAGCGTGCCAAGCGTCCGACAGACGTAAAAAAATTTCTCATACTTAACATATAACAGAGCCCCCCTAAGATTCTAAAAGGGCCTTTAAATGTAAAAAAACTTTCCAGACATGCATACAGTGTAAGAGACCGTTGAAGCATTCCTTAGTTGATTAATATCAATATCATACCGCTGACGGGTACCTTTGGGTGCCATTGAACTGCCTTCGGCTTTCCTAACGGCAAACCGACAATTCTTCCATACAGAACAAATCTTGTAAAAAAAACCATATCAAAGTCTCTCTCTTCCATTTAATATACTTTCTGAAATAGACGCCTATGAAATTTTGGCCGTGCTCCTCACCCATCTTTCAAACCCTCGATCATCATCGCTCTCCTTAAGTATATTTTTTTCTCCGAAAAATTATGGAGAGTTCTTCTTTTAAAATCAAATTTTGAAAAGGAACCGCACCATAGTCTTGCATAGTTCTACACTAAATTGTAGGCTGTTCAATATTCGCCATAGGTACATTTTCTATGGAAAAATAAATTCCGCCATCTTGAATTTGTTTCCTGTTTATCAAGTAGGCCTTTATGTCCTGATCATCTTTTGCCAAGAAACCACTCTTCCATCTTGTATACTCTCCGAGATAGACACCGACGATGTTGGTACAACGAGCCTCCGCGTCGGAACAACGCATGGGCATGAGCGGGGGCTGCGCGGGCGGTGCGGGCTGCGGGGCTTCAGCGGGCTGCGCAGGCGCCGGGAGACAGAACGAACTCGCCATCCCAAACGTCATTAGTGTTCACTGTCCAATTATTTTTGTTATCAGATTTTCTAATTGAATAATATAAGTATAAGTGTTAAGCTGTGTGTTTCTACTTATATAATGAACCAGTAGTCCTTTTATATATTATCCACGCTCAAACAGACGAAATTTGTATGGCGGCCATCTTAAATCCTTGAATTTTTGTTCAGCTCACTGTCAATTGGATGGAGTTTCGAGTGACATTTGGTCGAGCACCCCCCACCTATCTTCAATACCCTGGCTGTGCTCTTCATCCGTCTTCGAAATCCTCAATCATCAGCTCTCTCCATATTTTTCCTCCGAATGAATTTTTGTTTTCTATACGAAACGATGAGTAAAAAAAAATTTTTTCATACAAAATTTTACAGTGATCAATCAGTGAGTGAATCAGCACGAGCAGCTATTTTATGTATATATAAAATATATATTAATGTTTCTAGTATACTGTATAAGTGTTCTGTGTTCTTGCCACAGAGTAAGGTGAGTGGGGGCAAGTCTAAATGGTTTTTTGGTGAGATAAATATTGTTGATTTGAAACTGTTGTAAATCATAGTTTTATGTTAAATGCTAATATTATTATTTTTTGAGTGAAAAAGTATAGTACAAATATTATACTTGAATTGACAGAAATAAGTTTGAAACATTGTTTGATTTTAAAAAAGCTTGCAAAGTAAGCACTGCAGAAAAAAAATATCAAATAGGGGAAAGATGGAACTACAGTGGGGTAAGATTGATATAGTTACTAGAATCGTATTTATGTCCATTATGCATTCGTGATGATAAATAAACTCCTGGCTTCTACGTCCTAAATAGCCTGAAAGTTACTGAAATTCAAAAATCGCCTTGCTTAATGCAAAAAATAATAATTCATCAAAAATATATATCAATCTTACCCCGTGAAAAGGCAGACAGCCAGAGGTTCTCAAATATTTTGATATGATATTTTAAAAAATACAGGCTCACGTTTTCAAGTAGATAAATAAAAATAAAAAAGTTAATTTTTTTGTATATTTTTAAAAATACAAAAATTACACAAAATTAACTATTTAACAAAACACTTCAAAGCCTCGAAGCATAAATCTCAGGTAACGAAAATCAGTCGAACTAGCTTTATATTATGTTATATTCTTAAGTTTCTGCGTACATTGTCATTTCTTTGTTCTCCACTCTCCGTATGGCAGTTGCAGTAGATATAATAATTAATAAGTTGCCCGTAAGGATTTTCTGAAATAGGTACGAGTCATTTTCTTCTTGAAACAAAAAACTACCTATTGTTCCACCATACTTAGTCACGTCTTACAATTTTATATCTAACGAAAATTCTGCAAAGAATAAGTGTGTTTATTTTATTTATATTTGAGTATAAGCTGATATTAGTATTTTAGTATATTATACAAAAAAAAATACAGGTGTTTCAACCAAATTTTAAGATGATTTGAATATTGATCTTTTACTAAAATTTGAGAACCAGTGACTTTTTCTATGTATTTTGTTAGCGGGGTAAGATGGAATGATTTATATTACCATCTTACCCCTTTAAATTTTGCTGGAGTTAGATTGAAAGGCACGATAATTCTTTAAATATGAGAAATTTACTGATTACCCCTATATAGTGCATATAACATTTGAAATATAACTGTCAATATCTTTACAAAATCAATGTAACTTATCTGCGTAAAAAGATACAACAAGCGGGGTAAGATTGAAAATCCCAAATTTTCGCGGGAAATGTGTCGTTACAAAAATCACCACGTAACACATGCGGGTTTTCATTAAGCGACTGATGAAGGCTGCAGGGCGGGACCTGACTAAAGGGTGTATGCAACGATTTTGCCTATATTAAAATAATTCCTCAATGTTCGGCGCTATTTTCCTTTTTTTATCTTCCCACATTTTTCATCTTACCCCCACTCACCTTACATTGAATATAGGGGTAGTTCTTGCCTGCGTATTCTAGTGTTGTATAAAGTGTAACAAGTAGTGCGAGCTTCCTTCAAAAATAAATTGCCAATTTAAATTATATTTAAATATATAAATTATTGGCGATTTATTTTGGAAGGAGCTCGAATTTATTAAATTCCTGTTTTCAGAAATAAAATTCAAATTTCGCGCCATTTAGAAAAAAACATTCAAACTTCGCGCCACGATGAAGTTCCCACAAGCGGCGCTAGTAGTCGAACTTTGTAACGTGTTTTGTATGAAGTTGGCGTTCTTCTCCGCTAGGAGTATAAGTGTTCTGTGGCTCTGTGCACTTGTCTCTGAAGTGCCCTTTTAAGTTACTTGTCTCTGGTGTACACTGAAATTTGAAAACTCCGGATTTAGATTTTAGTAGATCTAACCACAGAGTACATTGAATTTAAGGGTAACTAACTAGCTCCTGCTTGTTGCACTCGACTTAAAACTAGTTTCAGGAATAAAACAGGTCCAACTTACCATCATGCTAGCACAAGAACTGTCTTTCAATGGCAATAACCCTGGCGCAGTTAAATTGGGTAATTTCATAAATTATTATTCCTTTCACAGTTCAAAGGAGAGAACCAATAATTTAGACCCAAAAATGTTTCCTTCTACAGAGAGTAATAGCATCATTTGTTTAGATATAGGTTGCAATACAGGAGAACTTACCAAGGATCTATATTATTATTTAAAAAAAAATATTTATTGTGATTTAAATGTAAAAATTTTGGCAATTGATATTGACCCAACTTTAATAGAGAGAGCCAAAGAAGGAAATGATATCTGTGATGTAAGTTTTGTAACCTGCAACATAGTATCAGATGCAGGTCGCAAGCTAGTACAAGATTTTAAAGAAACACAAAATAAACAAATGTTTGATGTAATTTTTTGTTTTTCTGTTACTATGTGGATACATATTAATAATGGTGATGAGGAACTGCTAGCACTGTTAAACTTTCTTAAAGATAACACAAGGTCACTAATCATAGAGCCACAGCCTTGGAAATGTTATAAAAATGCTCAGAGAAGAATGAAAAGATCAGGCAAACACTTTGAACTGTTTGAATTATTAAGAATAAGAGACAATGTGGACAAGAAAATAGAAGAAATCTTAAGTAACAGCAGTCATACAAAAGTTTACGAATCTTCATTGTCTTCATGGAACAGAAAGATACAGAGCTATCATCTAAACGTGAAGAAAAATAAGGAATAGTAAAAATATCAATATTATAATTTTATACTTTGACTGCGTGTTTAAGTATATGAAGCAAACAGAAAAATACCTAGAAATAAATAACTACTAGCACTAGCATTAAACCTCACTTTTAAAGAAAATTAAACCTTCAACAGAAACACATGTGGCACACAACACAAAAAACTTAGGTACCTACTAATATTACATTGGACTCTGTAATTAAAATCATCTCATGCAAACAATCTAACCTGTGTTAATTTTATGATATCAGTTCAGATTTGGCTGAGTTATGGAGTTGAGTTATTAACAATAAAAATCCCCTATCCTGGAGGAACCTTATTTTCTATCGGGATAAAAATTATCCTATATATTGACCCGGAGTATCAGCTACCGCTATACCAAATTTCATTTAAATCTGTTCATTAGTTTTCGCGTGATGCGCGGCCATACAGACAGACAAAAATTAAATAAAAATCAGTTTTGGGCTCAGTATCGATAGTAAAGCATACCCCGATTAAAATTTTCAGAATATATTAAATGTACAGAAATTTCCCAGTTACAGTTTTATTATAAGTATAGGATTTTTCCATTCAAAAACTAAAAAATTCAATTTAGGCATCAGCTGTTATAACTTGTTTAATTTTTTCGTGCTATGGTGGTTACTTATATCTATAACTATCTGATGCCATCGACTTTGTCTCGGATTTCAGTTTTTTTGGTTCCCGTGGGAGCTCTTATTTTCCGGGATAAAAAGTTGCCTTTGAGCTATTCCAGACTAGAATAATCTATCTCTGTGCCAAGTTTCATCCAGATTCTTTGTTCTTCGATCCAGCTGTTCTTGCGTAATTGAGTAACAAACATCCATCCATCCAAACTTTCGCATTTATAATATTAAATAAAATATAAGTAGGTATAGATTATTTTTGATTTAATCATATTTTACATACTCGCGAGCTCAGCAGACGTCCTGCCTTGAACCCAGATAGCAGATAGCAGAACCTACCCAATTGTGAATCTAAACCATCCCAGGGCCAGTGGCTTGCAGACATAGAGGCATATAAGCATTGCTTAATGTAGATAAAAATCTCAGTGCTTATTTTTCAGCATGCCCTTTCTGAAAATAGATATCTAGTATCTATCTTACCAATGCCTACCCTGGCTCGGAATACTGCGCATGCCACTACCCGGGACCCACTCCAACACAAAAAAAAAATCATCAATTTGGTCTAGCCAATTCCAGGTATTTGCAAGACTAATTGCATGGCAGTTGATTTTTATTTATTTTAAATCATACTTCATACTAATATTATAAATGCGAAAGTGTGTTTGTGAGTTTATTGGTTTGTCCTTCAATCACGCCGCAACGTAGCAACGGATCGACGTGATTTTTGGCATGGTATAATAGTTGAGGACCGGGAGAGTGACATAGGGTACTTTTAATCCCGGAAAATTAAGGAGTTCCTGCGGGAATCAAACACGTACGAAGACGCAGGCATCAGCTAGTACAATATAATAGGAGAACCATGTTTGGATTGACTGCCTGTGAGCTAGAGCGGCGCCTGCGTGCAGGGCTGAATGCTTGTATAACTTTGCTAACATCATGAGTAATGAGTATAGGAAGTTCAATCCATGAAAAAGCGCCCCACTTATGTATAACGGATCATCCATAAAGCAGTCACATGTTAGGGGAGGGTGTGGATTGAATTATCTATATTATAGTAAATGGTCATTTAGTGACATGATGGACAAAAATCAAGGATAATATCATAATAATATTATCTCCATACAAAGACAGATCACTACTTGTGTCTTGTTCTGTAAAATCGGGGACTGAATAGCATTTTTTATAAAGTATTAAGTTGTTACTTCTTCTGTGCTTGATTCAAACTCCAGTTTAACTTCATTTTCAAGACCCTCAACATCCATTTCAGATTCAGGAGCATTTAGCATGTTAAGTGTCACCTGAAAGAAATATAACACATTTTCAGTTTATCTGTAAGCTGTATCTGTAGTAAACTTAATTTTTTTTTTATATTCCAAAAATAGTCAGTCATTTAGTAAAAACATTTTTATGTAAAATAATTATATTTTGTCCTCTCAAATTACAACATCAAGTAACTTCTTCATTGTTGAAACATTTACATTTAATTGCAACAATGAAAGTTTCTACTTGCAATTAAATGTAAGTGTCCGTCAATGTGTCTATCTACATAGGAAGGTATATTTTAATATTTGAAAGAAAACGCTGTGAGCATTTTCAGTGGACAGCAGAAGCTGAATTAAATATGCAGTGTTCTACAGTTGTGTTCCCGGCCATGTCAACTAGCCTATATTATATGTTAATGAGTGTAATAAAGGTTCCCGCAGAAACACAGGCTTCATACTAGCAATTATTAAATAAAAGAAAAACACAGACCTGGCCAAATTACTAAAACTTGAAACAGTATTTGAGAAGAAATACAAACAAACAGAATAAAAGCTGGAATGAGTCTGGAATGAACCTATTTTACATGTCATGCTGACCATCTTTCCTCTTTTGACCCATGTGGCCAAGGGTTTGGCTAGTTTACCATCTACTATGATACTAACCTGGCCTGAACTACTACTGCTAATAGGTACCATTCTTTCCTCTTGGAATTTCTTTTTAACAGGTGTTTTTGACTGGGTACTGAAAAAATAATTTAAGTTTATGTGTTAACCTAAACATTACAAAGGTGTATGCCAGACCTCTTGATTTGTGAAATGGTGATTATTTAAAAAAAACCTGGCTTAGTTTGTTGTGGGCTCTTTCTCAGACCAGGGTACATTTGAAAACCTCATAGCTTTATCTTTAAGATACCGTAACTAATTATCATGTTTTATATGTTGTTTTTTAATTCCCATGGGAACTCCTTAATATTCCGGGTTAAAATATAGTAAATGTCACTCTCCAGGTCCTCAACTATACCTACCCATGCAAAAAATCAAAAAAAAAAACATTGAAGGACAAACCAACAAACACCCTTTCGGATAATATATTATTAAAATATGATTGGAGGGCAATAAGTGTGGTACAGTGTACCTAATTTAAATAAGTACCTAATATTGATTGAAATGATCTTGATGGTTTTTTTTTTTCGATTGGATAAAATTGAATTGACTACCTACCTAGTTAGGTGTTCCACCATTGGATGTAGCATCATTGTCATTTCTGCCAATTTATTAAAAGCAGCGCCTGCCTCAGTAAATATTTCACCAACCTGAAAATGAAATGCATAAATGTTATGGTAATTTCATTGCTATAAGATAATTAAGCATATTAGCAATGAAAATGTACCTTGGCAGCAGAATTATTCATATTTTATTGTATTAATAGTTTAATTATGGTACAAGTTATAAATTTCTAAAGCTTTTTACTTATCCCTTATGATCGTTTCGTTTGTAGTACTGGTAGTACTGGTTTGCACAGAGACACAGAGTACATTGAATATATTATGGTGGTTTGTACTACAGTCTACAACTACGTTTAAAGTGATTAGTGAGTAGCATAGATAATACACTATATATACCGGAGAGTGAGTAGTGACTACTGACTAGTGAGTAGAAATAAAACCGGCCAAGTGCGAGTCGGACTCGCGCACCGAGGGTTCCGTACTCAAGAAGTAGGTATAATTACCTTTGTTAATGAACCGCAAAACTAACTTTGTTTGTAGAGGTTTACTGTTAATATCAAAAAATTACGTTTGTTGTATGGGAGCCCCCCTTTAATATTTACTTTATTGATATTTAATTATTTATTTTGAAAGGTAATATACAAGTTAATATTCTGTGAAAATTTGAACCGTCTACCTGTTACCGTTTTTAATATTGAGCAAAAAAATACGAATAAAACACGTTAATTGTATGGGGACCCCCCTTAATATATATACATTTTTAATTTTTAGTATTTGTTGTTATAGCGGCAACGGAAATACATCATTTGTGAAAATTTCAGCTTTCTAGCTATCACGGTCTATGAGATACAGCCTGGAGACAGACAGACAGACAGACAGACAGCGGAGTCTTAGTAATAGGGTCCCGTTTTTACCCTTTGGGTACGGAACCCTAAAAACGTAGTGATTAGTGATTACATCCTCTTTGGTGAGTAGCAAAGAGAATATAACACGGAGTACATTGAATATAAGGGTAGAATACAACCACTACTTTTTTCGTACGTGAGTACCTAGTATTCTCATATTCTCATCGAAGCAAGCAGAGACAAGATAACAAGTCTCTCTTCCCACAGTTATAAATCTGTGTCTCTTCCTTAATCATTGCTATACCTATTCTATAAAATCAAAGAGCAGTGTTGCCAACAACTCAGGACCAGGTGCTGCCATTTTTCAGAGCTAAATAGTGCTTTGCACCGGAGACAAAAAAGACGGTTCAGATTTTTATGGGGCTTAGGCCTGGTCTTGTACAAGTAGAGAAAT